>CANNZV010001654.1:0-21992 GCA_947561585.1 Caprella mutica
CTGTTATAACGGTATCGCTTCGATGCCAAATATACTTGATATGATGCGGTTTAGCGGTGCAAACGGATATCGGATTGATATCTACTTGATGTCACCATGTCTAATCTGTTACTAGTATTCGATGTCGGAAGAGAGGTTTTACAGAGTCGTTTAGACATCGAATAGATACATTCATGTTTGCTGGGTATTTAATTAGTAACATAATAGCTGAAGGTATGATACCAATTGAAATAAAAGTTAAATAATGATTATTATATAGATTTATTGAGTCCGATTACCACTTTGAGTTTATTAACTATAATGTGAATCACTGAATTTTAATCGTCTCATTTGCAGCTTTTGGCACTAGGTGAAAGCTCAAGTTATCGGATATGGGTTTCCGCATTTTACGTAGAAAAATTATTTATGTATTGATTTTTATTTCTAAACTTGTATTTTACGTACTGGTATCATGGATACCAATTTAAGTAAGAGTTTAATAATGATAAATATTATATTTATTTCTTACATATTCGAAAATGTGGAACCGTCCGATAACACAGAATTTACTCTAAAATGGAACATGTTAAATAGCCCATCAACTATTAATTATTTACGTTTAGTAAATGTTTAACGTCTGCTTCGGAACCAAAATCCATGTCACTGACGTCAAAAGGAAATGAAATACAAGGGACTGGAAGAAGCAGTCAGAAAGGAAAAATGATCACAAGCACCGGTGGCTGCACTCAAGGATGGAAAGGAGAAGTGAAGAGGTAATAGTAAATGAAGCCTACGAGCTTACCTAACGCAAAATCTAAGACCTCGTAATTGTAGAGCATAACCCTAGCGCTATCCTCTAAAATTGCATGGAGAGTTGAAACACGGTAAACATAAAATAGACAATACATAATCCAAATTACAAAAGTTTGGGACCCAAAGGATGCTACCCCCCTTCTCTTCTATTCACCAAAGACAGCTTCAGGAAACCCTCAGGGCTTATTTATAATAAGCAGTTTAAAATAGATTCATCACCATTTCGTTCTCACGGTACTGGAGGAACACTGTTCAACAACCGATGTTCTAGTATTGCTTAATTTTCGTTGATACAGTTCACAATCGCACTAGCGTGTCAATGCTCAATCGTATACCTTTACAACTGCCGTAGTGTCGTTAGTCCCCTATAAGTATATTAATTATTGGGTATAGTAAAGGGAGCACTATGTATGTTATATAGAAAGGTACAATTCAATTGAATGGAAATAATTCCTACATTTCTTCACGTATTATAGAACAGGAGGATAAGAAAATGAATTTCCAAATTTGAAACGATTTTTTTAAAACTACGTATCTGTTTTCGCACTTCTGGTCGAAGTATAAATTCAGATATCGTTTGGAAACAGACATGCCGACGTCAAGATGATGCTGTTAAAACCATGTATCGGTTTTCGCGTTTCTACTCGAAGTGTAAATTCAGATATCATTTAGAAACAGACATTCCGATATCTACGTACTATGAGTCGAAATGGTTGCTAAGTCGATACCCACCGTTAGCGCTACGAATTCGACAGCAAACGGCATCGAATCGACATTCATATGTTTGTTGGGCGGTAATGGGGAATTAAAAAAAATATCACCGAAAACGTTATTTAACAAAAGTTGGGTGTGTTGCAGCCATCTTTTGTGTTTGTACTGTACGTACAAACGTACGCACCATTGTTGACATGTGACGTCACAGCCTACCGGGACACGCGTAATATCCCCCCTATAGCTCTGGGATACTATATATTCTCTGTACTGTGGGAGAACCGAAAGCATTCGGACACTTTTGGGTAAAATGAATAATTCGTAAACTAATTCGAATTGAACTATATAAATATTTATGTATTTAGATAACTCATTTTACTTCAATTTCATTAAGACCAGTGAGTGTATATAAAGATGGAGGTAGCATAGTAAAGGCACAAGTGATGCCAAAAAGTGGCGCCATGGTCTTAACCCCAGTATATAGAATATGTAGTGACAATCGAAACGTTTAGTGTACGTGACGTCATCACAGCAACACTCTAAAACGAAAACTATCACTACTTATCACTACTCTATTGTCATTACTATGTATATTATTTTTACTGTGGTCTAAACCAATGGCGCCCCTCCCACTCACACCAGTTTAACAGAATGCACGGAAAGGAGATGATGTGCGTGTTAGACGCACCTCCTTTTAACAACTCGTTCTACCTCATGCACTTCTCGAAACCCTATTTTTTAAGATTTAATAGTTACTTACGAATACAGATAATTTCTATGATATAAAAAAGTGTACGATTTGATTACTAACTTTGCTTTGACATCTCACTAAAACTTTAATTTTATTACAGTAATAACAGGATGAACAGAGAGAATGTATGTTCAAATCATAATACATTCACAACAAAAAATACTATTAAACCATAAAAAATATAAGAATTCATCCATGGGCCAAAGCATATACTTCTCAAAAATAAAGACAATGCTACTGACTATTTTCGACTAATTTATTGCACGAAAGTTTGAGATTAAATTACATTATAAGAAAAAAGAAGCAATGGCCCATACACGTATGGATATCCAGAAACTTAGTGTGACGTCACGACTTGATCATTCAATTAGATTGAATGCAAAATATAAATATATTTATAACTCTTGTTGACATCTGATCAGCATGGAGAAGATATATGTATTAATTACCATACAACTGATGTAAATGAAAAATGAAAGTATTTTATGTACAAATGCAATCAATATATATGAAAGGGATTTAACTTACCCATTTTGTTACATGATGGGATAATATATGTAAACCACAATAAAAATATCATTCGTGAACACAAGTTGCATTGTGGGATTATATATATCCCACCCTATAATACAGCATATTATTTTTTCATTTACACTTTAATAATATAATGATAAAAACCACATCTGTAACTTTGTACTTTTTTATTCTCAAATCTTTTGACTCAAAGAATTGAAATCTGTTTCGGATCCAAAAACTATATCGCTAACATCAAAAGGAAGTTAGATACAAGGGACTCGAAGAGGCAGTCAGAAAGGAAAGTGGCTCTATGTACAAATTTATCTACCACGAATCGTTGACCAAGCTCAGGTATGAGGAAAATCAGTTACTTAATTAAAAAGAATGTGGTTGCGAAAAATGGAACTGACAGATGGAAGAGAAAAATGAAGAGTTGATGTTAAGTTAATGAAACCTAAATTCCTACCTTGTAAAAACACTAAGAGGAAAATGAGAAGAGATAGTAAATGAAGAATGCAAGCCTACATTAGCATTATCCTCTAGACCAAAAAGTAGTGTTAAAAATGAGTTGTGATTAAAACAATTCTGATATATATTTTTTTTAATTCACCTTTTAAAGGTCCCCTCCAAGCAAATTTTTTTGTGGCTTAAATCTACGAAGCTAATGTTTCTTATCATTTTACTGCAAACCCCATCAAATTTGATAGCATATTTTTAATTTTATATGTTTTTAAAGATTTTTATAATCCAAACTCGACAAAACCTACTTTGCTTCCGACTTTCTAATTTTCAGTCTGAAGAAGAAGAATGTACACCTTTTGTTTTGATTGTCAACTACGTGTTTGGTTTAATAAATCCATTTACTATTCGTTTAAAGGTTTAAAATTGGATAAACTTATTATAGAAACGTTTATATACTTTTAGAAACAATTAATATCTTAAAAGAATGCCAAAAACACATTTTTTGTTTAAAAATCTAAATTTGAAATCAAAACAGAGAGTGTACAATCTTCTTTCTCAGCGTCAGGTTGGAGATTCGCTCGATTGTTGCTCACAGAGAATTAAAAAACCTTAAAAGCAAATAATAAGATATATACTGAACTGAATTGTATACGGTTTGCAGAATAATGATCGTAGACCTTAGTTCTATAATATTATGTAATAAACTCATTTTTTCCCCGGAGCCTGGAGAACCTTTAATATAAATATAATAAAATTGAATGAGAAGCCAACTATAAAAAATAATGTCTTCATAATTCTCACCAATTGCAACAATTAGTAAACAATATGTTTTCATAAATAAAATACCATCACTATTGGTAAATAATTTGTTATTAAAATTATGATAGCTACAAGCATTACAGGACAACTTAACCTCACTCGACTGTTACTCGGTTAGCACTGAGCATTGTAGGAGGAGCATACAACCCCATTGCACCGAGAGGCAGGGGTGCATTGGGGGAAGACACGCCCATAGCGCCACTTTTTGGCATCACTTTTCCTTGCAAGGCATATGCTACCTCCATACCTATATATACTCAGTGATTAAGACTGCTTTACAATTTAAACTTTCATTCGAAAGTTATAAGACAAAATGAAAGAGAGATTCAGGTGTCCGAATGCTCCTTCCTAGAGGGAGACTTCGGACAAGCTGTGAGGATGATTCGGACACCATAAAAATGGTTAAAACATTGGAAATTTTGGTAATTAAATGATAGGATTGAATTCGGATCTACTAATTTAATTGAAATAAACCATAATGACTTGTTATCCACAGTAATAATTCATAGTATTTGAAATTTTATCATAATAATATTATTGTCATGACTGAACATTTTCTCCAACAAAATATAGATAGCCCATGACCAATCACTGTGAAATTATCCTTATATTCAATATCTAAATATCAAAAACAAATGGTATAACTATATCCTTTTACTTTGGGTATAACTATTTCCTTTTCCTTCGAATTCACCAAAATTAGTAAATTACATCTTAAATATTTCATCGAATGCTTAAAGTATAGTCCATAAGTTTAGATCGTGTTACACATCCAATTTCAGCAGCTTTTCTGACATATAAACCTTTTTGTAATTCATCAAATGTTTTTTTGAATACCTTCTTTATTACGGACTCTATCAGTTTTCCTTTTATAATGAAAAAACATGAATACGATCGCCAAACTGTCAAATAAAGACACTAATATTACAAGTTGCAACTAATCTTATGAACGAATGCTATGCCAATAAAACAGTTCAGAATTTCCTTTTTAATAAGAATTACTTCAATAAATTGTAATTGTGGACTGAATCAGATACAGAGGGAAGGTTCGGATACCGTCCGAACCAACCTCAACAGAAGTGTCCGAACCATCCCAAATGACACTTCAAAATTAAAAACATCACCATTTTTCTAATTTCATTTGTATTATTTTTTTAACACTTCAAACTTAACATGAAATATTGATATAATTCATATCTTTTAGATTTAGAATCAGTTTCATATTCATATAGTCCACACACGATCCAATTGAATCACGAAAAATTACATCAATATTGAAGAAAACAGTAAATTACACCTCGGGGGCGAGACACTGCATCTCCGCTCTGGATCTTTCAAATAGCTGACGGGTAACACCTCGCACACATTCAGTTGCAAGAAGAGGTAGTTCCAACAATTATAAACATGTTTAAACGAGTTTTCCGAACTATCCCTCTGTCCGAATGCTCCAGGTTTTCCCCTATCATCCTTCGGTTATTTTGCAGTACATACGTTAGTCATTTTTTGGTACTAAGATATCCTTCTTAACAAAGAGAAGAAAAAAATATTATTACTTGATAGCAGAAGTGAATAGATGAATATTCATATAATTACAATGCATTCGTTAATTGCTTAATTGATAATTAGTAGGTACCTGTCATAATAATAATTAACTAGCTGGACCTCGTGGAAATTCCTCGGAATTTGGAAATAAACAAATAGGTTCCCAGTAAACAATGCGGCATCGAAATGACACCAAAGGATACAAGACTTTTCTCGAAATGAATTCGAAAATAGAGCTAGAATCCGCTATCTGACATCGTTTTGGCTTCGATTCGAAGATGCCATGCACCACTAGACCCCAGGTAACATCCAAATTGAACACGCCGTGGGATTGAGAGGGATATCCCTCGCTAACGGGGGGACGAGGGATTAACGACGTCGAAGAGACGTCATATCTTCAGACGTCAATCAATGAGACGGATAACTCCGTCTTTTAAACGTACGTCTGCCCTCCGTGGTAAATTCAACGTCGTCCTACGTCAAAATTCATTACGTCATTACAACGTAGATCACCAGGACGTTGTCCTCCGTCTAAAATCCTCCGTCAATCCACCGTACGATATCAGACGCCGTCCAACGTCTGAAATCCCTCGTCATTTCCTCCGTCAGATATCAGATGTCTTCTTACGTCTGAAATCCCTCGTCATATCCCCCGTCAGATATTAGAGGTCGCCCAACGTCTGAAATCCCTCGTCATGTCCCCCGTCAGATATGAGACGTCGTCCAACGTCTGAAATACCTCGTCATATCCCCCGTCGGATATGAAACGTCGCCCAACGTCTGACATCCCACGTCATATCCCCCGTCAAATATCAGACGTCACCCAACGTCTGAAATCCCTCGTCATATCCCCCGTCAGATATCAGACGTCGCCCAACGTCTGAAATCCCTCGTCATATCCCGCGTCAGATATTAGACGTCGCCCAACGTCTGAAATCCCTCGTCATATCCCCCGTCATATATGAGACGTCACCCAACGTCTGAAATCCCTCGTCATACCCCCTGTCAGATATGAGACGTCGTCCAACGTCTGAAATCCCTCGTCATATCCCCCGTCAGATATGAGACGTCATCCAACGTCTGAAATACCTCGTCATATCCCCCGTCAGATATTAGACGTCGTCCAACGTCTGAAATCCCTCTTCATATCCCTTGTCAGATATAAGACGTCGCCCAACGTCTGAAATCCCTCTTCATATCCGCCGTCAGATATGAGACGTCGCCCAACGTCTGAAATCCCTCTGCTAAATGACGGTGAGAATCCCCCGTCGTACGCCGTGGTATATCCGTGGGGACGATGTGCAGATTACGAGGGATAGCCGTCGTGCCGCCGTGGGATTTTAGATCATCCCACGTCGTACCCCACGGCGAAAATCCTTCTCAAGTGTATACCCCTAAGACAAAATTACGATGGCGTACGCCGAGGAATTTTTGATGAAATGTTAGCTGGTCGCGAAAGCTTTAATTATAGTTAGAGGTGTTTGTTATATTGGTAAATTTGTGCTTTAGTTTCGCCTCTGATTTTGACATTTTGACACTTCATATAGGTATAAGAAACCGTTTTAAGACGTTTTTCATGAATACCTTTTGTTATGGAAATGCTAGTTTTCGAGTTATAGCGCAATTAAGTTTCCGGTAGGAATAACATTATAGGTCTTCAAAATAACTAGGCATTTGTTGCACTGCAC
The DNA here is from genome assembly GCA_947561585.1 of Caprella mutica. Lineage (NCBI taxonomy): Eukaryota > Metazoa > Arthropoda > Malacostraca > Amphipoda > Caprellidae > Caprella > Caprella mutica. The sequence goes on from CANNZV010001654.1 coordinate 7,282, forward strand.
AATTCGATCATGATTGTTTAATGACGTGGCAGGGGGTTCGGGGGGCGGCATGCGCCCCTATTATACGTATTTGTGATATAATAATTATTTGAAATAAACAGCAAATGTATTTACCTTTTCAGTCCCCAAACTTAACCTAATTTACCGGAAATTTAATGGCACTACATCTCGAAAACGAAGAGTTTCCACAACAAACGGTATTCCTGAAAAACCTTTAAAATGGCTCCTTTTACCTATATAAATATTGTCAAAATATAGAAATCAGAGGCGGACATGAAGCACAAATTACCATCATTGTATATACTATACCTATAGTAGGCTATTATAATAGTCTCTAACTCTAAAGAGAGGAAAAAGTTTGAAACAAGCATAATAGACCACCAAAGTGAAGTGAGTTGGGCATCTTTTTAGAATATCGGCCAATTATTCCTATGTTATACGTACGAGGAGGAAAATTAGGTGATAGAAGCTGACTATTTATTTACTCTTGGAAAAATGTAAGTCGATATTTCGGTACCTACTTAATACCTAAACGCATTCATTGCTATAGTAAACGCATTGCTAGTTAGATACCCCTGGTAAGGTAGTAGCACTGTCCCAGTGTGTATAGGTAATTTATAGCTAACTGAATTAGGTATTCTCAAAACCTAATATTATGGTGTCTCTCCTAATAGGTAGGTGCCTTACTTATTCCTGTTTACATGCTTATTTCAGAGGGATGTGTAAATAACTGACTAACTACCTTCCTACTTACCTAGGCGAATTACATAACTAACTACCTACTTGCCTACCTAGGCATAAGGTAAGCTACGTTCATAGTTACCTTATTACCTACCTTGGCAAACTAAATAAACGGACTACATACCTACCTACGCAGACTACATAACTATCTATTCTTCCTACCTACCTACTCAGACTACATAACTATCTACCCACCTACCTACGCAGACTAAATAAATACCTACCTACCTTCCTTCGCAGACTGCACAACTTCCTAAGTAGACTACATAACTACCTACCAATCTACCTACCTACACAGACTGCCTACCTACCTAAGCAAACTACGTAGCTACATATTAACTTAATGTAAATAGGTCATAGGGTAAGTTCCGAGTTATCGGACGGTTTTATATTTTCGATCATTAGGAAAAAGTGTACCTACCTATGATAATTAGTTTTTTTAACTATATAAAGGACAATTACACACACATATATGAGCTTTAGATTTATAGCATATCTTTATATTAATAAGATGACAGCTCTGAAATGAACGAAATCATGAGTGAAGAACATATTATGATATGTACCGAATTAGTTGGCTATTGAATGGATAAATGAGAATAGCTAACGTTATGTAAGAGCTTAAATAATAAAGAAAATAATATATATGGTTATGCTACTAATATACAAATAAAATAATCCTGTTATCTATTTATAAATGAAAGTAAGGAGTAATAATAACACAGGAACAGTAACACTCAGCACCTGACGCGTAGGTACATTCTGTCAACAATAACATAGGTAGCGGGAGGCAGTGTTGCCATAAACAGAGGGAACACTTATCCTATATCTCCCCTCCCCAGGAAAAGATTATATAACAGTAATTAATATGATCTTGAAATAGTATGATCAAAAAAGAACTAAATAAACAAATAGCTAGTTACAAAGTTAGTATCTAGCTATCAACTAAACAAAATTGACAATGAACAAATATTGATCCTTAATCTCTATAAACGTTCAGAGTTGCACATTAGTTGTACATTCCACATGACAAAAATAAATTTGAGCTGAAAAGTCAATGGAGATTAATATGTATATCTGAATAGCTGATCATCACCACACAAATTCCTTCAGCAGAACATTCGGTTTTCTAATTCGCTCAGATCGCCTTGGAGCTTGAGAAAATGTTTTATTCCTAAGATTTTCAGAGGCGGGAGAGGATTGAGCGTTGAGGGTTTGATTCGCTGGGGAATTATCATCGACTTTTTCCGATTGATTCAGGTCATCTTGAAAATTTGGAGGAGATGGAGGACAATTTCGATGAGCGAGATGAGATGATTTACTCTCTGCAGGCTTCATAGGAGTTTGTTGATCTGGTCTCAGTGGCAGTGTTGAAAAATATGTGGGAGGCGAGATATTAGGACTTCTACTAATTTGAACATTATCAATCAAATCAAAAGGTGGATAAGCTATTCTATTGAATGAATCTGGTGTCTGATTCTTCTGATGGTGAAATGGAAAGAATTTCCTTAAAAATTTCCTGTTTCTCAGTGTAACACGTCCAGAACCATCCACTTTAATTTGATATTGATCATGTTGCTTGACTTCTATTACAACACCAGACTTATCCCACTTTCTGGGGTGATTTCCTATTTGATTTTGAATGTACACATTATCACCTAGTTTCAAAGGTGGGAGTCTCTGGGTGTGTTCTTCAAGACGTTCTCTTTCTTTAGCATGTCGCTTAGCCAATGCCTCTTCTCTTTTTTCAGATGTTAATGACCAAACTTCAGCAGGATGATACTTTGTTGGAAGAATCGGAGTAAAGTCTCTGATGGCTCTGCCAAACACTATCTGAGCAGGAGAAACTTTAGTATCTTTATCTGGTGTGTTCTTATACTGGAGTATAGCTCTCCTAAATTTGTCAGTATTGAGCTTGCCATAGGGTCCAACATTATCTGTGAGGAGTCTTTTAATGGTTTTAACACCTAATTCAGCCCTGCAGTTACTGTGAGGGAAAGCTGTGGAAGACATCCTGTGTTCAATGCCCCATTGCTTTAAGAACTGTTTCATCTCTCCTGAGCTGAATTGTGAACCTCCATCTGAAGAAAGTTCTTCTGGTATACCAAATACTTCACAATATGATTTGATTACTTCAATTAGTTGTGTGGATCCTTCCCCTTCTTTTGCTTTGAAAACACATGGCCAATTAGAATATCTATCTACAATAACACAGTAATTTGTTCCTTTATATGAAAAATAATCTGAACAAATATATTGGAAGGGGTATTGTGGGTGTATTATAGGAAAAGGGGGGGCATTAGGCTGGGAAGGTGCCATTTTGTTGCATGCAGAACATTTACTTCTGACATTTGAGATATCAGAATGGATCCCAGGCCAGAAAACAGAGGAATCTGCACGTGCATTCATAGATGATGTTCCCTGGTGTGCAGAGTGCAGTGAATTTAAGACTTTCTGACGCAGTGCTAGAGGGATCACAATTCTATCTTTGTAGAGGATGGTTGCATCTAAAGTTGAAAGATCATTCTTGAATCTATGGTAACATCTTAGAGAAGCAGGCATGTCATTGATATCAGAAGGGAGCCCTTCTTGAATCATATGTAACAATTCTAACATTGTTTGATCACTTATGGTTTCTTGTTGTACTCTATCCCAAGTGATAACTTCCAAGTTATCAATATGAGACAAAGAAGCAACTACTAACCCATGGATAAATTCATCCATATCGTCTGAAAGTGATGTGACACTGCCATTGATCAACATACAGTCTTCATTTGAGTCTTCCTTAACTGGATATCTAGATGCTGCATCTGCTCCATTATTTTCAACTCCTTTGATGTATATAATTTTGTAGTAGTATCTTAAAGTCTTCTCTTTGAGATTCAACAGTCTTGGATTATGAATATCTTCCAAACATCTGTCACCTAGTATTTTGAGCAGGGGCTTATGGTCAGTAGCAATGATTAAATCTTTGCATCCGAGAACAAAATGTCTGGCTTTTAGAAGTGCTTTGACTACTGCCAAACATTCTCCTTCAATAGGAGCATAGTTAGCCTCCGCGCTATTGTTGAATTTACTTCCAGCAAATACTAGTTTCCATCCCTCCCTGCAGCAATGAGGATTGATTGATACACAGTTGCACCACTTTTGTACCAGTAGGAATCCTGTACCAACTTTTGACCAATCTGTGATGAGACAAGTTCTCCTACAGGGGTCAAATATTTTTACCCCATGCTTTACACTTTCAACAATTGAAGACTTTGAATATTGAAATATATCATCCAATTGCTTGTCCCAGTAAAATTTATTACCAGGTTTTAATAGCTCTCTGAAGGGTGATAATTTTTCTGTCAATGATAATGCATAAGAGACTTGATTGACTAGCCCAAACCAGGATCTTATACCTGTTATGTCAGTGGGTGTAGGAAAATCTTTGATGGCTTTTAAATACTTTTCAGATGGTTTGACATTTGATTTTGATATGACAAATCCTGCAAACTCGACATCATCTTTCCCAAATTGGAATTTTTTCGGATTTAAAGTGATACCATTATTGCCACATTTAGTTAGATATTCACAAATTTGGAAAAAACTACTGGTAATATCTTTAGCCCATAGCAATGTGTCATCAACACACTTAGTCTTATCTTTTATATCAGATATTATTTCATCATACCTTCTAGTGTAGGCATCTCCTGCAGCAAGGTATCCTTGAGGGGCAGTTCGATAGCGATATCTTCCCCAAGGAGTGATGAATGTTGTCAGATGCCTATCTTCTTCATCAATGGGAATGCTATGGTAGCCATTCCATGCATCACAGACAGATTTCTTGGTGTTGTGTGGGACAGACATAGCTTGGTTGAATGGAGCAGGAGTGTGGTGAGTTTGCCTAGAGGACACTGCATTGAGAGGTTGTAAATCAACTGTGCGCCTTGGTTCACCATCTTTTTTGGCAACTGTTACCATTCTTGAGCACCAAGTGGTTGCAGTTCCCCATGGCACATGCTCTATTACACCCATTTTCTCATCCCGATCAAGACCAGCCTTGACAGCCTTTTGCCAATGAACAGGAACTGGAATTGGAGTATGGACAGCATGAGGTTTTGCATTTTTGTCAATGAGGAGCTTCAGTGGTGGACCACTCATCATTGTCAAAGGTTGATGCTCGCATACATTAAATGTACTTGAGCTGTAGTACTTCAGTAGCCATTTCTCCAATTTCTCTCTGTTTTCCTCATTTGGAGCATAAGGTAATTTGCTAGGAATTGGAGGTGGTTTGGTGCGATTTGGACATAGGCATGTCTTTTCACTCAAGTCATTCATTCCAAGACTCTGATGATTTCCATCAATAGAGAGAGCTGAGTCTTGGTTTTGTATGGTTGGAAAATCAATGTCAATTATACCTAAGTCCTCGCAAATTTTTCTGCTAAGGTAGATACGATCAGGGTTATCAGACTGAATGTAACATAAGGAATAAGCCACACAGTTTGATTTTTTCAAACTTGGAGGTGTGATAGATATGAATAATCCTCCAAGAATTGACAAGTTTGAAGCATTAGCTCCACATAGTCTCTGTTTGACAGGAAATAGATCATACTTTGTTAGGCCTAATGATTTCAGCAATGACAATCCAGCGACCATTGTTCTTGCTCCTGTATCAGCAATGGCTAACACTCTTGCAGTTTTTGATGGGATGAAGTCAAGTTTATTCTTCATGTAGGCATCCTTGCAAGTTCGGATACAAATTTCAACAGTAGGGTCTTCCTTTGCTGTTGTATTAATCCAACCACCTGAATTATCAAATTCCATGTGGTTAATGATAGAGGATGATTCAACTGATTTGATATCTCCTTGATCAGTTATTCCAGCCAAGAAAATAGAGCTTAATTCATTAGATTCCTCTTCATTTTCCTGAATGATTGAGTTTACTGAGTTTGCTTTGAATCTACATACAGACTGAATGTGGTTAAATTTTTCACACGTGAGACACTTCTTGCCATATGCTGAGCAGGTTTTCTTGCGAATTTCAGATGATGCACGACTTCCGTGACCAGTTTTTCCACACCAACTGCAACTGGCTTTGTCATAAGTTGGATTTTTGATGTTTTTTAGATGATTTGACTTATTTTTCTGATAAGGTGAAATTTTAGAAAGAGAAAGAGTACTTGTCAAAGCGTTATATGAGCGTTTACCAATTTCTTTTGCTGAAATAAAGGTAATCATTTCTTGAAGTGACATATTCTGATTTTTTGAACTCAATAAGTCTTGTTGAATTTCACTATCAGCTAAGCCTTTACTTAACTGGTCTTTTATTTCTTCTTCTGAGTAAGAGACTGAAGTGTTGCAGTTTAAAGAAGGACATTTGACGTTGTAGTTACAAATTTCCGCCTGTCCCTTTATTCTTGCTGCAAAATGTTTCACGTCTTCGTCATGGTTTTGAGTCATACTACGTAAAATATTTCTGTTCACTAATGTATTCTCCTCTCTGACTGTTAGTCGTTTTATTTCAGTCAATAAATTATCTTCAGAAAGAGAGGAAAAATTAGAACCATTGAATCTGTAGAGAGCCAACTGAAGATCTTCCTCACAACACTCTAGCAATTGGCTTGCGGATTCGTCATCTCCTATTTTAGCCAATGCTTTATACCTGCTCCATCTTGAAAGGAAGTACAGCCACTTTTCTTGAGATAATCCAGATGTAAGAACAGGTCTTCTAGGTTTTTCAGCTTTGCTGGATGAAGTACCACTTGCAGAATTATTCATTGCAGTTGTAGCAGCTTGGACAGCATTAGAAATAATTGCCTGAAGAGCATCTGGTGTCAAACTTATATTTCTGTTTGCACTTGCAGATTCATTCTCATCGTCAGACATTGTACTGTATTGTAGGTAGGTACTAGGTACCTATTTTTTTCACAAATTAAAACATTTCCGTACCACTTTTAAAGTTATTTGTGCTGTCATAAAGGACAATTACACACACATATATGAGCTTTAGATTTATAGCATATCTTTATATTAATAAGATGACAGCTCTGAAATGAACGAAATCATGAGTGAAGAACATATTATGATATGTACCGAATTAGTTGGCTATTGAATGGATAAATGAGAATAGCTAACGTTATGTAAGAGCTTAAATAATAAAGAAAATAATATATATGGTTATGCTACTAATATACAAATAAAATAATCCTGTTATCTATTTATAAATGAAAGTAAGGAGTAATAATAACACAGGAACAGTAACACTCAGCACCTGACGCGTAGGTACATTCTGTCAACAATAACATAGGTAGCGGGAGGCAGTGTTGCCATAAACAGAGGGAACACTTATCCTATACTATAATTATAAACTAAACTCTATGATCGAAAATGCGGAACAGTTCAGTAACTTGAAACTTACAGTTTGAGCGAAAGCTACTCTATTCATTGTTAATTATGTTTTAACGAATTTTATAATGGTATTAAAATCTATATAAGAAAGAATAGCTCTAGCTCAGGGTTTCCCAGAGTAGTCTGCTGTGAATCTATGAACCAGAGGTAGGTTCGTGACATTTTCGACTATTTTCAGTACAGTAGAACTTATTGTTTTCGAAAAAATAAAGATTAAAAAAGTAATATTTTGTATATAGTGTTCATATGTTGGTACGTATATATAGTAGGTACCAACCTATGCGTTTGTTCGAATAAATAAACTTATTCAAAGCATTTTAAAAAGTTAATAATTATCAAAAGATTAATAAACAGTTAACAATCAATTAAATAATTTATTCTTACTATTAATGATAGGTACTATACATGTATAATGTATATACTATAAACGAAGAGTAAATTAAACATAACTAAGAGATTATTTAAAAGTTTTAAGCTACACACATACCAATGCAAATTATTAAACCTATTTAAAATTAACGGTTACGGTATATAGATAGGTAGGTACCTACCAATCTACTATTTTAGCCACTGGCTGTAGCGTTAATTCCAAGTTATTGGTCAGTTCTACATTTTCGATCAAATGAGAAAAATAAGTTTATACAATTTTACATATTAAATGGCTATTTTAATGAATTGAATTGAAAGGCCTAGCGTTTAAAATGGTAAATAATATATTTTTTTTTATGATCGTAAATGAAGAATTGTCCGATAACTTGGAAATTACCATAGTCCCCAGGTAACATCCAAATTGAACACGCCGTGGGATTGAGAGGGATATCCCTCGCTAACGGGGGGACGAGGGATTAACGACGTCGAAGAGACGTCATATCTTCAGACGTCAATCAATGAGACGGATAACTCCGTCTTTTAAACGTACGTCTGCCCTCCGTGGTAAATTCAACGTCGTCCTACGTCAAAATTCATTACGTCATTACAACGTAGATCACCAGGACGTTGTCCTCCGTCTAAAATCCTCCGTCAATCCACCGTACGATATCAGACGCCGTCCAACGTCTGAAATCCCTCGTCATTTCCTCCGTCAGATATCAGATGTCTTCTTACGTCTGAAATCCCTCGTCATATCCCCCGTCAGATATTAGAGGTCGCCCAACGTCTGAAATCCCTCGTCATGTCCCCCGTCAGATATGAGACGTCGTCCAACGTCTGAAATACCTCGTCATATCCCCCGTCGGATATGAAACGTCGCCCAACGTCTGACATCCCACGTCATATCCCCCGTCAAATATCAGACGTCACCCAACGTCTGAAATCCCTCGTCATATCCCCCGTCAGATATCAGACGTCGCCCAACGTCTGAAATCCCTCGTCATATCCCGCGTCAGATATTAGACGTCGCCCAACGTCTGAAATCCCTCGTCATATCCCCCGTCATATATGAGACGTCACCCAACGTCTGAAATCCCTCGTCATACCCCCTGTCAGATATGAGACGTCGTCCAACGTCTGAAATCCCTCGTCATATCCCCCGTCAGATATGAGACGTCATCCAACGTCTGAAATACCTCGTCATATCCCCCGTCAGATATTAGACGTCGTCCAACGTCTGAAATCCCTCTTCATATCCCTTGTCAGATATAAGACGTCGCCCAACGTCTGAAATCCCTCTTCATATCCGCCGTCAGATATGAGACGTCGCCCAACGTCTGAAATCCCTCTGCTAAATGACGGTGAGAATCCCCCGTCGTACGCCGTGGTATATCCGTGGGGACGATGTGCAGATTACGAGGGATAGCCGTCGTGCCGCCGTGGGATTTTAGATCATCCCACGTCGTACCCCACGGCGAAAATCCTTCTCAAGTGTATACCCCTAAGACAAAATTACGATGGCGTACGCCGAGGAATTTTTGATGAAATGTTAGCTGGTCGCGAAAGCTTTAATTATAGTTAGAGGTGTTTGTTATATTGGTAAATTTGTGCTTTAGTTTCGCCTCTGATTTTGACATTTTGACACTTCATATAGGTATAAGAAACCGTTTTAAGACGTTTTTCATGAATACCTTTTGTTATGGAAATGCTAGTTTTCGAGTTATAGCGCAATTAAGTTTCCGGTAGGAATAACATTATAGGTCTTCAAAATAACTAGGCATTTGTTGCACTGCACAATTCGATCATGATTGTTTAATGACGTGGCAGGGGGTTCGGGGGGCGGCATGCGCCCCTATTATACGTATTTGTGATATAATAATTATTTGAAATAAACAGCAAATGTATTTACCTTTTCAGTCCCCAAACTTAACCTAATTTACCGGAAATTTAATGGCACTACATCTCGAAAACGAAGAGTTTCCACAACAAACGGTATTCCTGAAAAACCTTTAAAATGGCTCCTTTTACCTATATAAATATTGTCAAAATATAGAAATCAGAGGCGGACATGAAGCACAAATTACCATCATTGTATATACTATACCTATAGTAGGCTATTATAATAGTCTCTAACTCTAAAGAGAGGAAAAAGTTTGAAACAAGCATAATAGACCACCAAAGTGAAGTGAGTTGGGCATCTTTTTAGAATATCGGCCAATTATTCCTATGTTATACGTACGAGGAGGAAAATTAGGTGATAGAAGCTGACTATTTATTTACTCTTGGAAAAATGTAAGTCGATATTTCGGTACCTACTTAATACCTAAACGCATTCATTGCTATAGTAAACGCATTGCTAGTTAGATACCCCTGGTAAGGTAGTAGCACTGTCCCAGTGTGTATAGGTAATTTATAGCTAACTGAATTAGGTATTCTCAAAACCTAATATTATGGTGTCTCTCCTAATAGGTAGGTGCCTTACTTATTCCTGTTTACATGCTTATTTCAGAGGGATGTGTAAATAACTGACTAACTACCTTCCTACTTACCTAGGCGAATTACATAACTAACTACCTACTTGCCTACCTAGGCATAAGGTAAGCTACGTTCATAGTTACCTTATTACCTACCTTGGCAAACTAAATAAACGGACTACATACCTACCTACGCAGACTACATAACTATATATTCTTCCTACCTACCTACTCAGACTACATAACTATCTACCCACCTACCTACGCAGACTAAATAAATACCTACCTACCTTCCTTCGCAGACTGCACAACTTCCTAAGTAGACTACATAACTACCTACCAATCTACCTACCTACACAGACTGCCTACCTACCTAAGCAAACTACGTAGCTACATATTAACTTAATGTAAATAGGTCATAGGGTAAGTTCCGAGTTATCGGACGGTTTTATATTTTCGATCATTAGGAAAAAGTGTACCTACCTATGATAATTAGTTTTTTTAACTATAATTATAAACTAAACTCTATGATCGAAAATGCGGAACAGTTCAGTAACTTGAAACTTACAGTTTGAGCGAAAGCTACTCTATTCATTGTTAATTATGTTTTAACGAATTTTATAATGGTATTAAAATCTATATAAGAAAGAATAGCTCTAGCTCAGGGTTTCCCAGAGTAGTCTGCTGTGAATCTATGAACCAGAGGTAGGTTCGTGACATTTTCGACTATTTTCAGTACAGTAGAACTTATTGTTTTCGAAAAAATAAAGATTAAAAAAGTAATATTTTGTATATAGTGTTCATATGTTGGTACGTATATATAGTAGGTACCAACCTATGCGTTTGTTCGAATAAATAAACTTATTCAAAGCATTTTAAAAAGTTAATAATTATCAAAAGATTAATAAACAGTTAACAATCAATTAAATAATTTATTCTTACTATTAATGATAGGTACTATACATGTATAATGTATATACTATAAACGAAGAGTAAATTAAACATAACTAAGAGATTATTTAAAAGTTTTAAGCTACACACATACCAATGCAAATTATTAAACCTATTTAAAATTAACGGTTACGGTATATAGATAGGTAGGTACCTACCAATCTACTATTTTAGCCACTGGCTGTAGCGTTAATTCCAAGTTATTGGTCAGTTCTACATTTTCGATCAAATGAGAAAAATAAGTTTATACAATTTTACATATTAAATGGCTATTTTAATGAATTGAATTGAAAGGCCTAGCGTTTAAAATGGTAAATAATATATTTTTTTTTATGATCGTAAATGAAGAATTGTCCGATAACTTGGAAATTACCATAGTCTCCTATGTAGGTACAGTGTTTATTATTCTGAAATTAACCTCTTTACTTTCAAAGTGTTTAGTTAAGTCGAGTTTATAAGGTTGAATGGAGTTATAAACAAATATAAACCATATATTTTTATTATTATAACTTCAAAAGTATATGTAATATTCTCTTGACTAAAACAGATGGATATATTATGTATGTTTTATTAAATATACCTTATTCAAAGTATTCTAAACCAGTTAATAATTGTTAGAAGATTAAGAATCAATTAAATCATTGATTTAAATAATTAACAGTGAATTTAATCATTGAACAATTAATTTTATCATTAACTTAATCATTTAACAATCAATTAAATCATTTATTTACAAATTTAAAAAAATAAACGACTTTTCTTTATACTTCCCTCAGTCGAGGTGGCAATAGGCGGGGAGAATTGCAGCGAGAGTGGAAATAATGTGTAATTTATGGTGCGCGTGAATACTGTTGCTTAAATAATGACCTCATCACGTAAAAATTACGGACTGTAGTGTCTAGCAGCCAATTGCAGTCCTTGTGCGGTAATGAGTGCAAACACGAGTATTATTAATATTATTATTATTTAAAAAAGCTAGAGCGAAATCTATAGGGAAAGAGAAAGCCCCCACAAGTCACACAGACACCCGCAGTGATTCGCCAGCTGGTTAAAAGAAAGAGAGAGAGAGAAAAAAAAGATAGCCAAGGTCAAGCCGAAAGGAATTTGATTTAAAAGCACCAACATTACCACCGGCAAACACATCATTGTTCAATGAGTTCCAAAGAAACACAGAAGCTGGAATAATGGATCTAGAGAACTGTTTAATTCTGTATCGAATACTCTCAAAAGTACGAGCGTGACGACCTGCTGCGTAACGAGTATTACGCTGAGCGACATAAGGAGCAGGCATATAGGACAGATTGGATGCTCAGGTCTGTCAACAATCTTGTAGAGCATTGACATAGTTGCTACATCACGCCGGTGCCACAAGTCACATGAGATTCCACCATCCATCATAAATGAAGCTTGAATTATAAAACACGGTCAAGTAGACGTAGATGACAATCTACTTCAGATCCCCAGACAGAGGAACAATACTCTAAAACTGGCAACACAAAACTTCTAAAGCATTGGACAAAAAGATCCCTATCTCCAAAAAATCTCCATGCCCGTCTCAAAATCCCTATCTTCTAGGAAGAAGATGCTGCCACCCTCCGCAAATGGCCTTCGAATGTGCAACACAGGGAATACAGGCTGGATAGTGCGACTTCCAGAAGAAAAAACAATAGATTTTGTTTTATTATAGGAAACACCATACCATTATCCATGCATCACCTGTTTCTACGTTCCACATCACAACACAGTGACTCAGATATCATAACCCTGTCAGAAGGCTTTTAACAAACCGATATAATTGTTTGGTCATCAGCATAGCTAACCAACAAGGTACGGGTTCCATGTACGTACTAAATTACTATTATGAGTGCACGGTTATTTAGTGTGAACCCTCCATGAATAAAAAAAATCAGAACAGCAGCTTACATAAAATATAATGAAGGTTAAAATTTACTATTCAAACAAAAGTAAACACCTCGTACTCATTCACTCTCTCACATTTATTTAATTAGGTAGGTATAATATATATTGTCTTTAAACTTTTAAACCCAACAAACTGATCTAAAAACTGATATACTAAAGGATGTAGGTAATTATATCACTAACAAACATCTGTATTACTAACAATTAGAGTACCCGACCAAACAATCAACACACTAGGTAGCTGTATTTTATCACAGAAACAGAAAATACTTTCCATCTGATAAAACAAAATTCCTAGGCAAACTTAACCATTTAGCTGCATAGAAATCAATTAGGAGAGGTTGAATGATAAATCAAACAGATAGGCTGAGATAGGCTCAGATAGCTCAAGCATAAAAATTATTTTAATTTCTATGCATGGTGGTGAATTAAAAACGCTTTAATTAAAACATTATTTTAATCAAACAGAGAGATACATGCATATCTCTCTGTTGAAAGACGAAACTATTCTCCAAGACAGTAGGTAGGTAGTCAATACTATTTATTCACAGTGCTATAATGGAATCATATACTTATTATTCAATACTCAATACTAACTAGTAATATTTAGATTTTAGAGGCACAGACAACAACTACTATTTGACAATATAAATATTTGTCACGTTTTTAACCCTAAATATATCCCCCATACCTTCTGCCATACAATAACAATTATACCTACATATTGCTATCTATCAATGTAACATTGATATTGAAATTATATCTCGTTTGTAGCATATTGTAATGATAGAATTAATAAACTTTATCATTGAAATTTTAAAACATAATGTTTCCTTTATTAACAGTTTTTTTTTATGCATCATGCGCATTTTGATCTTGTTTTATCTATATTTGTTAGGGAAAAAAATTCAGGGTAATAGTTATATGAACCTAAAATGTTCTAATTTTATTTAGTTTAAATATTCAAGAGTATGTAATTTTCTAAAATTCTAATGAATACATTATATAATATATATATGTGATGGGTCAACCTCTTTGAGATTGTAAACTTAGCTATCTAATACTCAATCTTCTAGGCCCTAGGGTAATGTACATAGCGTTATTCCCCTAAACGGCGTCATCTTCTAACATAAGCTATTACCTACTTGAATTTCTTCGGAGCAGCGACCATTATGAAGTTGAGAGAGTTTTGATGTCTGACTAATTAAATTAGTTATACCTAGTAACAGTAATTACCTGTTTTGAAGCTATAACTTCATAAATAACAAGTTATACATATCTACTTGCCTCCCTAATATCTTGGTAAGTTACTTAACATGAAATTAACCACCTATAGGTAGGTAGGTACTTCTAAGATCTAATTTTGAGGTGCCTAGATAATTTCAACTATTGTTTCCTAACTATCTACCTGTTTAAATAGTGACTTATAAGTAGTTGCTAGGTAGTTACTTTGTTATTTAGTTAGCCCCTATACAACTACATCGCCTAAATATGAAAAAAATATGTTTTTGGTTTGGTTGAAAAAACCTCTTAAGAATTTCATAATTAGATAGCTAGGTAGGTAGCTTCCTACCACCGTACCTAAACCTATTATTTAATAGTTCTTTGATAACTAGCTAATAACAATAAAGGCCCTGTTACACGGTTCGAGTAAACTTGAGAGTTGGCCTAGCGAGTTACTGTAGTGCAGCTACTCGCACAGTGTGACCGCATCAGTCCAGTAACTGTCATGTGCAAGAGGTTAGTAACTCGCAAGCGAGTTACTACAAGAAAAATGTTTTTACTCGCCACTCATGGGCGAGTCAGCCACTCGCCTGCGAAACTCGGATTTCAACTTGCATGGTGTTGCAACACAACAGTAAC
>CANNZV010001654.1:22368-160290 GCA_947561585.1 Caprella mutica
CTAGAATTAGTTTGATTAGTCCTTAAAAAAATTAGGACTCTTTCCCATTTGACGACCCCCACCCAATTTAATTCAAATTATTTTTTTTTTTGTCCATAGAATCCGAAAATCGAAACCGTTTTTTTTAGAAACTAATAGTTTTTGAGATATGAGGGTTTAAAGTTATTAATTTATTTCCTATATTACTGAAGGATTGAGAACTATGAGAACTCGTGTTTTCATTGAAATTATTCAAACAATATATATTTTTGGCATGAAGTTTGTTGTATCCGCTAGTTCGTTTTACTGCGCACTTCATGATTGTTTATCCTCATTTACCCTCTGTTTTTTATCCTCATTTACCTAGTTAAACAAATAAAGAACTACTTAGATAGATATAACTGAGAGTTGCTAATGTAGTTTGATGTATCCGCTAGGTTGTTGTACTGTACAGTGTACACCTGATGATTGTTCAATGACCTGGCAATACATATATTTTATGTTTAGTCAGTAATAAACTACTAAAGTGTCAATAAGGATTAAATAAATATTAGCTAATTAGCTATATGATTTGAAATCTTTCTCTCAAATGTTTGTTTAAATGGCAATTTTAATTTAATCTTTTGACTGACTACTTTCTAATTTTTTTCTAATTTACTATCAATATCTATAGAAGCCAAATTTTTTAAAGTATTAGAAAATTCATTTGCATTTTCTTGTGAACAAAGGCTGTATTGCAGATTGAAAGGTTAGCGCTGGGGTTCTGCTCACCAACTACTAGGTCTTAAGATTTTTGTTTTAGTTTAGACTCTTCAGCTTCATTTTTATCCACTCTTCCTTTTCCTCTTGCATCAGTCTGTTATATATGTCCTTCCTTACTAAGTGACTTAATTTAAGGAGTAGCTTTTCTGCATCATGAGTTTTTTCACTTTCTGGCAGTAGGTCACTCTATTCAGGGAGAAACTTTTCTGACTACTTTTTTAAGATTCGCATTCATTTTCCTTCTGATGTGGATGACATAGATTTGGTTTCAAAAATGGTTGCAAAGATTAATAGCTGCATAAACGGCAAAATGTACAGTAAAATATAACTTTTATTTCAGAAATGTTTCTACCAGTGCTATTTCATATCACCACACTTTCTGTGTTACCAAGGAAGTGGCTCCATTGGTAACATAGTGATTATTCTGCTTCCCGGTCCCCATCGTCCTGATGTCAAATCAAATGGAAATTGCTAGAGTCTAGTAAGTAGCTACACAGTATAGCTAATTTATGTTCTATACCAATTATATAGGTCAAATGCCGATAAATTAAATAAAAAATCTTATATATAATATCAGGGATATTATATCCATATTATGTATATCGTTACTAGTTGCTTCTTACTGGTATGTATATTGCCTCTTAAAATGTAATTTGAATTTGTTGTAAAAATAAACCATTATTCTATTTTTAAAAAGTTCGTAGCTACATGAAGTAGCTAGAAGTCTTCTCAAATTTATTAGAAATCTATAGCTAAGAGGATATATTGTCATATGAAAATTAATTGAAATCTTCCTGAAGTTCAAGTTTATCATTACTAATTATTTTAAATTTTATGAGAATCAAACTTTTTCTTTCTCTACTGAGCAATTAAATTGCATTACAAAACTCATTCTGAAATATACCTCATTGGACAGAAAATGAACAGATGCTACACATAATTTAAATTTCCATTCAAAATTAATATGAATTAAATCAGTATTGTACTGAAGATTAAGAAAAACAGTTAAAATCATCATCTCAATTACAAAGTTTTATTTCTAATGTATATGCATAACATGTTTTTCTTAATATAGGAACATTGAAGGTACAATTAAATATAATATTCTCTCACTTTCAGTTGAAGAGTGAAGAGGCTATCGTATCGTTCTTGGATGATCCCATTGAGGAATATGGCAGTCTTCTATTGGGCCATTGCTGAGGTAAAGGTTACATTTTTTTTTCACTGAGCATATTTTAAATTCAATTCAGTTGAATTTTCTACACTTTAATTTTTTAATTGGTTTTGGTGTTCTCTTATCTTCTCCTAATATTGGTTAAATTACTTCTTGAATACTTCATTACAATTGGTATTGGTAGTCGTAATTTCAGTTACACAAAAAAACTAAATTTTGTGCACTCGGTAGAGCGCATACCTTCGCCGCAGTTTGACCCGTTCTCTCCCAAAATTTGATAAACTGCTAACAGGATAATAACCAATCGTCCCACCAAGTTTCATGCAATATGGTTCAATACTTTTGAGTTATAAATGACCTTGACGTTTGACCAGATCGCTCCCAAAATTCTAACAGATGGTTCCTGGACATTGACCAATTGTACCATCAAATTTCAAAAAAATTTGTTGATTACTTTTTGAGTTATTGAGTTACAAATGGCCTTGACCTTTGACCCGATCGCTCCCAAAATCTAACAAAATGGTTTCTGCATATTGATCAATCGTCCCACCAAGTTTCATGCAATATGGTTCAATATTTTTGAGTTATAAAAGACTTTGACTTTTGACCGGGTCACTCTCAAAATTCTACTAGCAGGTCAATGTACATGGACCAATTGCTTCACCTTGACACTTTTTCAATTAAGCGATTAACAAGATGATGAATAATTAAATATACATATATACCACGGCTAAAATATGACCTTCCAGCATTCTTCGAAGTTAAATATTTAATTTAACTAGTATAAATGTTGGGTTCATTTATGTCTTAGTTGTACTTGGTCAATGTATCAACTACTAACGGATTTGATTTCTTGATGTACTTGGCTCTCTTATATACAATAAAAAATAATATCATTTAATTTCAGATTGAAGATTTTCAGTATGCATGACCTATAAGTTTAGTGCATGTACTACTCCAGCATGGAAAATAGGAGGCAGAAAGCAGAGATAGCATTCACAAATTATCATCTACATCGCAGTTTAAAGTGAGTTCAAATTTAAATATAATTTTCATGGATTTAATTCCATAGAATATGAGAACTCGTCAATACATAATATGTTTAACGTTAGGTACTACACCGTCTTATTGTTTCGGTTATTGAAATCATTTTGTTAGCTACTAAAAATCCTCTTCAACCTGCTTTCCTATAAACTCTTCCTGCTCTTTTACTTTCGCTTATCTCTCGGTAAAAAGGACAGACTATCCTCAGTCAATAATTGCAGCCGGGTAGATTGGCTAGTGTATCATATATGAAATGTTCTTTTTTAAACTTTTCATAGTGTTTGTGATTATGCTAGAGAACCAGATCTCTGCTGTTAAAATCAAACTTTCTATATCTAATGATCACCTGATGAAAATGATCAGTTAAATATTGCTTAAACATTTTCATTCAACTTCATTTCAGTTTATATACTGCTGAAGTGTTTAAATTAATGAAATACTCTTTAATTCGTATTGTTGTAATTTGTATTATGAATTTTCCTGATTATTGACAGTTATATCGTTGTTTAAGATTTTTGATCTTTTGCACATAAATTTAAAAAAATTGTATATTATATCAGGGTTGAAATATCTATATTGTGTATTGTTACTAGTTGTTTCTTTCTGTGATGTGACCTCCAAGAGCTCTATTCTAAATCGGAGAAAAGGGTGAATGGAAAAACAGGGAAGCTAGCATCCCTTGGCACCAACTGTTATAATTTGAATTCCCTGTTTTCTATTTTTTCCTTTTTCAACCCTTATCAGATGGTAATTCTAGTGTTATCCTCTTCAAACATAACTGAAAAATATTAGATTTAATTTAGGTTGACTCATAAGCTTCTTCACAACCACCTTCATTTTCCTCTTCTATACGTTTGTGCAGTCACAGGTGCCTGTGTCAGTTTTCGTCAAATTCCAGTACCATAATTTGTGATTTTTTTAAAATAAAAAACTCTATTTATTTTCAGGAATCCATCAGGTGCTTATTATGGGTCATCCGTCTTAAGGAATTATTCGGATAATCAAGAAGCATCGATGGAAAGAAAAGTCGCCCTATTAAGCGACCGTTCAAATCCATGGTCTCTTATCTATGCGCTGGTTCGACACTTTGCCTGCGGTAGCAGAGTATTGAACCTACTATTTGGAGCGTAATTCCACTGCCCCCTCTTATCCGGGGCCTTTTCCTCTTCGTGTCTCTTTGAATCCCTTTGTAGTGGATAGAGACAACTTTTAAACATTTAAAATAAAAACAATCCACCGACAGCTCAACACTTATCTGCAAAGTGATTAGTTTTTAATAACAACCTTCATCATATCTTGTGGCAACATTAATTTCTCTCATCATTTGGCTTCAACAATGTTATAATTTTGCCGAAAATTGGAAAACTCAATTTAATTATTTATATTTCACATTCTTATGTGACTAAACTGTCGTCTATATTTATATTCTAAAATGTCTGCTTGTAAAAACTATTTATTAGTTCTTAAATATTAAGTATTAGACCTAAATTTTCAGTTTAGAAGTCCTAAAATTCTTTTACATAGGTCTTAATTGAGGGTTCGGCCTCAAGCTCAAAACTGTTAACTTTTGATTGAAAATTAGTTGAATAGTATACTAAGTCAGTTTGAAATAGAATAATGGTTAATAACTGTTTATTCACTTTATTATGAAGATTAAGAGATGGCGAACACTAGTAGAGACACATAGTGAGGACACTGGCCCTATTTGTGTTGATATATTTCAGTGTTTGTGATTTTAGAGACCCATAAAAAGATTAGTAGTTGGAGAAGGCTTAAAATCTGTTCAAAATCTTCAGGTCTGCAAGCTTTTCCAATCAGTGGTTTGGTAATTAAGTTTCGAAACATGTTTTAACCTCTACTAAATAAATTTGGAAAACAGAGGATCTCAATCTCCATTAGACTCTTTAGTGTAGAAGTTATTTATAAATTTAAATAAGGTATTCTTTGTCTTATTCGTGCGCTTTAATTTACAGCTCTCATGAATTCAAAAAATATGTTTAGATTATATGGCTCTATTGAATTTGTTATACTGTATGTTCCATTTATTTCTAATTAACTTTGTTTTGCATATTAACAGAAGTTCTCTCAGAGCTTATAAGATTTTCGTATATGTTATTATAAAATTACTAAATTGTTTTAGAGTCGGTCTGCTTCTGTACGTTTCTTGTATTTATTTTTCTAGTTTTAGGTCTTGTTTCTTTCTATTTATATGCAGTTGTGCTTGTTAAATCGTTCTAATGTTAATAAATAATAATCTTATTATCGTTTTTTTTAGTGTTCAATTGAATTAATCCACCCGTCTTACGCCGTGGTATATCCCTCGGCTAAATGACGGAGGAAATCCACCGTCGCACGCCGTGGTATATCCCTCTGTTAAATGACGGAGGAAATCCCCCGTCGTACGCCGTGGTTTATCCCTCTGTTAAATGACGGAGGAAATCCCCCGTCGCACGCCGTGGTATATCCCTCTGCTAAATGACGGATAAAATCCCCCGTCGTACGCCGTGGTATATCCCTCTGTTAAATGACGGAGGAAATCCCCCGTCGTACGCCGTGGTATATCCCTCAGCTAAATGACGGAGGAAATCCTCCGTCGTACGCCGTGGTATATCCCTCGGTTAAATGACGGAGGAAATTCCCCGTCGTACGCCGTTGTATATCCCTCGGCTAAATGACGGTGAAAATACCCCGTCGTACGCCGTGGTATATCCCACTGCTAAATGACGGTGGATTTCCTCCGTCGCGTGACGTGGTGTACCCCACGGCGGCACGCCGTGGTTTATCCGTGGTTTAGCCGTGGGGACGATGTGCAGATTACGAGGGATAGCCGTCGTGCCGCCGTGGGATTTTAGATCATCCCACGTCGTACCCCACGGCGAAAATCCCTCTCAGATGTACCCCACGTCAAAATTACGACGGCGTACGCCGAGGGATTTTTCATGAAATGTTAGCTGGGTATATGCATATCTCTCTGTTGAAAGACGAAACTATTCTCCAAGACAGTAGGTAGTCAATACTATTTATTCACAGTGCTATTATAATGGAATCATATACTTATTATTCAATACTCAATACTAACTAGTAATATTTAGATTTTAGAGGCACAGACATTAACTACTATTTGACAATATAAATATTTGTCACGTTTCTAACCATAAATATATCCCCCTTATCTTCTGCCATACAATAACAATTATAAAACATATTGCTATCTATCAATGTAACATTGATATTGAAATTATATCTCGTTAACAGTTATTTTTTATGCATCATGCGCATTTTGATCTTGTTTTATTTATACTTGTTAGGGAAAATATTAAGGGTAATATTTATATGAACCTAAAATGTTCTAATTTTATTTAGCTTAAATATTCAAGAGTATGTAATTTTCTAAAATTCTAATGAATACATTATATATGATATATATGTGATGGGTTAACCTGTAGAAATATATGTAGGAAAATCAAATTAAACATATGAAAATTTATTTATAGCTGGCAAAAAACTGCATTACTTAAAAAAAACGAAGCTACGATAGTTCTTGCTAAAGTTTTGCTCATTTTTTATTCGTATTCGCTTATTTTTACTCTTACTGTATACACTATACATATTGGAATATATGAAATTAGGAATACATTTATTGATTTCTCGCAGTTCAAATGTCTTATCCGTCTGAGATTTGAATGTATTGTTGGGAAAATACGTTAAAACTCTTGATTAATCCGTAAAGGAAATTGTTTACAAGAAGGAAAATAAATCTGTATACATATCCCACAAAGACAATTGGTTTGAAAAATCTCTTATCTTTTATCATTCTCTCTACATTCTTTTTCATGCAGCAACTTGATAGAGATCGAGACAATATTCCTTTCCTGTACCATCGAGATCGAATCTACATTCATCTCGTGTAGCTTCAAGAGCGAGCCATGATTCCTTTCCTGAATTATCGAGATGCAGCCAACAATTACTTCTTTCATTCCTTCCATTTCGTGTAGCACCTTGATCAAAATCGAGCCTACATCGCTTCCCTTTTCTGTAATACAATGAGTATATGGACGCACAAATTAATATTATAATCCATGCTAAAGCAACAGGTCATAATTATTTATTCTGTTATAAATTAGTCTGATGTATAAACCTTAGCATATGCACCTAATGTATCATTTATCCTATGCTTTACTTCCGATGTAACATAGAATAATATATACCTTTACATTTATATCAATTAAGGGGACCGTACATGGAAAAATCTGAAAATTTTATCGATTATTCTTTTATTTCAGCAATAGATAGTTAAAAGTGTCAAAAATCTTCATGGAAAATTTAGTATGGGAAAAAGTTCATGAAACTATGTATATAAATAATAAACATTATCTTGTGTTAACATTTTTATATTTTAATAAAGTTATTTTCATCCATGCAGACCTAAAGAAGCCTGAAGATGCCAATTGTGTTTTGGCGAAATATCGCATAATTACCTTCAATAAAAAATGTCTAAAACAGAAGAATTGTTCCGATTTTGGCTATCCAAAGTTTTTTTAAGAACCTCAAATTATCAAACTAAACACTACTTCAGAAATATAGAACGCACTACACTCAAAATAATTACTACAATGCCATCTATCTTTTAATCGATGTTGCTTAACAGATAAACTGCTGCCCAGTTACACCAGTATATAAATATATATATAAAATTGAATTCTAAGATACTTTTGTTTCGGACATTTTTCCGATTGGACGCATAGAAAATGAGTTATTCAAAATTTGAACGAATTTCGAACCGTTTTTTAAAAGTTTGGAACTCTGATAATTTGGAAGCTCTGTTGTAGGTTTTTTTGCATTCGAACTTCAATTCGATTCTCTACAAATAACTGGAAGATGATTTTTGAATTTCAATTTTTTTTTTCCAAATATGAAATTTTGATTTTTTTTAATGTTTTTTGGGAAAAAATTGATTTTTTCGAAAACTAATACGAAATTCAAAACTCAGCTTCTAGTAAGTTTTAGAAAATTTAATTGCGATTCGAATGCAAAAAAAAACCGTAGCTTCAAAATTGTTGGAGTTCTATACTTTGAAAAAAACGGTTCGAAATTCGTTTGAATTTCGAATAACTCATCTTCTATGCGTCCACTCGAAAATATGTCACGTACAAAATGTCTTGGAAATAAATATTATATATACGTACTAGGTTTCATAAACACAAATTCATTACTAATTTTCATTTCCAAAATCCAATCCCTCAATCTCTAATTTACAATCTGTATCTTTTCCTGTTTCAGTATGTAAGCTTTCCGAAAGGTTAATATTATGTAAGAATAAATGGTTTGTAATGAATTTGATCTTTTCTCAATTAATATTATCTATTATTATCCATTATAGTTGTTACTTATTTAACAAAAATTTACGCATATTTTCAATATAAATTCATTGCATTTTTTTCTAATTACAGTCATTAATGTTCGAAATTACTGCTTCTGGTTCCTGGAAAACCATATACAGGATTGAATTGCATATTTTTGAATGAATTTCAAAGGAAAATTTAAAAAGTTAAGAGAAACCTTAGAATAATCTGAGATGCAATTTGCACATAATTCCCAATTACCATCTGGAGGAGAAAATGACTCTATTTTATATTCTGGACAGCATGTCCCACAAATTAGAAGCTTAGCTGTTATCCAAAGTATCATCAGGTGGAGTGACACGAAATTGAGACTTCGTTGATCTGTTGACAGTGTACTGCTGTGATTTTCGATCTAAAAAATATTAGAATAATTTACCATTCTCTTGTTTTGTCGTAATTAAAATGAACTTCAATGGAAATGCAATATCATCACACAAATATCAAAAATAAAATATGATTTGATTAAACTAATCATTTCTCTGTGTGTATTGACATTCAATATCAAATATAGTGACAAAAAATGTAAATAAACAGCAGTATGCAAAATTTATTATTTCAATAACGACGGTAGATAGTATAACCACTCAATAAACAGATTCTCGCAGCTGTCTAAACTGGGAAATTACGTTGACTGGACCAGTCGCCGCCGAGCAACTTGCCGCTGGACCACTCTCCGCGGACAATTCGCCGTGGTCAATTCGTCATGAGGACAACTTGTTGCTAGAACAATTCACCGCCAAAACAACTCGCAGCCAAAACAATTCGCCGTGTGATATGTGTTTCACCGAGGTATACACCAATTAAATATTTTGAATATAAGCTGCGTGTTGTAAATTAATTATCAAATTTTCTTAGTAGTATTTGAAAATATTTTCTTTTCTATTTCGAAAATTAAATATAATGATTTTTAACATTAATTGCAGAAATATAGTGTATGTTGTGAATTAACAACACAATTTTTATTCGTTTTATATGATAGTATTTTGTTGAAAATATGAAGCTATTGGAAAGAAAAGAGGTTCAGGTGTCTTCTTTTTACGTTTGATGAAATGAAAAAAATTACATTATTTTAAAACTAGTACATCAGTGCAAATAAAAGGTTATTTAGCTTCGAAGTCTTACATTTCTGTCCTATAAAATAACATTTACTATCACCTCTCCATTTTCCATTTCTTATCTTTTCTTGGTAAGTGATTGAATCCACGAAGTAGCTTTTCTACATCCATGAGCCTTGTCACAGACTGATGTTGTTGCCTTTGTTCAATGAGTCACTTTGCTTCCTGACTTCTTTTTCCTGTCCCTTGTAGTTAATTTCCTTTTGAAGTCAACTAGAAAGTCCTTAGTTTCGAAACAGATGTCAAACACTTCTAAATTTGAATTAATAGCCTCTATATCTTTTACTGCTAGAAATGTTCTAGCAGATTTAACAAATGAAAGTAATTAATTGAAATAACTACTGTTTTAAGTCAGTCTGGAGCGTAAAGAAACAAACTATTGTTCAAATTTTTCATATTTTTAATTTGTGTAAATATGATATATACGCCGGCAAAACATAAATAACGCGGCGATTTTTCCGGTGGTGAATTGTCCAGCGGTGAGTTGACCTAGAACCTGAATTTACATAGGTAAGGAAACTGGAAAATTACATAGGTTATGATCTATCATGCGTGAATAATATTAACATTTAAATTTCCGAGTACTGTGGATTTAATCAAGTTTCAGAGTACTGGGAAGTTATCCTTTTCAATATAAGCCATTCAATCTAAAAAATAATGTTTGTATTATTAAAGAAAGATAAGATAATCTCATCTGTCTCACATAGCTTGAAAATGTTTCGAATTACAGTTTTTGAAGCCTTAGGTAATAAAATAGAACTTTCGTCAATGGGCCTCCGGGTCACTTTTGTTCGGTTTGTTGAATGGAAGCAATGAAGTGCTACAAAAGAATGAAAGATATGAGGAAGTGTAACAGTTAAGATCTCCATTGAGTAATAATGTTTGTTCTTTTTCAAAACTTTTCAGAGTATAAATTCTATAGTTAAAGTGGATAAAAGAGAAACTCTGTAGCCTTAGGAAAATGAAAGCATGATAATACATGTATAGTATATATTTTAATATATATGATAGGGTATTAGTTACAGGTTATTAACTTTGGTACAAAAATATTGCCATGAATAATTGAATATTAATCTTCATTAAAGTTTTAGAGAATGACACTCCGGTGGGGTGCATCAAAATATAATGTTAATGTGTAGTACTTATATTGTTTTACATTCTCAGAGTACTTCAAATATGATGCAATGTTTATGGGTTAGGTCTATTTTGACCTCTATATTTATTGTTCAGTATGATTGGTCATTGAATGTCACAAGTTTATCTTATTTCAAGAACCCATTATAACTGTTATCTTTGAAACTAAGTTTATATTTCATTGACAACCGTCTTACATGTAAATCAAATAAAATTTTGCGACTACACTATATGAAACAAATACAATATATCGTAGCCATATGATGATAATATATTCAGTTGTTCAGTGTCGGTTAATATCCATTGTCTCTAAAACAAACTATTGTGCCATTTAAAACCGTGAGCGGGCATAATATTTATTATTTCAGTAGGGGTTTAACGTCTGCTCCGGAACCATTGGCCATATCGCTGACGTCAAAAGGAAATTAAATACAAGGGACTGGAAGAACAGTCAGAAAGGAAAGTGGCTCCATGAACAAAGTCACCTACCAGCGTCAGTGACAATGATCATGCCCAGGGAGAAAATTATAGGGAGGACATAGAAGATTTTGGGAGATTAAAGGAGCCTTTCTACCATAATCATAGAAGAGAATTGGGGGTGCTTATGTCCAAGTTTTCTACCATGTTCACTCCTATAATTAAAGAGGGAAATCTCCTATACTATCATATGATTTCACCCATAATCATAGAAAATTTTGGGAGATTAAAGGAGTCTTTCTACCATAATCATAGAAGAGAATTGGGGGTGCTTATGTCCAAGTTTTCTACCATGTTCACTCCTATAATTAAAAAGGGGAATCTCCTATACTAGCAGATGATTTCACCCATAACCATAGAAGATTTTAGGAGATTAAAGGAGTCTTTTTATCATAATCATAGAAGAGAATTGGGGGTGCTTATGTCCAACTTTTCTACCATGTTCACTCCTATAATTAAAGAGGGAAATTCCCTATACTATCAGATGATTTCACCCATAATCATAGAAGAATACCAGAATTAATATTTCCTAGCATATACTGCATTTGTACGTGTATGTTTGACTTTACATGAAATTATTAGTTGAATGATACATATTGTTATATACAAATTAAATGGAAAGAAATTGTGAAATAAATGAAGGTATGTTGCCGGGTCTCGAACCAGCACCTTGTTGACTTCTGCTTGCGACGCTAACCACTCAACCATCCTGGACACAGTAGAAGTAGGATTTTTAATGAGCTTTATCCAATATGATAACTCAAGTTTATCCTTAGGTTATCATCGATAAATATAGTTTCATATTTCGTAAATGATTTCTTTTATTATTTTATAATCGTTTCTTTTATAATTTGTAGGGGATTAACTTTTTTGCACTAATTCCTGGAATATTCACTCGATATTGTTAGGGAATCAACTAATTTTTAGTAATTCCTGGAATATTCCATCGATATTTTTAGGGGATCGACAAATTTTTCAGTAATTCTTGGAATATTCCCTCGATATCGATAGGGATCAACTAATTTTCACTAATTCCTGGAATATTCCCTCGAAATCGTCACCCAGGGAAAATATTATGGTGGGGTCATAGAAGATTATGGTGGACAGACATTTTAGGGGGCTAGATCTTATGTGAATATAGATGATATTCGATAAATATCATCCTTGTGTGCAAAACATCCTATAATCATCTTAATATTTCCCAACCATGATGTATAGTAGATTATAATATCAACCAAAATCTCCGAATATTTTCTGATAATGTTCCTTTTATGAACTTCTATGAATGAACCATCTTAAATTTACGAATATTTTCTGTTAATAATCCTACTATGAATTTGAATGTCTGTAACATCTTAAATCTGCGGAGATTTTCTGATGATATTTTTTTTATATAAACTTCTATGACTGATCCATCTTAAATCTTCTAATATTTTCTGATAATATTACTTATATGAACTTCTATGACTGAACAATCCTAAATCTCCGAAGATTTTCTGATGGTATTTCTTATATGAACTTCTATGATTGAACCATCCTAAATCTCCGAAAATTTTCTGATGGTATTTCTTATATGAACTTCTATGATTGAACCATCTTGATTCAAATCATTTTCACTAATTCCTGGAATATTCCCTCGATATCGATAGGGATCAACTAATTTTCACTAATTCCTGGAATATTCCCTCGATATCGTTAGGGATCAACTGATTTTCACTAATTCCTGGAATATTCCCTCGATTTCATTAGGGGATCAACTAATTTCCACTAATCCCTGGAATATTCCCTCAATATCATTTTACGATAGCGGATAATGAGATTATATATAGATACCGAAAAATATTACGGGAATATCTCAATGTTACCTGTGTAGTACCAATAAAACATATACATTTGTATTCTTCATGAATGAGTTCAAGTAAAACAATTAGTAAGTGTAGAAAATAATATAAAAAGCCACTATTGAATTCATTTCACGGAGTCACAAGAGTTGTGCAAAGTTCAAATACTGCTTCAAGTTAATTGGCAAATATGAAAGCATTGCTTACATCCAACAAGTGGACACAAATTATTAAGAGATGATTGGAGGGGAAAAGAAAACATTGGAAGAGAATTAGGTTGATATATTTGATGAATGGATATGGAAACGGATTGAAAGGTGAACATTTTTGAGAAAATATTTTAGAAAAAATGATAATAAATGGTTGTATAATATGGATAGTAAATTGTCTGTAATATGAGGAGTAATAAAATTATTTAATTATTTTAGCTGCATTAGACCGGGATAGTTATTACACAATTTTTTACATGAACAGTTGACTTTAGCAACATATTTATGAATATAATACTTTCATTAAATATCTACAAAAAATCTCTCATATTAAATATAGATTGAAGGAAAAATAAATCTGCCTATGTCGATCATCGAATACACTCGGGTATCAGGAAGCAAACTCTAATAAAAATTATATTTTTAGGTTATTTGACAACAACAAAGTCATATCTCATAGATTTGGCGCTCCATACTAGATATTGCTTCCACATTCACTCTTTTAGCAGCTTAAAGAGTTCCGTTAGATTGCGACTGTGGAAGTGACCAGGCATTTTTTGCCGCTGTTAAGTTTAATCAAACCAGCTCGTAAATCAAAGGAATTAAAAAGACGAAATTTGGTGACTATTGGTGACATTTCAAAAGTTATTTTGGGAAAGAGGAACTGCATTGTCCTGAAAGATGACGATGCACTTACAGTTGTGTGAACGGCACTGTTTGGGTGTATAACTTCAACATTTACTTTAATAATACTTCTAATTTTAAGGTTTTGTCCATTCTTAGTTCCCCAAGTTAACAGTACACATTCACACTGTATCATTTACATAATAAGTAACATTTTTTCATTGATATTGTACTCGCTATGATAACACAAATGAAAGTGGTGTGCTCAAAAAAAGTTATCGACACAGTGCTTAAGCCTTAAAGCATAATGATTTTACGGATAATGTTTTCTCTCTCCTCTGATTTGTAAGCAGGGAGGAAGAGCCAACAGGTAGCGGAACACTGAACCTGCAGTACTCTCCCGTCTGCTGGTGGAGCCCTCTGAATTAGTTATCGGTCGAATTAGATTACATTTCAAATAATAAGAACTTTCAACTTATCTATAAGTTAAGTACTGTTTCAACTTGTCTACCAGTTTTTCTAGTGATTAAAGCCACAATTTATTGATTATGAACAACAATGATATACTCTCATTAAAATTTCCGGTAGAATTTTTGATAACATTTGTATCAAATATTTACTGAAAAATCGAGGGTGAAGTCTGTTGAGAGAGAAAAAATTAGAAAAAGGAGCTATTATTGATAAGAAGAGGGTACAAGTGAGTGGGTGAGATTTCCTCTTTAAGAGTGAGAAGAGAGAGAGAGACAAATTTTATAAAATAAGAGGGTACAAATGAGTGGGGTCTGAGTGGCTCTCAGAGGGTGAAAAGAGAAAAACAATATTTATTTCAATCATGATAAACATCAAGAGTTTACTATAACTAGAGTTCAAAATATAAATAGCTTACCATGTCAATAGTTTACCACATCAAATCGTTACTTCAATAATAGTTTACTACATCAATTAATTACAACACCAATTATTTATTATATCAAGAGTTTAGTACATTTATCTATTCCAAGCGGCAGTAGGTAAATGGAAATCGACAAAAATAAAAATCGTGTAAATATATAGTCTCTGCCGCTATTGATTGTCTTCAATTTTAACTACACTATTTAGATACCCCGCTAAATCATGGAGTCAGATAAGCGTCTATATATAGTCGTGCCGCTTGTTGGTTATACATAGAGTCTATATATAGACTGTGCTTCTTGTTGGTGGAGTGACATATGAAGTTTGTAATTTTATTCATATAGTTGAACTTAAGATATAAAAAAGTGACCATTTCTGAGTTGCACAAATTGAATTAGTTACTTTTATTCGTATATATTATAAACATATTTATGAAATCAATTATCGAAAAAAACAATGAAAAAATAGTTATCCGTTATTTCATTGTTACTGTTTTTTCCGAGTATTTATTTCATTGTTGGATGGACAATGTACTCAACAGTCAACACTCAACATATTTACATATTTCCATTTCAAATGCATCATCTTTTCTTAGAACTGACATACAGTTTGTCCTTTACTCCCCTCCCCCCTCTCCTCTTTAAGGGGACAGTCCCAGGTTTATAAAAACTTGTTAATTATTGAAGCTACGGTTGTGAAACTTTGGTCACATATATAAAATTGAATTTAGTTTTGTTTTGTTTCGATTTGACGAGTTTCGAACGAGTAACACGCGTTTTGAACTAATTTGAAAAAAACGTATTACACCCAAAGTTTTGAAGTTAGGGTACAGCGGTTTTTTGCTTTCGATGCTTCTATGAATTTTCTACAAGAAGTGGCAAACAAAACTTTGATTTTTGAATTTATTCATCGAATTTTTTCGAAATTTCGAAATTTTTACTTTTTCCACAAAATTTTTTTAACAATGTATTATCAAAAATTAAAGGTCAAAATCAAAAATATATTTGCTACATATTGTAGAAAATTCATAGGATCATCGAATGCAAAAAACCTCAGTCCTGTAACTTACAAACTTTTGAAAAATATAAAAAATGAATACGAAATATACAACATTTGCAATTATTCAGGATGGCAATAAGATAATAAAAATAAATACATGAATACGAAAAAAAATGTTTTCGTGTTTGCCACTAAATCCCCAGAGGCAAGTAAAAACAAGAACAAGAACAAACAATCAAAGTCCACTTGTTTATCGATTTTTACTCCCTAATCCCTTTCTTCAAACTCCACTCCTTTTTTTCGGGGGTTAGTTAGCGATGTGATATTTTACCTACTTCAGTATTAGAAAACTAGGAAAACTTTAGTGAAGAAAAAAATATTTGGATGAAAAAACAGAAAATGGCTAGGACTCTCCCCTTAACACTTCTTCAAGCACTGAACTATAGAGTGCATTATTTCACAATAACAGGTAATTATATGTTTACACGTTAGCTAACACTTGTCATATTTCTAAACACCGTGTATATATTGACCCTACCACTTGACTGTTACAGCAAAACAAAATTAGCGACTATACAGTATGGGCCACAAAAATGTTTCCGCTTTTTCAAATACTTATAAATCGTTAACCAATGGACGAAAAACTATATCTTGGTCTCTTTTTCTCTGCCTCTTATTGTACTATTAACTGATGAAAATTATTTTTAACTGATCGACATAGTTTAAGAACAGGTAAGCAAAGAGTGAGGGTGACTAGTTTTGTCATTGCGCGAAGGTCATTCTTAGAGCTAACTCTGTTATTTTACTTACTAAAAGGCATTGAATAAAGGAAAAAAAAATATAATTGTAGACATTTTAATACAGGGTGCACTTCTTCCTTAGAAACTATTTTGAAATAGAACAACTTCAGTGATATTTTTGATCTCATTGAAGTTTTCACTCTGAATATTCGTTCTTCACACTTGCATTTTTAACATGATGCAAGTGTGATGGCAAAATCACATTTAATTTTTACTTCAACGATAAAAAAACGCATGAGTGAACACATTTTAGGAAGAGCTTTTTTCCGCGCTGTTAAAAGTGCAAGTGTGAAGCGAGTCTTAACCATGCAATGAACAAGCGAAGAACGAATATTCATAGTGAAAACTTCGATGAGATCAAAATGTAACTGAAGTTGTTCTATTTCCGAATAGTTCCTAAGGAAAAAGTGTAAACACCCTGTATTAAAATGTTTACCATTGTATTTTTTTTTCCTTTATTCACTGCCTTTTGGTTTGTAAAATCACAGAGTTAGCTCTAAAATGACCTTCGCGCAATGGCAAAAATAGTCACCTTCAAATGTTTTTACCAGTTAATATTTCAAGAAGAGTCGGAGAAAGTGAGACTAATTTACAGTTTTTTCGTCCATTGGTTACAGATTTACAAGTATTTGAAAAAACGGAAACATTTTTGTGGCCCATACTCTATATAGACGCTCCGCTAAATGGGAACAATTTTTGGAGTGTCTATATATAGTTAGGCCGCTTGAAATGGGTTAATTAATACAGGGTGGCGGAAAAATATTTTTACACTTTTAAATGTGTATTGCATGAAAAAGGATTTTACTATGTATAACAAACATATAAGATTCCTTCACAATATGTATGATGCATATAAAATAACTCCCGTCTAAGAAACCATGACCACAATCAGAGAAGCATTTCCTAGTCTTTTAATTTCATGTTATAGTGAAGTCTCTTAGCCTGCTTGATCTCCTGATTTAACCCCTCTGTACTTCTTCCTTTGGGGCTATCTTCAAAATTGAAAGCATACAAAAATAGGTCTACAAATCTCAAATAGTTGAAACACAATATTATTGAAAAAATTAACCGAATAACGAAGGACACATTAGAAAATGTTTCGAAAAATACTGTGTGAAGAATGAGCTCTTGATTGAACGATAATAGAGAACATCTGAAAGACATCATTTGAAAATGATACTTTAATCTTTTGTTTATATACATTAAACAATACACATACTGTAAAAAAAAATTGAGATTTTGTCTATAAATTCAAATTTATTTTATATCACTAGTTGAATCGGTTTTCGTTTAATAAACATTTAGAAGTGCAAATTTACTTTTCCACCACATGCTACTTTAATACATCTTTACTAAATTGCATAATTGAAAAAAAAAATTCACTACATCAATATATATAGCTCACTGCATCAATACTCAACTACATCTTTAGTTTACTTCATCAATTTATTACAAAAAAATAGTCTTACAACTTCCTTAAGAATTTGTTATCTGGATGATGTCTTAAATATGAACTGCTTCCAATTTTTTTATTGCCTATTCCCTTTCAGGAATTAAATTAGTAACTAAAAATTTCGAACTGCTGAATTACAGCGGTTTATCAAAATTTTTATTCAAAACTCTTGAGGATTTTGTTTAAATTAGCATAAAATACATATTAAATGCAAACGCAAAAATATTTTGTAAACTGATAATCAATAATTCAAATCTAGTATCTTTTGAATGATTTTTATATTTTGGTTGTAATTCATAAAGTGAGGAATGTAGAAAACAGGGTGAACACTTTTGGTAGCTACATTTATTAAAAGGATAGTTCTCATTCGTATATCCATATCTTTAATACAAAATGTCATCTCTTTCAAAAGCGTCTCACCGAATAAATTCATTTGTCTCCTTAAAGAAAGCGAGGTATCCTTGTTATCTCTTGAAGGATGAACAGGAGGAGAAATTTGATAAAGGAATAATATGGTGTGGACAATGGCGACCAAGGGAGCATCTTATTAAATCTCCTTTGGATCACAAAAACTCTCTATTCTGGTTATTATATCTTGCAGGAGAGAATTTTGTTCATTGCCAAATTAGTAGTGAAGTTTTAATGAATATACAGAGTGGCGGAAAAGTCACTTTACACTTTTAAATGCTTATTGAATAAAAAACGACTCAACTATCGATATATATATGGATTTATAGACAAAATCTCAAAGATTTTTCTGCAGTATGTATATATATAGACAATTTTTTTTTAAAGTTGTTCTCCGTTATTGTTCAAACAAGAGCACACTCTTTGCACAGTATTTTGCAAAACCTTTTCTAATGTTTTCCTCGATATTCAGTTAATTTCATCAATTATGTTGGGTTTCAACTTTTTGGGATGTTCAAGCCTATTTTTGTGAGCTTTCGATTTTGAAGATATCCCCAGAATAAGAAGTCAAGTTTGACTAAATCAGGATATCGAGCAGGCCATGAGATTTCAATGCAATGTCGAATTAAGCGACTTGAAAATGCTTCTATTAATATGGCCATGGTTTCTCTGGTGGGATTTTTTTATCTACATACATCATACATATTGTAAAAAAACTTTAGATTTTGTCTATAAATTCATATTTATTTCATATTTGTAGTAGAATTTATTTTCTTGCAATAAACATTTAAAAGTGTAAAGTAACTTTTACGCCACCCTGTATAAAGTGAATTAATTGTAATTAATATCGTGTGAGTGAACAGAGGCTAGTCTTTTGTCATATTATTTATTAGACTCCCACCATGCTCTTCATGGATATCCATAAATATATTTTTTTTATATATGCACTACACTCTTCATGGGTAGCAATCGCCAAAAGGATGTTAAATGACGATGAATTTGAATAAGCACTCCCAAATATTGAACCTGATGTTCAAATTCTTTTCTTATGTGTCATTTAATTTCAGAAAATAAGTTCCACAATTATTTCAAGAAAGAACAAGATTTGACTATCCAATTCCGTGTGAAATTGTGAATCCTACTTGATATTGCACTTTTGGGATTTTATAAGTTTGAATCTTTGAACGGATATATAAAATTTGTGATATTAAGATTCCTATCCATCCACAAATATAAAGCTTTGTAAATTGGTTACATTCCTAGTAGATCCTATAAATAATTTCTTTCGACCGGGACTATTATCGAAACTGATAAATATCAATTTTCATACCATATCAAACGATAAATTCACCACGTAATGTTGCCATATTGATACTTTTCGTCAGTTACGTTTAAAATGATTAACAAAGTCATTTGAAAGTCAATGTTTGAATATAAATTCACGCATTAATATAATTTTGAATTATTTTACCTTAGTGTACAATGAAAAAAAAATCTTTAACAACAACAATTTTGTAATATGAATAATATCAGGATGGTTCAATTTATATCTAGGGAAAGTGCAGGTAGGTGGGATGAGGGGGATTAGTGGTGCCTCTACACAAGAAAGGAGAGAGGAATAATAGGGATAATTATAGGGGGGTGTGTCTGTTAGTTATGGGAAGTAGGATTCTAGCTAGGGTTATTTCTAAGAGGCTTAGATGGTGGGTAGAAGAATTAGGGTTAGTAGATAAAAATCAGGCAGGTTTTAGAAGGGGAAGGTCGACCGCAGACGCGACCTTGGTCATGGTTAGGATATGGGAAGATGTTAGTGATTATAGGCTTAGGACAGGGGGTCAGCGGGATAGGGAACCACATGCAAGGCTTTTGGACATGAGGATTCGAGGAAGCCTTATCCTCGAGTAAATTAGCCTTTCTTGTGGAGTATTTTAGATATGTATGGGTTAGGTGGGAATTGTTTAATGGTAATTAAGGATTTGCATGAAACGACGGAATATAGGGTTAGGGGGAAGGAGTGGGTTAGTGAGAAGTGGATGCCAGCTAGGGGTTTGAGGGAGGGGTGTGCTACTTCGCCTGTTCTGTTTGACGTTTTTCATCAAGCGGTGATGACAGGCAGAGGAAGCTAGAAGGGAGCTAGGGGTTGATAGGGTGGGAATCAAGTGGCTCCCTTTCGCGGGAGCAGGTAGGTGGGAGAAGGGGTGCTCGGAGGCAAAGAGTCTGACTTTAACGTCGTCACTCTTTGCCGATGACACTACCATTATAGGTGAGGGGGTAAAATTAGAAGTGGGAATTGGAAGATTAAGGAGGTTATGGGTAAGTTTGAGGAAAGGAATAATGAAGATAAGGAAGAGGTTTTAGTTTTTGGGGATAGGAATAGTGAGGAAATTAGTGTGCTAGGATCTTGGATGGGACCTGAAGAGGATAGTAGGAATAGGATTAAGCGGGCAAATGGGTTATGGGCTAAGGTTAAGCGGCAATTAAAGGGATCTAGGCTTAGTAAGAGGTGGCAGGGTAGGATTTTAGAGTCACAAGGAGTCACAAGGAAACAGGATCACACAAAAGGCGCCTTTCGCCCATCCGAGGGTGATCCCAGTGCAGCAAGTGCACACTTTTGATTCTCCCTCAATCCCCTCATCCCATGCATCAAATCTAGAACTAGTTGCACAGGCTTCACCACCATAGAAGTCAGGGTTATAGACTCTATGATGGATCACTCACTCCCCACCTGACCCCTAAGAAACACACCATCTCTGTGTACTTCTATTTCTTACTAAACTGATATTTTATTTACCAATAAAAACAACTCATTCGTGTTAACATATAATGTAATTTCAGTGTATTCGTTTCTGGTCAATCAAAGCTTGAATGTTTATACGTAGGTTTGCTCACGCACGGTCACTTGTGATGGACTTTCGTGTTAATTAGTAAACCACTGTCTATCATATTCAAGATTTAAGACACTAATTGACTATTGAAGAAAATGTATATTTTATGACTTAGGTAGTGTACTCGTGATAATAATTAAATGAATAATTCGTTTAATTTCAAATAATGTCGATTTATAGCGCTTCAAATAGTGTAAATATATAGAAGTTCAAATTATTATAGCCAATGGATGTTTATAGAAAAATACACATTATGAAATGTAGTTGAGTAGTTAGTTACTAGCTAGGACTGCTAGGTACATAAAAACACAATTTTGGATAGTATGAATTTCCTTGCAGCATTAGTTCGTCGATTACTAGACAGGTACATAGATACTATAGTCAGGTACTTAGTTATAAGTTATATGCCTACATACACCAATTGTGTTATTAATAGGTACCTAGAAACATTACTTGGTTAATTATTAATTAGGTACCTAGATACTATAGTTTGGCTATGAGCTGAGTACCTAAGGTTAGGTATCTAGATACACTTGTTGAGTTATTACAAATTAAATTAGATAATTAGATACACAATATGGTTACTCATGAGTTATTTATTTATTTTTATTTATAAGCTACCAAGATACACTACCTAGTTGGGTAGTTAAAAGTTAGCGCACTAACTAGTTGTGAGTGGTGTTGTATTCACATAAGAAAACATTATATTATTGAGTACTAGAAATATCACATGATTTCCAAATATCGCATGTACTTGATTTATTGTAAACAAATTAGTTATTATTAGGAAAGAAATAAGTATTTCATCAATGAGATTATTGTAAGATAGTAGAGGTGGTGAGTTGTATGGTGAGTGGTGAGTTACATGGTGAGTAGTATCATGAGTGGTGAGTTGTGAATTGTATGGTAGTGAGTTGTCTGGTGAGTGATGTGTTGTATGGTGAGTAGTGAGTTGTATGGTGAGTGGTGAGTTGCATTGTGAGTGGTGAGTTGTATGGTAAGTTGTATCGTGAGTGGTGAGTTGTATGGTGAGTGGTGAATTGTATGGTGTGTTGCATGGTGAGTGGTGAGTTGTATGGTGAGTAGCGAGTTGTAAGGTGAGTGGTGAGTTGTATGGTGAGTTGAACGGTCAGTGGTGGATTGTATGGTGAGTTGTATGTTGAGTTGAATGGTGAGTGGTGAGTTGTATGTTGTATGGTGAGTAATTAGTTGTATGGTGAGTGGTAAGTTGTATGGCGAGTAGTGAGTTGTATAGTGAGTGGTGAGTTGCATGGTGAATAGTGAGTTGCATAGTGAGTAGTGAGTTGTATGGTGAGTAGTGAGTTGTATGGTGAGTAGTGAGTTGCATGGTGAGTAGTGAGTTGTATGGTGAGTTGCATGGAGAGTAGTGAGTTACATAGAAAGTGGTGAGTTGCATGGAGAGTGGTGATTTGCATGAAGAGTGGTGAGTTGCATGGAGAGTGGTGAGTTGCATGGAGAGTGGTGAGTTGTATGGTCAGTAGTGAGTTGTATGGTTAGCAGTGAGTTGTTTGGTTAGTAGTGAGTTTTATGGTGAGTAGTGAGTTGTATGGTGAGTAATTAGTTGTATGGTGAGTTGTAAGTTGTATGGTGAGTAGTGAGTTGTATGGTGAGTGGTGAGTTGCATGGTGAATAGTGAGTTGCATGGTGAGTAGTGAGTTGCATGGTGAGTAGTGAGTTGTATGGTAAGTAGTGAGTTGTATGGTGAGTAGTGAGTTGTATGGTGAGAAGTGAGTTGTATGATGAGTGGTGAGTTGTACGGTGAATGGTGAGTTGTATGGTGAGTAGTGAGTTGTAAGGTGATTAGTGAGTTGTATGATGAGTGGTGAGTTGTACGGTGAGTGGTGAGTTGTTTGGTGAGTGTTGAGTTGCATTTATTATTAGTATATTTAGTAATAATTATATATTAACATATATAATATATTTAGTAGTATACTATCTCCAATATAAATTTTAGCAAAAGCTAGATATAAAAAAACTAGTAAGAGTTCATATTTAAGGTTAATAATGAGATAAATCCTTTTTAAACATAACATTTTGCGACAAATTTTCTAATAATTTGGCTTGAACCAGTAGTAATTGAA
This sequence comes from Caprella mutica, assembly GCA_947561585.1. NCBI lineage: Eukaryota > Metazoa > Arthropoda > Malacostraca > Amphipoda > Caprellidae > Caprella > Caprella mutica. The sequence goes on from CANNZV010001654.1 coordinate 45,668, forward strand.
ATAAATTGACTCATATTTGTTAAAACTTATATTCACAATTTAAAAAATATTTCCAAAATGTTCAAATATTCTCCTGTGAGATTAATATTGGAGAAGCCGAGAAGGTGTCTAGTTATTAATTTCAATAATAAATATTTATGAAACATGTTATGACTAAATATTTAAAAAATATATTAATAATAGAAAGAAAAATGATAATTCTCCTTACATAAATTTTTCATTATAAACTATATTTTTTTTGACAATAACTTACATTTATAATCTCAATAAAAAGCTATTTTTTTTATAGTTACCTCTATCACAGTCCACCATTTAAATAGTTTTCAATGAATGAGCAATATTTTTAGAAAATGGATTTCAACCAATCAGAGGCCGCGTAACATAACTTGCGTAGAGCACTCTTCACACGCTGTAACACATACAGTGAATAGTGATCTACGCATAACACTGGCGCGCGTAGATCACTCTTCACTTCACTCACTTGCAACGCCTGTGATCTACGCGCGTAGATCACTTTACGTGTCACGATTTGCCGTTTTTATAGTAATCTACACGCGTAGAGCACTTTACATTTGGTGTTATTCTGCATAATTATTGAGGGATCGACGCGCGTAGAGCACTATACATCTCTCGCGTAGATCACTAATCTCTTCAATTGTTCGGAAGACAAAGTCTCGAAAACCATTGTTCAAACAACAATTGGTCGAATGAACATTGAACAATTGCACGAAATACAATTGCGCGGAAAACAATTGCTCGTATGAAAAGTTGTTTGAATAATCAATTGCTCAAATAATCAAATTGGTCAGATAAATTGAATTTAAAAGTCAGTTAATTATGAATTCAAATCACTTCGATTAGCTTCACCTAAGCTTTTTGGGTTTTACTTAGTAATTAATAATAACTGTATTGTATTTTTTATCGCTTTCACTATTAGTCGTTGTATTACTGTTTTTATATTTTACTCTTACTGTTTTCCATAATTTTATATAACAGGTACATTTGTACCAATTTTGAGTACTACAATTTTCGTTTTTTCGTCTGTCAATCGCTCCAGTAGGCACCGTCGAAATGTCCTTATGGCTAGTTAGGTTTCATATGTTTCAGCAACTCGGGCTATGGGAACTGTCGATCACAGGAGGGGACAATTTTCCCCTCCAAACATGAACTCTGGTATTCATACCACTTGCTTTTTTGAAATTTCTCTCTGTTCATTCCCATTTCTTTTAAATTAAGTAATTGGTTATATGAAATTTGATTAATTGAGTAATAATTAATACTTCAATAATTGTTCATTCGATGAATTATTGTCGAAAATCAGGTAATTATGAAATGGAATTACTTCGATTACCTGCAGCTAATCGTCCTTGTTTCTAATTATTAATTGATAATAACTGTATTGCATTTTTTCCTTATCTGACCAATCGATAATTTCAGCAAATAATTGTTTTTTCGACCAATTGTTAATTCGAGTAATTATTTTGCGATCAAGTTTTTTCAAGCAATTGTCTTTCAAGCTATTGTTTTCGAGTCAGTTACAAGTTACCAAGAGTGAAGGATGTGATTGGGTTATAGATGATTATATATAACGCTCTCTCTTTGGTTTTATGATTGATTTTTATTGAAATGAACTATTCATCTTAATTCATTTTTTATATAATTTAAAAAAAATACAAAATTAGTAAATTCCATTTTATATACTACATATTATAAAACCATAATTTAATTGAATCTTAATGTTCTAGATAGTATTAAATAAATCTTCCCTTCGTCTCTAATAATCAAATATGCAAATTAAATTAGATTGTAGCAAATTAGAAAGTTAAATGTACAGTGATTAACATTCGTGTATTTTAAAGCAGAAGACATAAGTTTCTCCTAACAATTACTGTCACAGAGAGACAATTTTGATGACTGCACCTAATGGCTGGGGGAAGACATTATGAAAAAATCTTTGATTGATGAAGTTATTTAAATCTTGGTATGAAGTGTTGAAATTTTAGTTTAAATGTATTACACACTCTTTATATGTTTAATGTTAACTTCCTGTTAGACTAGCTCAGCTATATTAAATTACCTATTGTTTAAGGGGACCGTCCGTAAATTTTGTAAACAAATTTATTAATAAAGCTACGGTTATGAAACTTAGTTCTTTAATATAAAATTGAATAATATTATGTTTTTGTTCCTGGCATTTTTTCGATTAGACGCATAGAAAACAAGTTATTCGAATTTCGAACGAATTTCGAACTGGGTATTCAAACATGTACTTCTAATACAGTTTTGTAGCTACGGGTTTGCGGTTTTTTTCATTCGATTCACCTGGTGATTCTCTAAAAAAGCCTGAGGATCGTTTTCTGAATTTCGAATTCGTTTACGAAAAATTATATTTTTCGTGAAAAAACTAAAATTTAAAAAAAAAAAAAAATTATATTTCTAAAAAAAAAAATTATATTTCGAAATTCAAAATCGATCCTCAGGCTTTTGTAGAGAATTACCAGAAGAATCGAATGAAAAAAACCGCAATGCTCTAGCTTCAACCAAAAAAATGTGCGGGGTTTTGAATTACAAGATTTGTAGATCTCAAAATTAGTAGGAATTTCCTTTCAAAGTTTGATGATCTGACACGCAGCATCACTCCGCTTCGAAGGTTTAGGGATAACTGAGCAATCTTTCTTTGCATTCATTGGTGTGGGCGTTATAAAGTGGTAGGTTAGATACCAAATATAGCGAGATAATTAATTATTACGAATTATAATTGGCTGAGAGATGGTTTTTAGAGTACATATTGACTCCCTACCCCCCGGCCCACTTTTACTTTCTCCCTCTCCCCAGGGGGTTAGAGTTATACGAGACTTCTGATATTTTGCACACACTATAAGAAGGTTATAAAGCAACTATTTACACAATAAAAAAAAAATTGAGATTTCTTCGCGGACGGTCCCCTTAAATAACAATGTATTACTTTTATGAGAAACGGTCTTAAGGTCTAAAGTCCATTACAGTTCCGGCGCGTGTTAAGGGGCCTTTACACGGTAAGTGCTCAGTGCCACTTTGTGGTGACACTGCTCTATGCCACGCCTACTTTGCTACTTGCCCCACCCTTTTTGGCAAAACTTGGTGGTGACCAAGCTATCGCTCTGAGAGCGAACGCTCACCATAAAGTGCCACTGTCTGTCAGTAGCGATTGCCAGACAATCAACAACCCCTTTCATTGGCCTAGTTGAAGAGCTCCCATGCCTATGGAAAATATAATCAAAAGATTATAAAGATAAAACACTAACAGCGTTAGTGTTTAATAGCATATTAGATGCTAACCACGATACTAAATTGTCAGTGCCCACCAAAGCACATTCTGCTCGTGTAAAGGCGCTGAGCTACTTGGTGGGCAGTGTGGTGAAAAAAGTGTGGTGAATAGTGGCACTGACCAGTGCTCGTGTAAAGACCCCTTTAAATAACACCGCATGTAAATTCTTAAGTCAGTCGGTTCTTTGCATTACTCAGTGAGAGATGTATTTCACTCATCTCTCCAATAGACTTCTCTCTGTATAACATATTACTCTTTAAATAAACTCTATGTCTTAACGTTGTTAACCTTCATTATATTTTATGTAAGCTGCTGTTCTGATTTTTTTTATTCATGGAGGGTTCACACTAAATAACAGTGCGCTCACAATAGTAATTTAGTACGTACATGGAACCCGTACCTTGTTGGTTAGCTATGCTGATGACCAAACAATTATATCGGTTTGTTAAAAGCCTTCTGAGAGGGTTATGATATCTGAGTCACTGTGTTGTGATGTGGAACGTAGAAACAGGTGATGCATGGATAATGGTATGGTGTTTCCTATAATAAAACAAAATCTATTGTTTTTTCTTCTGGAAGTCGCACTATCCAGCCTGTATTCCCTGTGTTGCACATTCGAAGGCCATTTGCGGAGGGTGGCAGCATCTTCTTCCTAGAAGATAGGGATTTTGAGACGGGCATGAAGATTTTTTGGAGATAGGGATCTTTTTGTCCAATGCTTTAGAAGTTTTGTGTTGCCAGTTTTATTGTATTGTTCCTCTGTCTGGGGATCTGAAGTAGATTGTCATCTACGTCTACTTGACCGTGTTTTATAATTCAAGCTTCATTTATGATGGATGGTGGAATCTCATGTGACTTGTGGCACCGGCGTGATGTAGCAACTATGTTGACAGACCTGAGCATCCAATCTGTCCTTATATGCCTGCTCCTTATGTCGCTCAGCGTAATACTCGTTACGCAGCAGGTCGTCACGCTCGTACTTTTGAGAGTATTCGATACAGAATTAAACAGTTCTCTAGATCCATTATTCCAGCTATTGTGTTTCTTTAGAACTCATTGAACAATGATGTGTTTGCCGGTGGTAATGTTGGTGCTTTTAAATCGAATTCCTTTCAGCTTGACCTTGGCTATCTTTTTTTTTCTCTCTCTCTCTTTCTTTTAACCAGCTGGCGAATCACTGCGGGTGTCTGTGTGACTTGTGGGGCTTTCTCTTTCCCTATAAATTTCGCTCTAGCTTTTTAAAATAATAATAATATTAATAATACTCGTGTTTGCACTCATTGCCGCACAAGGACTGCAATTGGCTGCTAGACACTACTGTCCGTAATTTTTACGTGATGAGGTCATTATTTAAGCAACAGTACCTATTCACGCGCACCATAAATTACACATTATTTCCACTCTCGCTGCAATTCTCCCCGCCTATTGCCACCTCGACAGAGGGAAGTATAAAGAAAAGTCGTTGATTTTTTTTAAATTTGTAAATAAATGATTTAATTGATTGTTAAATGATTAAGTTAATGATTAAATTAATTGTTCAATGATTAAATTAATTGTTCAATGATTAAATTCACTGTTAATTATTTAAATCAATGATTTAATTGATTGTTAATCTTCTAACAATTATTAACTGGTTCAGAATACTTTGAATAAGGTATATTTAATAAAACAAACATAATATATCCATCTCTTTTAGTCAAGAGAATATTACATATACTTTTGAATTATTTAAAGAAGGTTTGCTTCTTCTGGCAGGGGGCCTTTTTTAAAGAAAAAAAAAAAAAAAAAAAAAAAAAAAAAAAAAAAAAAAAACTTTTGAAGTTATAAAAATATATGGTTTATATTTGTTTATAACTCCATTCAACCTTATAAACTCGACTTAACTAAACACTTTGAAAGTAAAGAGGTTAATTTCAGAATAAAAAACACTGTACCTACATGGGAGACTATGGTAATTTCCAAGTTATCGGACAATTCTTCATTTACGATTATAAAAAAAATTATATTATTTACCATTTTAAACGCTAGGCCTTTCAATTCAGTTTATTAAAATAGCCATTTAATATGTAAAATTGTATAAACTTATTTTTCTCATTTGATCGAAAATGTAGAACCGACCAATAACTTGGAATTAACGCTACAGCCAGTGGCTAAAATAGTAGATTGGTACCTACCTATCTATATACCGTAACCGTTAATTTTAAATAGGTTTAATAATTTGCATTGGTATGTGTGTAGCTTAAAACTTTTAAATAATCTCTTAATTATGTTTAATTTACTCTTTGTTTATAGTATATACATTATACATGTATAGTACCTATCATTAATAGTAAGAATAAATTATTTAATTGATTGTTAACTGTTTATTAATCTTTTGATAATTATTAACTTTTTAAAATGCTTTGAATAAGTTTATTTATTCGAACAAACGCATAGGTTGATACCTACTATATATAGGTACCAACATATGAACACTATATACAAAATATTACTTTTTTAATCTTTATTTTTTCGAAAACAATAAGTTCTACTGTACTGAAAATAGTCGAAAATGTCACGAACCTACCTCTGGTTCATAGATTCAAGCAGACCACTTTGGGAAACCCTGAGCTAGAGCTATTCTTTCTTATATAGATTTTAATACCATTATAAAATTCGTTGAAACATAATTAACAATGAATAGAGTAGCTTTCGCTCAAACTGTAAGTTTCAAGTTACTGAACTGTTCCGCATTTTCGATCATAGAGTTTAGTTTATAATTATAGTTAAAAAAACTAATTATCATAGGTAGGTACACTTTTTCCTACTGATCGAAAATATGAAACCGTCCGATAACTCGGAACTTACCCTATGACCTATTTACATTAAGTTAATATGTAGCTACGTAGTTTGCTTAGGTAGGTAGGCAGTCTGTGTAGGTAGGTAGATTGGTAGGTAGTTATGTAGTCTACTTAGGAAGTTGTGCAGTCTGCGAAGGAAGGTAGGTAGGTATTTATGTAGTCTGCGTAGGTTGGTGGGTAGATAGTTATGTAGTCTGAGTAGGTAGGTAGGTAGATAGTTATGTAGTCTGCGCAGGTAGGTATGTAGTCCGTTTATTTAGTTTGCCAAGGTAGGTAATAAGGTAACTATGTACGTAGCTTACCTTATGCCTAGGTAGGCTAGTAGGTAGTTAGTTATGTAATTCGCCTAGGTTAGTAGGAAGGTAGTTAGTCAGTTATTTACACATCCCTCTGAAATTAGCATGTAAACAGGAATAAGTAAGGCACCTACCTATTAGGAAAGACACCATAATATTAGGTTTTGAGAATACCTAATTCAGTTAGCTATAAATTACCTATACACACTGGGACAGTGCTACTACCTTACCAGGGTAATCTAACTAGCAATGCGTTTACTATAGCAATGAATGCGTTTAGGTATTAAGTAGGTACCGAAATATCAACTTACATTTTTCCAAGAGTAAATAGATAGTCAGCTTCTATCACCTAATTTTCCTCCTCGTACGTATAACATAGGAATAATTGGCCGATATTCTAAAAAGGAGCCCAACTCACTTCACTTTGGTGGTCTATTATGCTTGTTTCAAACTATTTCCTCTCTTTAGAGTTAGAGACTATTATAATAGCCTACTATAGGTATAGTATATACAATGATGGTAATTTGTGCTTCATGTCCGCCTCTGATTTCTATATTTTGACAATATTTATATAGGTAAAAGGAGCCATTTTAAAGGTTTTTCAGGAATACCGTTTGTTGTGGAAACTCTTCGTTTTCGAGATGTAGTGCCATTAAATTTCCGGTAAATTAGGTTAAGTTTGGGGACTGAAAAGGTAAATACATTTGCTGATTATTTCAAATAATTATTATATCACAAATACGTATAATAGGGGCGCATGCCGCCCCCCGAACCCCCTGCCACGTCATTAAACAATCATGATCGAATTGTGCAGTGCAACAAATGCCTAGTTATTTTGAAGACCTATAATGGTATTCCTACCAGAAACTTAATTGCGCTATAACTCGAAAACTAGCATTTCCATAACAAAAGGTATTCATGAAAAACGTCTTAAAACGGTTTCTTACACCTATATGAAGTGTCAAAATTTCAAAATCAGAGGCAAAACTAAAGCACAAATTTACCAATTTAACAAACACCTCTAACTATAATTAAAGCTTTCGCGACCAGCTAACATTTCATCAAAAATTCCTCGGCGTACGCCATCGTAATTTTGTCTTAGGGTTATAAACTTGAGAAGGATTTTCGCCGTGAGGTACGACGTGGGATGATCTAAAATCCCACGGCGGCACGACGGCTATCCCTCGTAATCTGCACATCATCCCCACGGATATACCACGGCGTACGACGGGGGATTCTCAGCGTCATTTAGCAGAGGGATTTCGGACGTTGGGCGACGTCTCATATCTGACGGCGGATATGAAGAGTGATTTCAGACGTTGGGCGACGTCTTATATCTGACAAGGGATATGAAGAGGGATTTCAGACGTTGGACGACGTCTAATATCTGACGGGGGATATGACGAGGGATTTCAGACGTTGGACGACGTCTCATATCTGACGGGGGATATGACGAGGGATTTCAGACGTTGGACGACGTCTCATATCTGACAGGGGGTATGACGAGGGATTTCAGACGTTGGGTGACGTCTCATATATGACGGGGGATATGACGAGGGATTTCAGACGTTGGGCGACGTCTAATATCTGACGCGGGATATGACGAGGGATTTCAGACGTTGGGCGACGTCTGATATCTGACGGGGGATATGACGAGGGATTTCAGACGTTGGGTGACGTCTGATATTTGACGGGGGATATGACGTGGGATGTCAGACGTTGGGCGACGTTTCATATCCGACGGGGGATATGACGAGGTATTTCAGACGTTGGACGACGTCTCATATCTGACGGGGGATATGACGAGGGATTTCAGACGTTGGGCGACCTCTAATATCTGACGGGGTATATGACGAGGGATTTCAGACGTTAGAAGACGTCTGATATCTGACGGAGGAAATGACGAGGGATTTCAGACGTTGGACGGCGTCTGATATCGTACGGTGGATTGACGGAGGATTTTAGACGGAGGACAACGTCCTGGTGATCTACGTTGTAATGACGTAATGAATTTTGACGTAGGACGACGTTGAATTTACCACGGAGGGCAGACGTACGTTTAAAAGACGGAGTTATCCGTCTCATTGATTGACGTCTGAAGATATGACGTCTCTTCGACGTCGTTAATCCCTCGTCCCCCCGTTAGCGAGGGATATCCCTCTCAATCCCACGGCGTGTTCAATTTGGATGTTACCTGGGATATATCTTTGTTTGATTAAAATCTTGTTTTGATTAAAGCGTTTTTAATTCACCACCATGCATAGAATTTAAAATAATTTACATGCATGAGCTATCTCAGCCTATCTGTTTGATTTATCATTCAACTTCTCCTTATTGATTTCTATGCAGCTAAATGGTAAAGTTTGCCTAGGAATTTTGTTTTACCAGATGGAAAGTATTTTCTGTTTCTGTGAAAAATACAGCTACCTAGTGTGTTGATTGTTTGGTCGGGTACTCTAATTGAAAGTAATACAGATGTTTGTTAGTGATATAATTACCTATATCCTTTAGTATATCAGTTTTTTGATCAGTTTGTTGGGTTTAATAGTTTGAAGACAATATATATTATATCTACCTAATTAAATAAATGTGAGAGAGTGAATGAGTACGTGGTGTTTACTTATATTTGAATAGTAAATTTTAACTCTCATTATATTTTATGTAAGCTGCCGTTCTGATTTTTTTTATTCATAGAGGGTTCACACTAAATAACCGTGCACTCACATTAGTAATTTAGTACATGGAACCCGTACCTTAAACACCCACTTTCCGACTACTTCGTGCGGTCGATTCTAAGTCTAGTGCAATAAATATTATGATATTATGAAAACTGGAAAGTATAGGGGAGAACCGGGATCATTCGGACAGTTTTTGTTAAATACTGAATAATTCGTTAACTAATTCGAATTATACTATTTAAAGATTTTTATGTGTAGATAAATCATGTTACTTCAATTTTTATTGTGACTGTTTTACAGTTTCGAAAGTTATAAGACAAAAGGTACGAGAGATTCAAGTGTCCGAATGCTCCTTCCTAGAGGGAGACTTCGGACAAGCTGTGAGGATGATTCGGACACCATAAATATGGTTAAAACATTGGAAATTTGGGTAATTGAACGATAGGATTGAATTCGGATCTACTAATTTAATTGAAATAAATCATAATGACTTGTTATTCACAGTAATAATTCATCGCATTTGAAATTTTATCATAATAATATTATTGTAATGATTGAACATTTTCTTCAACAAAATATAGATAGCCCATGAGTAATCACTGTGAAATTATCCTTATATTTAATAGCTATATATCAGAAACAAATTGTATAACTATTGCCTTTTACTTTGGGTATAACTATTTCCTTTTTCTTGGAATTCACCAAAACTAGTAAATTACATCTTAAATATTTCATCGAATGCTCAGAGTATAGTCCATTGTAGATCTTGCTACACCTCCAATTTCAGCAACTTTTCTGACATATAAACGTTTTTGGAATTCATCAAATTTTTTTTGAATACTATGTCAATGCTCTACAAGATTGTTAACAGACCTGAGCATTCAATCTGTCCTTATCTGCTTGCTCCTTATGTCGCTCAGCGCAATACTCATTACGCAGCAGATCGTCACGCTAGTACTTTTGAGAATATTCGATACAGAAATAAACAGTTCTCTAGATCAAATTATTATTCCAGCTTCTGTGTTTCTTTGGAACTCATTGAACAATGATGTGTTTGCCGGTGGTAATGTTGGTGCTTTTAAATCAAATTCCTTTTGGCTTGACCTTGGCTAATTTTTTTTTCTTTCTCTCTCTTTCTTTCAACCAGCTGGCGAATCACTATTGGTGTTGGTGTGACTTGCTCTTTCCCTATAGATTTTGATCTAGGTTTTTAAAATAATAATAACAATAATACTCGTGTTTGCACTCATTGCCTCACAAGGGCTGCAATTGGCTGCTAGACACTACTGTCCGTAATTTTTAAGCAACAGTATTCACGCGCGCCATAAATTACACATTATTTCCACTCTCTTTGCAATTCTTCCCCGCCTGTTGCCACCTCGACAGAGGGAAGTATAAAGAAAAGTCGTTGAATTTTTTAAATTTGTAAATAAATGATTTAATTGATTGTTAAATGATTAAGGTAATGATTAAAATGATTGTTTAATGATTAAATTCACTGTTAATTATTTAAATCAATGATTTAATTGATTGTTAATATTCTAAAAATTATTAACTGGTTCAGAATACTTTGAATAAGGTATATTAATTTTAATAAAATAAACATAAAATATCCATCTGTTTTAGTCAAGAGAATATTACATATACTTTTGAAGTTATAAAAATATATGGTTTATATTTATTTATTTCAACTTTATAAACTCGTAACTTAACTAAACACTTCGAAAGTAAAGAGGTTAATTTCAGAATAAAAAACACTGTACCTCCATAGGAGACTATGGTAATTTCCAAGTTATCGGACAGTTCTTCATTTACGATCATAAAAAATTTATATTATTTAGCATTTTAAATGCTAGGCCTTTTAATTCAATTTATTAAAATAGTCATTTAATATGTAAAATTGTAAACTTATTTTTCTCATTTGATCGAAAATGTAGAACCGATCAATAACTAGGAATTTACGCTACAGCCAGTGGCTAAAATAGTAGATTGGTACCTACCTATATAAGTAACCGTTACTTTTAAATAGGTTTAATAAATTGCATTGGTATGTGTGTAGCTTAAAACTTTTAAAGAATCGCTTAATTAGGTTTAATTTACTCTTTGTTTATAGTGTATACATTATACATATATAGTACCTATCATTAATAGTAAGAATAAATTATTTAACTGATTGTTAACTGTTTATTAATCTTTTGATAATTATTAACTTTCTGAAATGCTTTGAATAAGTTTATTTATTAGAACAAGCTCATAGGTTGGTACCTACTATATACACTATATACAAAATATTACTTTTTTAATCTATATTTTTTCGAAAACAATAAGAATAATCGTCACGTGAACGCAGAGAACCTACTATGCGTTCAAACAATGTACATACATACACAATATACAAAATATACTAAGTAGTGACAATCGAGTGGTTTGTGATTGTTACGTCTTCAAGGCAACACACTTAAATCGAAAACTGTGATTAAGTAGTTTGAATAAATGAATTTGTATCCATTACACTTTTCATATATTGGCAATGAATAAACAATTTCATAATGTAGCCGCTCTTCGATTGCTTTCTATTTGATTTTAGAGTGTTATTGTGATGACGTCAACAAACCAAATATGAATAGGTTTGCCTTTTTAAAACCAGCAGCCTTATAGCTCGAATGAATAGAGTAATATACAAATTAGAATAGAAGGAACCTTTAATATGAAAAGTATTATTTAAATGATCACTTGGTTATCAAAAATTAGCTCACGGAAGTATATATAAATTATCACCTACCGCTTACAAATGGTGGCAAGGAGTAAATAATGTCTACAGTGCGCAAATGATAACATTTTGCTTTGGCGGCAAAATGAAAATCTCATATTTATCAAAAATCATGGACTTTCAACAGTTCTAGATATAAAAATTGATTCTAGCATGAATGAATACATATCCTGCTATCGTCTTGCCTACTAAAATACAAGAATAATTGAGAAAAAACGGTATGAAGGTAAATGCACGTGATTAACTAAATAATTCTATTTGTACAAATATGAAAAGTTGAATATCTTTTTCAATACCAAATTTCAGAAATATCTGATATAATATTCTTGCTCACCGGCTTCATTTACATAACCTATCAAGTTTTCAATATTGTTGTATTGAAAATAATGGAGAAATTCACTTTTTTCGAAAATGTTCGTGATTTAATTCATATAAATCACGAAAGTGCATGTCTATTGTGACTTTTTTTGACTTACTCCAAAATTCATTACACGTGCCTGATGAATTCAAATAAATATTAAAGAAATGAGAAATGTTTTCAAATTACATGAAAAACATGACAACTAAAAAACTGGAAAATGGTGTAAATTTTTAAAAAACTTTCGTAAAAGTACAGCTTCTACTAGACTATAAAAATTCGAGTCTGTCTCATGATTAACCCCCTTAATTATATGGTTTGAGTAAAAGTAAAATACTTGAATTTTTAAGACTATTGTTAACTTATTTTATGTATTGTGCCATAAAATAATCATCAGTTTCTATGCATCTCTTGACACGTATAATGAACTAACTTGCTATAGTGAACTAGTGTTCTGCTGTACTGAAAATAGTCGAAAATGTCACGAGCCTACCTCTGGTTCATAGATTCACAGCAAACCACTTTGGGAAACCCTGAGCTAGCTAGAGCTATTCTATCTTATCTAGATTTAAATACCATTATAAAATTCGTTAAAACATAATTAGCAGTGAATAGAGAAGGTTTCGCTCAAACTGTGAGTTTCAAGTTACTGAACTGTTCCGCATTTTCGATCATAGAGTTTAGTTTATAATTATAGTTAAAAAACTAATTATTATAAATACGTATACTTTTTCCTAATGATCGAAAATATGAAACCGTCCGATAACTCGGAACTTACCCTGTTACCCATTTACATTAAATAAATAGGTAGCTACATAGTTTTCTTAGGTAGGTAGGCAGTCTGTGTAGGTAGGTAGTTATGTAGTCTACTTAGGAAGTTGTGCAGTATGCGAAGGTAGGTAGTTATGTAGTCTGCGTAGGTAGGTAGGTAGATAGTTATGTAGTCTGAGTAGGTAGGTATAGGTAGATAGTTATGTAGTCTGCGTAGGTAGGTATGTAGTCTGCCTATTTAGTTTTCCTAGGTAGGTAAGAAGGTAGCTATGTAGCTTACTTATAGCCTAGGTAGGCAAGTAGGTAGTTAGTTATGTAGTTCGCCTAGGTAGGTAGTTAGTTATTCACACATCCCTCTGAAATTTTCATGTAAACAGGGAATATGTAAGGCAACTTACCTATTAGGAAAGACACCATAATTAGGTTTTGAGAATACCAAATTTAGTTAGCTATAAATTACCTATACACACTGGGACAGTGCTACTACCTTACAGGGGTAACTAACTAGCAATGCGTTTATTATAGCAATGAATGAGTTTAGGTATTAGGTAGGTACCGAAATATCGACTTACATTTTTCCAAAAGTAAATAAATAAACAGCTGAAATTGAACCCAACTCACTTCACTTTGGTGGTCTATTATGCTTGTTTCAAACTATTTCCTCTCTTTAGAGACTGTTATAATAGCCTACTATAGGTATAGTATATACAATAATGGTAATTTTTGCTTCATGTCCGCCTCTGATTTCTATATTTTGACAATATTTATATAGGTAAAAGGAGCCATTTTAAACGTTTTTTTCAGGAATACCGTTTGTTGTGGAAACTCTTCGTTTTCGAGATGTAGCGCCATTAAATTTCCGGTAAATTAGGTTAAGTTTGACATCACAAAATATAGGGGCGCATGCCGCCCCCCGAACCCCCTGCCACGTCATTAAACAATCAAGATCGAATTGTGCAGTGCGACATATGCCTAGTTATTTTGAAGACTTATAATATTATTCCTACCGGAAACTTAATTGCGTTTTATCTCGAAAACTAGCATTTCCACAAAATATGGTATTCATGAAAAACGTCTTAAAACGGTTCCTTTTACCTATATAAAGTGTCAAAATCAGAGGCCAAACTAAAGCACAAATTTACCAAAATAACAAACTCTAACCATAAAGCTTTTGCTCCCAGCTAACATTTCATCAAAAAATTCCTCGGCGTACGCCGTCGTAATTTTGTCGTGGGGTACATCTGAGAGGGATTTGCGCCGTGGGGTACGACGTGGGATGATCTAAAATCCCACGGCGGCACGACGGCTATCCCTCGTAATCTGCACATCGTCCCCACGGATAAACCACGGCATGCCGCCGTGGGGTACACCACGTCACACGACGGATGAATTCCACCATTTAGCCGTGGGATATACCACAGCGTACGACGGGGTATTTACTCAGTAATTTAGCCGGGAGATATAGCAAGGTGGGATATGACGAGGGATTTCAGACGCTGGGCGACGTCTAATATATGACGAGGGATGGCAGACGTTGGGCGACGTCTCATATCTGACGGGGGATATGACGAGGGATGACAGACGTTGGGCGACGTCTCAAAACTGACGTGGGATTTGACGAGGGATTTCAGACGTTGGGTGACGTCTCTTATATGACGAGGGATTTCAGACGTTGGGCGACGTCTAATATCTGACGGGGGATATGACGAGGGATTTCAGACTTTGCGTCACGTCTGATATCTGACGGTGGATACGACGAGGGATTTCAGACGCTGCGTGACGTCTGATATTTGACGGGGCATATGACGAGGGATTTCAGACGTTGGGCAACGTCTCATATCTGACGGGGGAATGACGTGGGATTTAAGACGTTGGGCGACGTCTGATATCTGATAGGGGATATGACGTGGGATGTCAGACGTTGGGCGACGTCTCATATCCGACGAGGGATTTCAGATGTTGGGCGACGTCTCATATCCGACGAGGGATTTCAGACGTTGGGCGACGTCTCATATCTGACGGGGGATATGACGAGGAATTTCAGACGTTGGGCGACGTCTAATATCTGACGGGGGATATGACGAGGGATTTCAGACGTTGGCCGACGTCTAATATCTGACGGGGGACATGACAAGGGATTTCAGACGTTGGGTAACGTCTGATATTTGACGGGGGATATGACGAGGGATTTCAGACGTTAGGCGACGTCTGATATCTAACGGAGGAAATGACGAGGGATTTCAGACGTTGGACGGCA
Source organism: Caprella mutica (assembly GCA_947561585.1). NCBI lineage: Eukaryota > Metazoa > Arthropoda > Malacostraca > Amphipoda > Caprellidae > Caprella > Caprella mutica. The sequence goes on from CANNZV010001654.1 coordinate 60,945, forward strand.
ACAGATATATAGAAAGTAAAAAAATATTCTAGAGAATTAATGTAGTAAGCAATATAGCTAAGGTAGTAACAAATTTTCTAATTCTTTGTCTCATATTTCAATATTTAATAGATTGTTAATTTATATTAATAAACTTAAGGATATATAGCTTAAATAGTAAGACGGTATCCAACATACAACCATTGGTCATAAAATTCATTGTCAGGTCCAGGTTTTCTAAGGTTCATAGACTATAACAGGTTAAACGAATGGGGAAAAAATTGCCACTGAGAAAACAACATTTTCTGTCTTCCTTTTTGAATATCTCTTAAACGGTAGATTAAACTCGTGCGTGAGTCATCAAAGAATTCTTTAGAATTTGATAATCTATCGAATGGTATAAAAAAATTCCATTGAAATGGTTATTATGGCTGCAAACCCAACAAAAAACTAACTGCTATTCACTCCGTTGTCCGTTGATTAATGGGCACTGGTTAACATTTTCATCCGCTTTAATTACTGTAGCTAAAAGCTTAAAATAAGAACAAAAATAATATTGCAATAATAAAATAAGAAATAAACAATATAAAATGTCAATTATTGTAACATAGGTGTCCTGGTACGTTAGGGTTTAAACACAGCGTCGATAGACTGGGTTTGTGAATTTTGTATTCTGTAGAAAGATACACGAGAAGTTGTAACATTGAAATAAAATTTATAGAACAATATAAAATGCATATACAACGAGAACTAGTGGCGTATATAACATTAGACTTACAGTGGGTTTGGCTTTAGTCTAGATAGAATAGAATCAGATTTAAGGTACGTACAATGGTTTGATTATAAAACTATGTAGTAAATTGATCTTAGTTCTGGAATATAAGGAGATTTATAACAAGGGATAGCACATAACAAGGGATATCACATAACAAGGGATAGTACATAACAAGGGATAGTACATAACAAGGGATAGCACATAACAAGGGATAGCACATAACAAGGGATAGCACATAACAAGGGATAGCACATAGCAAAATGTAGCACATAGCAAAAGGTAGCACATAGCCAAAGATAGCACATAGCCAAAGATAGCACATAGCCAAAGATAGCACATAGCCAAAGATAGCACATAGCCAAAGATAGCACATAGCCAAAGATAGCACATAGCCAAAGATAGCACATAACCAAAGATACAAATATCTAAAATCACTTCTCGCACTAACGGAATCTCAGTGTCCTACTCTACCAGTTTCGATCAAAGGAATGAACTCTGTGCGTTCAGACAACAAAGATGTTGCCGTTTTCCACACCCAAGAGTTCTCAAGAATTAAGTGCCAAAAACGGTGCCAATGGTTTTGGACGGAAGATATTAAAATAAATGAACTACACTAATTGCTGTACCAGCACACTCCCCCTAGCGACGAAAGTCGAAACTAGTGGAGCGAAAAAGAGAATACAAGAAAATTTGAAAATTGTTGCAGAGCGATTGCGACGCAAGCAAGAAAGCAAAACACTAAACAAAGAAATTCATATGTATCAATCTAATAGTCAATAAATATAAATATATTGGAGCTCCCTCTCTGTTCGGAGAACAAGATTTACTGTTGCGGTGAGGGGATGCGCTGAATGCGTGAGGAACACCACTGACAACATCATGCGGGGATGCGCTGAATGCGTGAGGAACACCACTGACAACATCATGCGGGGATGCGCTGAATGCGTGAGGAACACCACTGACAACATCATGCGGGGATGCGCTGAATGCGTGAGGAACACCACTGACAACATCATGCGGGGATGCGCTGAATGCGTGAGGAACACCACTGACAACATCATGCGGGGATGCGCTGAATGCGTGAGGAACACCACTGACAACATCATGCGGGGATGCGCTGAATGCGTGAGGAACACCACTGACAACATCATGCGGGGATGCGCTGAATGCGTGAGGAACACCACTGACAACATCATGCGGGGATGCGCTGAATGCGTGAGGAACACCTCTGACAACATCGCGAGGAGATACACCGACAACATCATCGCGAGGAGATGCACCGACAACATCATCGCAAGGGGATGCACCGACAACATCATCGCGAGGAGATGCACCGACAACATCATCGCGAGGAGATGCACCGACAACATCATCGCGAGGAGATGCACCGACAACATCATCGTGAGGAGATGCACCGACAACATCATCGTGAGGAGATGCACCGACAACATCATCGTGAGGAGATGCACCGACAACATCATCGTGAGGAGATGCACCGACAACATCATCGTGAGGAGATGCACCGACAACATCATCGTGAGGAGATGCACCGACAACATCATCGTGAGGAGATGCACCGACAACATCATCGTGAGGAGATGCACCGACAACATCATCGTGAGGAGATGCACCGACAACATCATCGTGAGGAGATGCACCGACAACATCATCGTGAGGAGATGCACCGACAACATCATCGTGAGGAGATGCACCGACAACATCATCGTGAGGAGATGCACCAACAACATCATCGTGAGGAGATGCACCGACAACATCATCGTGAGGAGATGCACCGACAACATCATCGTGAGGAAATCCACCGACAACATCATCGTGAGGAGATTCACCGACAACATCATCGTGAGGAGATGCACCGACAACATCATCGTGAGGAGATGCACCGACAACATCATCGTGAGGAGATGCACCGACAACATCATCGTGAGGAGATGCACCGACAACATCATCGTGAGGAGATGCACCGACAACATCATCGTGAGGAGATGCACCGACAACATCATCGTGAGGAGATGCACCGACAACATCATCGTGAGGAGATGCACCGACAACATCATCGTGAGGAGATGCACCGACAACATCATCGTGAGGAGATGCACCGACAACATCATCGTGAGGAGATGCACCGACAACATCATCGTGAGGAGATGCACCGACAACATCATCGTGAGGAGATGCACCGACAACATCATCGTGAGGAGATGCACCGACAACATCATCGTGAGGAGATGCACCGACAACATCATCGTGAGGAGATGCACCGACAACATCGTGAGGAGATGCACTGACAACATCATCCATGTGGATAGAAGATCCGGCAGAATTGCACAAGTTATAAGGGACACTGACAAGAGACATGCCAAAGGCTGGCGTAGTGCAGCTTAAACCATCTCGAGGAGGAGAACCGGAAGCGAGTGGATTACCACTACTCACACCATAAGGGGGCACAGGGTTGTAGAGGGGAGCATTACCACTCACGTGAGAAGGCACAGGGTTGTAGAGGGGAGCATTACCACTCACGTGAGAAGGCACAGGGTTGTAGAGGGGAGCATTACCACTCACGTGAGAAGGCACAGGGTTGTAGAGGGGAGCATTACCACTCACGTGAGAAGGCACAGGGTTGTAGAGGGGAGCATTACCACTCACGTGAGAAGGCACAGGGTTGTAGAGGGGAACATTACCACTCACGTGAGAAGGCACAGGGTTGTAGAGTGGAGCATTACCACTCACGTGAGAAGGCACAGGGTTGTAGAGTGGAGCATTACCACTCACGTGAGAAGGCACAGGGTTGTAGAGGGGAGCATTAGCACTCACGTGAGAAGGCACAGGATTGTAGAGGGGAGCATTACCACTCGCATGAGAAGGCACAGGGTTGTAGAGGGGAGCATTACCACTCACGTGAGAAGGCACAGAGCTGTAGAAAGGAGCATTACCGCTCACACCACTAGCGGGCACAAGGTTGTAGAGAGGAGCATTGCCACTCACACTGTGAGGGGGCACAGTGCTGTAGAAGGGAGCATTACCACTCACACCACTAGGGGGCACAAGGTTGTAGAGAGTAGCATTACCACTCACACTGAGAGGGGGCACAGAGCTGTAGAAGGGAGCATTACCATTCACACTGTGATAGGGCACAGGGTTATAGAATGATGCATAGCTACTCACGCTGTGAGGGGGCGCAGAGTTGTAGAGTGGAGCATGTTGTAACATCTTATAGTTTCGGACCTTGGTAATTTAAGACAACGGGGGTAAGAGAGGGTTGGGTGCAAGAAAGAAGACCCTCGCTCCAGGTAGTGACCCTCGCACCGAAGTAGTGAGCAGTGCACCGAAGTAGTGAGCAGTGCACCGAAGTAGTGAGCAGTGCACCGAAGTAGTGAACAGAGCACCGAAGTAGTGAACAGAGCACCGGAGTGGTGAGCAGAGCACAGGAGTGGTGAGCAGAGCACCGAAGTGGTGAGCAGAGCACAGGAGTGGTGAGCAGAGCACAGGAGTGGTGAGCAGAGCACAGGAGTGGTGAGCAGAGCACAGGAGTGGTGAGCAGAGCACAGGAGTGGTGAGCAGAGCACAGGAGTGGTGAGCAGAGCACAGGAGTGGTGAGCAGAGCACAGGAGTGGTGAGCAGAGCACAGGAGTGGTGAGCAGAGCACAGGAGTGGTGAGCAGAGCACAGGAGTGGTGAGCAGAGCACAGGAGTGGTGAGCAGAGCACAGGAGTGGTGAGCAGAGCACAGGAGTGGTGAGCAGAGCACAGGAGTGGTGAGCAGAGCACAGGAGTGGTGAGCAGAGCACAGGAGTGGTGAGCAGAGTACAGGAGTGGGGAGCAGAGTACAGGAGTGGGGAGCAGAGCTTCGGAACCAAGAATCCGTCAGTCAGGTCGACACAGCCACCACTAATACTGTCCTGGTACGTTAGGGTTTAAACACAGCGTCGATAGACTGGGTTTGTGAATTTTGTATTCTGTAGAAAGATACACGAGAAGTTGTAACATTGAAATAAAATTTATAGAACAATATAAAATGCATATACAACGAGAACTAGTGGCGTATATAACATTAGACTTACAGTGGGTTTGGCTTTAGTCTAGATAGAATAGAATCAGATTTAAGGTACGTACAATGGTTTGATTATAAAACTATGTAGTAAATTGATCTTAGTTCTGGAATATAAGGAGATTTATAACAAGGGATAGCACATAACAAGGGATATCACATAACAAGGGATAGTGCATAACAAGGGATAGTACATAACAAGGGATAGTACATAACAAGGGATAGTACATAACAAGGGATAGCACATAACAAGGGATAGCACATAACAAGGGATAGCACATAACAAGGGATAGCACATAGCAAAATGTAGCACATAGCAAAAGGTAGCACATAGCCAAAGATAGCACATAGCCAAAGATAGCACATAGCCAAAGATAGCACATAGCCAAAGATAGCACATAGCCAAAGATAGCACATAGCCAAAGATAGCACATAACCAAAGATACAAATATCTAAAATCACTTCTCGCACTAACGGAATCTCAGTGTCCTACTCTACCAGTTTCGATCAAAGGAATGAACTCTGTGCGTTCAGACAACAAAGATGTTGCCGTTTTCCACACCCAAGAGTTCTCAAGAATTAAGTGCCAAAAACGGTGCCAATGGTTTTGGACGGAAGATATTAAAATAAATGAACTACACTAATTGCTGTACCAGCACAATAGGTTTTAATCTAAAGAATAGGTTTTCATCTAAAGAATTTGTAGACGCAGCTCTTAGTAACATTTCGTACTATTTTATTCGTTTAACCTGTTATAGTCTATGAACCGTGAGGTTTTCCACCCTTCTCTTATGAATAGAAATCTTTCTCTGATAGAGGTCAAACTCTCCATCTCATGAATATTGAAAATACTCTCATTTGTGATGATGGCATTACTTTCATTATCTTTGATAGACTTAAGAACTCAAGGAAGGTTGTCAAACCCAAAGAAGTAAAATGTGTAACTACTAATGATCCTTCCTTGAATGTTGCGGACTATGTTACAGTTTATATGAATAAGACCCTGAATCTGAGAATAAAGGAGATTAATAAGGGAAATCCAAAACCTACCCAATTATTTCTCTCATGGGCAACAGAAAAGTCTGTCACAAAACAAACCCTTTCTCGCTGGCTGAAAACTGTTCTTGGGCTTGCTGGTATTGATACCAAACAGTTCTCCGCTCACTCATACAGAGGTGCTGGTTTATCTGCTGCTCAGTCTAAAGGCGTTCCCATTGACAAAATTATTACTAATGATGATTGGAAACATGTGACGACTTTCAAAACTCATTATTCAGCCCCTTGTGAAACTTCTACCATTGGGCAGATTATACTGGATCACTTTGATAAATAATATGAGTTGAGTTCAATCTGGTTCTTAGGGTTTTTCTTCCTTGCCATATTGTTCTGAATCTAAAAATATTTGTGGGTTTGAACTTATATTTTTTTAATTATACCTTGTTATTATTGATATTCAGCTTTTCAGTCTTAGCTGCATCAGCTACGCTAGTGTTATTAAATTGTAAGTTATGCTAGGGTTAGGTACTAACCTGTTCTGAAGCATAACATCAATTTGGATACATAGCGTTGCTGATGAGATGCTTCCTCTCCCACCTCCCAATATCAATTATTTTTCTTGGGAAAATAAGACTGACAATGTATCATATATTCTGCTAACCATACATTCCTATAATATTTTATTTTATTATAGGTAATAGGCGACGACCATCTGACTGCACTGAAGTGGTCATTAGCTGCATCAGCTACGCTGTGTATCCGAATTGATGTTATGCTTCAGAACAGGTTAGTGCCTAACCCTAGCATAACCTACAATTTTGGCTTTACCTATGTTACATCAGTCACTTACATGTAGGTAGGGTAAGTTATAAATTATTGATCGGTTCCACATCTTCCGATCATTCGTCTTAGGTTAAGAAATAACGATAGGTATCAAACCTAGGTAGGTAGCTAAGCTAGGTACCGAATTATCTTTTTTTTCATTGTGGTATATCCAAATAGGTATTATCCATGATACCTGTACGGCTGTACATAGGTATCATTGATACCAATTAAAGGAATACCTGAAATACCTACCTAGGTAGGTAATAATCATTAGAGCTAGCCTAGCCCTAGTGTCTAACTATCTACCCTATTGTGTTTCTTATATGACCCAAAATGTGAAACCGATCGATAATTTGTAACTTACCGTAACGTCCGTAAGTTACTTACCGTACCCTAGGTACCACCTAGGTATGAGCTATGTGACTCTAGGTAACTTTTTAAGTAGGTAGCTAGCTAGTTCGTTAAAAACGTTGGTAGGCAGACCGTAGGCTGCAGGTACAGCCTAATTAGTAGAGCCTTGGCTGATACGTTATCCTATTTAATTATCATAAGGAAGAAAAGTACCTATAGCGCTGCCTCGGTGACGTAAAGAGAGCATCAAAAAAATTGTTGCAGAAAACCTGATACGTATCTAAAAGCTGAGCGGCCCACCACAGTATGGCGCAGATTAATGATATATTGACTGAATTTGATACTTGTTTTAGGCTATCAAATTTATGACTGACTGTACTTGAATCCAGTTTAATTCTTTGATTGAGATGTTTAATTTGGAATAGAAAATTAAATTTATCATAGAAAACTGTAATAATTATAATTTATGGGGTAACTACTACTAACTATTGTAAACTATCTGTCTGAGGTCAGCGAGTTGTAAATCTAACTTATCAGTTACCTACCTAGATGCCACCCCCAAAATATCTTGCCAGGCCATTAAACAATCATGAAGTGTGCAGTACAACAAACTAGCAGACACAAAAAACTACATAATAGACAATTATGTTGAAATCATTGATACAATGTACAGTGGTACGCCGTATTGTAGAGCGCCGTAATGTAGTGCGCCGCTCAGCTTCTAGATACTGTTGGAAAACCTTGAGCTCCAGTAGCATTGGGTGGTAGTTAGGTACCTAGCTACTATTTAATTGTTTGGAATAAAACTTTCTAGTATAAAGACACGATGTTAAACACTGTCAGTACATACAAATATAACGATAATTACCAACACATTACACAATATCACAATTATTACACTAAACACTGTAATGTAAACACTAAACAGTTCAAATTCACTGAGTCTCTGTCAGCTCGCCACACACGCCACTGGTTCTCTTTAATTTTAGGATTTTGTTTTATGAGAGCGTACAGTCATACATGGAATCTTTCAATAGATTTATGGTGCACCACTTCATTTATAAGTTAATCACTGGAATGGTTATTCACTATTCAATTATAACTATTATGCATAAGTGATGTCTTCTATTATAATTAGGTAAAAAGTAATTAACTTTCACGTATGTTTTTCAATAAATAATTGTTAATCTCCATTAGATTCAATATTCTTTAAAACAAATAATACAGTAAACTACAGAGTTATGAAGTGCTCGAATATTAAAGGACCTGAATTATGAAATACATTTCAGATTATGAAGTATTTTCTATGTTTAAATTATAGAAAATGATATACGTCAAAAAAATTGTCTCAGTTACCCCTCAATATTTTGATCATAGAAAATCTGTGTCATACCGCTCCTCTATTCAAACGCACAAAAATTTTATCAATCAAGAAAATTTATAAGTACTTTGTAGGAATTTATATGTTTAAGATGCATCTATCAAATTCTATAGTTTATCCTGCTCATGATTATGATACTAGAAATAGTAATAATGCTGTTCCATCCTTTCAACGGTTGGCTATGTGTACTAAATCTATATCATATAATGGACCAAAAATATTTAATAGTATACCTTTGTCAATTCGTAATCACCTTCCATTAAGTCATTTAAATTTAAGTATAAGGAACATTTAATTAATTCTGAAATGAATAGTTAGTTAGCTATGTCCGTTGCTTTTAGATGATTTGTTTTCTCTTCACTTTGTATTTAAATTTTGAAACTCATATCTGCCTGAAAAGATTCTCATATCTTCGTATAGGCCTGATAAACATAAATTAAATTCTCAGTAAACTATCAATACTCTTGATCGATATGATTGGCTGTGGGTAAAGAAGGAACTAATAGGTACTTCATAACTAAGGCGTTTCACTGTAAGTGTAATGATAGAAATAATCTCTGACAATTCTTGTTAATATAAACTATTTATCAATATCACAATGTATAATTATTTATTTAATAGTTAATTATTCTGATATAAGAATTGAATCATTGTCGAAGAGTAAAATGTAATTGTGCAAGGCTTCATGCTAAAATCAATATATTATTAAGCTCATAAATAAATATCATTTTTATACTGAGAACAAACATATATTAATATTTTTTTCCTTCACATTATAAATCTTTCAATTTACAGCTACATATATCTATCTGAATAAATAAATAAAATAACAAAATAGGATTAGTTCCGAATTATGGAACAGTTCCATATTTTCGGACAAGTAAGAAAGAAAAGTATTAACTGGTGTATAAACTTTCCTTATGTGTCTGGAAATGTGGAACTGTTCTATAATTCGGAGCTTACCCTATGTATTGTAGAATATCATTATAGGTATGTACATCAATTAATTAAGCTGTTAGAATAGTTTATGAACAATTGTATATTACTTTAAACTCGGGAAACAATGGCATTTAAAACTGCAATAAACTCTGCAGATTTTCATTGCTCTGTTCTCCAGAGTTTTCGGCTGATTTAAACGCCTCCAATCTAGGCAGATTATATCGTCATTAAACTGCCAAGGCCATGTCAAATTACGGTAGCTATATGCGAATCGTATAGATTATCTGCTTGGCGATGCTCAGAAATGCTGAAACTGCTCCTATTTCTAACTGGGTAATATACATTATTAGTAAAATGAATGAACATTCAAGAAAAAACCCTATAACGGTTTAACTTTTAAATAATTATTAAATTACTTTCTAAAGTTTCTAAATATGATATATAAACTATATTTCATATGATGTAAACTATTTTAAAAGTACCGTTGAACAAATATGATAGTTTACCATACAAATGCATTTTCTAATTGATGTAAATATAGAAAATAAAACTGAAGGATTCCTATTTTATAATATTTTTTGATATTAACCTGGTAATTTATATATTAATTCTTCAGATCAAACTTTCATGAACGTCAAAAGGAAATGAATATAAATTAAATATGTGTGATATTTTCTTTAAATAAACAGCCAGTCAAATCCACTGATGTTTTTAACCATCATAAGATCCATCCATTTATTCAAGCATCTAACCATGTTCAGCACCACAGCCAGTCCTTGTTAGTGCGACAGTTCATGGGACAGTAGGTCTTGTGTACAACCGTCATCGGATGGACTTTCACTGGCCCCCAGCCGACGTAGAACCATTTGTCCCTTTGGCTGGGGTAGGGGTGGGAGTTGGGGTACTGCTTGCATCGGTAAGACTCGTGTCGTAACGTATCGTTCTGGTGATACAGTAACTAATTTAATATACAGTAGAATTCCTGAGATATAAAGCACTCGAATATCGAAAGACCTGAATTGTGAAATGTATCTGAGTTATGAAAATGTTTTCTATGTTTAAATTATAGAAATGATATACGTCAAGAATTGTGTAGAAACTTGTTATCCCTCAATGACCATAGTTTTCTAAGATTTCAATCAGGGAAAATTATCTAGTGCACCTGAGATATTAAGTGGCTTTGAGTTATGTTGGAACCAATACTTCATAACTCAAGAATTTCCCTGTAATTTGTTATTGATACTTCGAGATGAATGAAGTATAGTATAAGTTTTTAGTGAAGCGTATATATTAGGAATAATTATTTGCAGTAAATCTCAGATAGATTTGAATATTTTCATTATTTCCTCTTAGTAGTTTTTTATTTAATAACCACGAATTATTAAAAATTCCACTGACTGGGAGGCAAAATTCCGCAAAATAAACCACGAATTGAGGGAGGACGGATTAGGAGAGAGACGAAAATATCTGAAATTGTGATTCCTTTGAAAGCTTAAACTATTGTTATATCTAATAATGTGAACATTTTATCATAACAGGATCAGAATCCAATATAGTAATTAATATACGCGATATAACTTGAGTAACTTAACAAAATGTCGCATTAACTTTCTCATTCATTTTTCAGCTTACCTTTATATGGGGCCAGAGTTTTTCCTTCAGCAAAATTTGGTCCAAATTCTTGACATGGTTGGCAGGTTGAGAGAGAATATCATCTCTGATGGCTTGCAGTTGAGGAGGAAATGTGTTGTGACCTCCCCACAGACCTGACATCAACCAGACAAATATGAGAGTTAAATACTAATAAATTATCGCAAGCTTTGGCTAACTATGAAAAGATTTCCTACTCAGGGTTAAAAGACTAAAGGACCAAGGAGTGAAATAAGTTAATTGATTATAGTGGAAGAATACCTTTTGGCTATACAATGTACTAGTTTTCTGATCTTTTCTGAAATCGATAAACCAAATCTAAAAATAATAAAACTATCTTTATATATGATACAAAGTATATATATATATGTAGATATTATAACTAATCAATTAACTCAATACCAATTTGAATAATTTTATCTTTCTTTCCTTTTTTAAAATTGTGTATTCTCATTTTCATTCTATTTTCAATATTAATTAGTATGATGCATATATATGATGCAATGTCACATTACTCGGACACTCATAGTTCATAGAGAGTGGGGGTAAACATGTAAACCACGAACCAAACTGACCTTTAGAATTTGTATTTCGATTACAGGAAATTTCACCGCCGGAATGTTCACCGCACTCAATTCATCGCTTGGAAAGTTCCTTGCAACTCAATTCACCGCATATATGTAAATTTCAATTCAAGTTATGTTTATTGATATTTATTTTTCATTAGGGTTAATAAAAGGTTTGACAGCTGGATTCATTTACTATAATGAATGGAAAAAATATTCAAATAATTTATACATTACATCTAAAAAAACTCATCATGAGTATCCGTGGCAGTTAAATGACTAAAAATAGCAAAATAAATACTAATAGGAAACAATGCATTATAATAATCAAAAATTAAAAAAACAAATTTTGTGCTATGTCCCTTACATATTCTTGGACATCGGAAATTTCATCGTAGGCCAACACTAAGTCTTTGTAAACGAGCAGCAGTTTGAGTGTAGACCTTCCTTCCCTTTGTAGGTAATCCACCAGCGCAACTAATTATTGTTCCATTTTGATTTCGGTTAGCTTTATGCTGTTGCTTGATGTTGTCCAAGAATTTCCATATATTTGGATGTACCGAAGTCATTTGTTCATTGAAAGCCGTTTGGTCTAATTTCTTTAAAAAGAATATATACATTCTACATTTCTGAATAATATTTGGGACACTTACGATGTCCTCATCAGTCTGGTCGTCCAAGTCACGTATCTTCTATATCAGTGGTCGGCAACCTTTTTATCGTCGCGGACCGATAAACGTTCAACTATATTCTCGCGGCCCGGCGTTATGAATGTAGCTAATAGTATTGGGTAAACCAAAAATTCGTTCACTTCTAAGAGGCTACTGCTTTCAAGAGCTGATATAAAATAATCCTTTATATAAACCTTCCTTTCACAATAATCTGAATCTGGTACAAAAATATAAGTAATAATACTCAGTTCAAAATAATTTAATAACTCAAGTTAATATAATTTATTTACTCAGGTACGAAAAATAAATATAATCAAATAAAAAAAGGATCACCTGTAGAATCCGCGCCCAAGTTCATATTTGGGTGCAGATTGTACATGAGTGAAATCTAGGGGTGCAGATTATACAGGAGGGATCCCTCAACATTTGAGTGTAGATTATACAAGAAAGAAGTCATTTGAGTGCGGATTGTACAGGAGAGAAATCATTAGTTTGTGGATTATGCAGGAGGTAAATCATTGGGGTGCGGATTGTAAAGGAGGGAAATCATTGGGGTGCGGATTGTACAGGAGGTAAATCATTGGGGTGCGGATTATACAGGAGTGAAATCATTGGGGTGTGGATTGTACAGGAGGCAAATCACTGGGGTGCGGATTGTACAGGAGGTAAATCATTGGGGTGCGGATTGTACAGGAGGGAAATCATTGGGGTGTGGATTATACAGGAGGGAAATCATTTGGGTGTGGATTAAGCAGGAGAGAAATCATTGGGGAGCGGATTATAGAGGAGGGAAATCATTGGGATGCGGATTAAACAGGAGGGAAATCAATGGGGTCCGGATTGTGTAGGGCCGCAGGCTGGAAATCATTGGAGTGTGGATTGTACACGAGCGAAATCATTGGAGTGTGGAGAATGAAGTTATTGAGGTGCGAATTGTACAGAAGAAAATGTATTGGGGTGCGGATTGTTCCGGAGATAAATCATTGGGGTTCAGTTTTTACAGGATTGAAATGTTGGTTTTTGGATCTTACAGATGATCCCAAGGGTAATACTTCAGTTCGAAAAAATAATGATGAGATAATAGTAGTCAGGTATATACGCGCCTAAATGGGATTCGAACGTATCACGAAGGTTAGGGTAGGATTTTACTTTTTCGCACGGGTCCACAGAGAGGAACTTAAATCTCTTGATCAAAACAACTCTGATTATTAAACATTATATATTCATTTTGAAGGTATTTGTCTCAGAAAATTTGAAATTGTCTACACACTTGTATTCTATATTAATGTCTGATCATGCACACTTATATAAAATTAATTTCATTACTTGAATTAAATTATTGAGTATCCTTCCGCAGACCGGTACCAATTGTTTTTCGGACCGGCACCGGTCCGCGGACCGGGGGTTGCCGACCACTGTTCTATATAACCAAGGAATCTTGAGCTTCTGAACGAAATGCACCCCACCCCGCAGGCTCAGTGTAAATTCATCGCGGGTAAATTCATCGCAGTAAATTCATCGCGGTAAATTCATCGCATGGTAAATTCATCGCATGATAAATTCATCGCATGGTAATTTCATCGAGGGTAAATTCATCGCATAGTAAATCATAGGTGACATATAACAGGTAGGTAGATAATACAGATAATAGAAATAGATGAATTAAAAAAAAGACATTGTAACGTTACAAACTATATACCGAAAATTGGGCCCAGGACAATTGGACCCCGACAATTGGGCCGTATGACAATTGGGACTAGGACAATTGGGCCCCAGGACAATTGGGCCCCAGGACAATTGGGCCCCAAGACAGTTTGGCTCAAGACAATTGGGCCCATGACAATTGGACCCACGGCAATTGGGCCCCAAGACAATAATTTGGGCCCCAAAACAGTTGAGCTCAGAATAATTAGATAGGAGACACAATATAGAAGTGTTACTTTGTTATTACTAGGGTAGTGACAATATTATCTATGAAATATGTTTTATATTCTGTAAAAATATGTTTTATACTCAAAAAATAGGTTTATATTTTTTTAATGCAATTGATATACAGGCAGACCTCGCTTAAATTAAACCTCGCTTTAATAAAATTTGTACTCATTTGTAGATATGTTTTGAAATATAAACCGTTCCTAGAGAAAGAAACGGAGACAATTTTTTGTGATTATTTCACGGTAACTAAAAAAATATCAAAATTATAATCCAGATGAGGTTATTAGAAGCAATTGGATCAGAAATTCAACATGTCCTATTTTAGGGTTAGTTCCGTGTTAGTGCACGGTTTCATATTTTCGAACACGTAAAAATCTTTATATAATAATCATTATTCAACTTTTATTTCAATTGGTATACATGATACCAATTAGAATAGAAGTTAAATAATAATAATATTTTTTTTTTGACGTGTCCAAAAATGTAGAAATAACTAATAACTTAATTGGAACTTAGTACCCTACTACCAAAAATATTTCACAGAGCATAAAATTGCTGTTTGTTAAATGTAACACAAAAATTATAGAAATCTAAGTTAAGCTATTGATGGATTTTAAAACATTTAATATATGCACGACTTTAAACTTCCATCACAGTCACAAACACTGAAAGACTGTGTATTATTATTAATATGTTTATATAGTACTCTAACTCTAAAACAAATTTTCTTTCTATAACTCATAGAAAATGAGATGTGTAATCAAGGAGTGACAATTATATATCTCTTGTTACACTTCTTCGCCTTAGTTACTGTTTGGTAATTAAACTGAGTCGTGATTTGGTAATTAAAGGTAATTAAAGCTAGGGATGCTTGTACTTGATAAGGTATATTATACTTGATAAGGTATCATAACAAGAATATTTATTTTATTTTGATTATGCTCAAGACTATATTATTAATGCAAAAAAAAGAGGCAAATAATGTAATAGCTTTGGGCCCAATTATCCTGAGTCCAATTGTCTTGGGCCCAATTGTCAGCGGACCCAATTGTGTGGGCTCATATTGTCGGTCCACGAAATAATATATGGATATATTGCTACAGCCGTTAATATCAAAAATTAAATTATTTCGTTACATCTGCACAAAAAATATATCTAAATTACTTTTAAACAGATAAATTGTAAGCAATACCAGAAAATAATCAGAAAACCAGGTTCTCATTTACTGAGGCGATTATGCTTTGCTGATCATATTTTCAAAGAGGTGTAGCATTTACACTTATCTTGTTGTTCAAACTATGAGTAGCTACATAAATACGTAATTTGGGAAACAATATAAATTTAAATTAAAGAAAAATATGCATATCTATATAAAATAATAAATTAATGCAATTTACTAATTGTATGATATACATATGAAATTATATGACATTCTATTACTAAAAATCCAATCATTTGAAATAAAGTAACATCACAGATTCGTACAAACAAGTTATCCTAATCCAGTAAAAATAAAGTAAGGTAGGCGCAATTATTTGCAAAGAGTTTATTTAAGTTTACCAATTTAATTTTATAATGTACCATGCGATGAATTTACCATGCGATGAATTTACCATGCGATGAATTTACCATGCGATGAATTTACCGCGCGATGAATTTACCACGCGATGAATTTACCACGCGATGAATTTACCACGCGATGAATTTACCACGCTATGAAAATACCATGCGATGAATTTACTTGCGAGAATTTACTGCGATGAACTTACCGGATATATAACTATATACTATCCAAAAAGAAATTAATGTCAAAACAGATTCGTTTACTAATTTATATTATTTCATATATTCAGTAATTATATATTATTTCAATACATTCAGTAATAATATATTGTTTGATATATTCAGTAATAATTATTATTTCATATATTCATAAATAAAAGATCATTTCAATTTTATATTTTCAGTAACATTCATATAATATTTCCTAAACAAGCATGTATTTTTAACGTACATCATTTCTATTTAGTTTCTTATTATTGTTATAATTTTTCATATCATTGTTACAATTTGTATTAAATTGTTTTACGTTGAATTGAGTTGCGAAGAAATGGGTTGCGGTGAACTTTCCATGCGGTGAATTGAGTGCGGTGAACTTTCCGCACACCTTGTAATTCATCGAATATGATATATTTTAACGCCTATTTTACGAGTATTGAGAGTGAGTAGCGCAACGCTCCCTAGTGAATTTTACTAAACTATTTACTATAAAGGCTAAGCTTAATTGTCTCTCCTGTGTTCAATCATCAGACATTTCACCTGCTAGGATCACTGCCGCGTGGACAGGATGGTCCCTCATTGTGTGGAACTTGCGTCCTGACTTCCACCATTCGACCACTGCCTCCACTTCTCTGTCTAAGATGGCACTGAAATAGGTACTATAGAGTGAGCAAAACACAGTGGTGAAACTGTGAACTCCTTTTATTGCGCATATTCATTTAGTTAAAAGCTAGAAAGCTCTTCTAATTAATAGTATCAGTTATAATAACTATAATTATTGTCGATGCAAACCAAAACAAAACAAATTATTATGGTTCAAAAAATGAACTATTTATTAAAGAGCCTTCGAACACTAAATAAATATATCTACTTTTGCAAAATTAGTCCTAAATAGATCCAGAAAATTTAATTAAGTATTATCAATATATATTATATATGTTTGTTAATAAAAACATGTGACAGTACGAGTGGTACCATAGGTTTGCTGGTGTCAGTTAATAGTACTAAATTAAGATAGAAAAACATTGTTACTACAGAAAATATTCCTATTTAAAATGTATGGACTCTTCTTCGTATACAATTAATGTATACCTGCAATTTTAGACTAGAAGCTTTTTGTGAATGTTCTGTTCCTTTAACTGGTACCTAGGAGGACATTTTTCCCTCTAGGTGCATGTCAATGTTAGTGAGAGCTCTCACCTGTCACTGTCTCTGACCATGAATTGAGACACGGTAGGGTCACCCATCACAGAGAAACGCCACAGTCTTCCTATGGGTTGACTCTCCGCCAAATTACCTGGCAATAATCAGAAGTATTGATGTGATTGAACTTGGTAAACTTAAGTAGAATTAATTTATCTGATAAAGAAATTAGAGATTCGAATAGCTGGTACGTAAGTGAAAATATTTTAATATCATTCTATACTCTATGATTCTACAGTGACCATATTTAGTCACTAAGCCTGACAACCAGTTTACAGGACCAAAAAGAGTTTATTCTTAATTAAATGAATTTAGTAAAATAATTATATCACGACTTCAGAACTGACCCAGAGATGGTAATTTGGTTGTATCACACAGGTCAACGTAGTCCATGTGGCAATGCATTCGACACAACATGGCATTAGCAACTTCATCATCAGCAGAAACATTGTGGTACACTCGCACCAACCAACCGGGGTAATTCCTACCCACATCCTTAGCAGAGTTGAAGAGCTGCGACAGGTAACGGTTGTACTCGTAAGAATCTGCGGTAAGATGAGTAATGAATTGAGGGATAGTAATGTGCTTGTAATTATTAAAATTATATTTTTTCTGGTTATTAATGGTAAAATTGACAAGACAATAAAAGAAGAATACCATGGTTAGTGTTAAAAATATTAGTGATATTTTAAATTATAATCATAGTCCTTAGTAATAAATGTATTTAATTTTTTGATATGTTACATGCAGTATTTCTCACATACCTTTTTCTAATTTCTGTTTAGTGTGGTAGAATGAGTAAGACACAACCTTCTGCCCCACCCCCCTCTGGGTAGCGTAGTCGGAACATGTGGATGTGTATTGGGGTGGGTACTTCTCTCCAAACCATTCGGGCTGAGTCCACGAATTGGACTGGAAGAGCACACGAGCTTTTTCCAGACCCTCCACGTCATAACCAAACCTGTGATTGGAAATTTTATAAGGTTTTGATAAAGGTGCACTTAATGCCCGGTCATGCGAGCGTTTTTGCAGCGTTTTCAACGCCTGGCATTAGAAACGCTGAGACTATGTCAGATGACCGTTTTTGCAGCGTTGTAAGCAGATGCATAAAGGCACTAAGCACTCTAACAACTACTGTTGAAGTAAAACTTTGCCGGACAAAAGCACATGCAGGTACTGTCGGCAACAAACAAGCGGATGCTTTTGCTAAAAGAGGCGCATCATCCCACTTTATAGGACCTGAACCAGCTTTACCTATTCCACTCAGCTACTGTAAAGGAGATGGGTGGAGGGCGCTACTATCAGTGCTTTGGCCAACCTGACAACGTGCAGGCAACGAACAAGCGGATGCTCTTGCTAAAAGAGGCGCATGATCCCCCTATATAGGACCTGAACAAACTTTACCTATTCCAGTCAGCTACTGTAAAGGAGCTGTTTGGAGATGGGTGGAGAGCGCTACTATCAGTGCTTGGACCAACCTGAGTCACTTTTTACCATTCCATTATCAGAAAAAGAAGTTAAGAGACTGGTGTCCCTTCCTCTCAGGAAACTGCGACTACTTCTTCAGGTCATAACGGGACATGGAAATTTTGGCCGTTATCAACTCACTACCGGAAGGAGGGCGACGGATATCTGTGACTTTTTTGTTCTTGATAGTGAGACACATTGTTGAGGATTGCCCTTCCTACTAATTGCAAAGGCACTTATTTTAGATGGAGTCTTTACCAACCTACACCCGATTGTCAACAATTATCAGTTTGACAAACTATCCAACTTTCCAGTTGCTATCGGAAGACTGGAAGACTTCGACCAGTAACAGAATGGCACTCTATCACCTATGACATCGTAGGCTGAACTTAGCACCGTGACACTCTTGGGTCTTCACAAGTGGATAGCTGCCTTACTTGACTCTGCTGGACTTAGAATAATGGACTCGTCTGGCGGACTGTGTACTGCCCCACTGTCACAGCGGCCAGTGGGCGTCCTTCCTCCAATAATAGTATAAACGAAAAATATGACTGAGAATCAATTGACCGGGAATCAAATGGTATGGTGGTCAAATAACCGGGTATCAATTGACCTAGTCCCCGGGAAAATACACTTCTAACGGATCGAGCTACACCAATATTAATGCGGAGTGACCAACAAAAAACTGGTCGAAAGTAAATACTTACTACCTAAAAAATAATTGGTACAGAGAAATAAAACAAAAATCGCATGAAAGACAATGTTCTCAAGTTTTATTCAATTTATAACAAGTGCTTGAAATGGGCACCGTCCAGCTTAATACAGAGATTAATCATTTTTTTAAATTAGTGACTACTGCAACTAATAAATCTTGGTTACTTCTCATATTACTTGCTTCAAGTCTTCAATCATGTTTGGTTTTGATTTAAATACCTTCCTTGTAACATATGGTATCCAGAGAAAAAACATCCGAAGGTTTAAAAATCAGATGACCTAACTGGCCATGGAAAATAAGTTTGGTGCGAAATAATCTTGTCATTCGTGCGGTTTTTCAACCAGTCTAATGCATGCAAGGATGTGTGTGCAGTTGCTCCCTCCAGCTGGAACCAAACGCCCGGATGATTTTTTCATCAGTTATTACAGTATTTATTATTTCAATGTATACGTCGTTGTTTACAGAGCAAGCATTTGTAGTCTCGGCATCTTCAAAAAAGTATGGACCATAGATTCTATGCGAACTCAAACCGCACGAAACTGTCACTTTCTGCTAGTGCAATGGTTTCTTAAACACTTCATTTCTTGTCCAATTATCGAACAGTTTCTTAACATTTATATCCTTGTTGTATTGAATTGCTTATTTTATTATATGTTCTGTGGCACAACTAGTGATGCAACCATTAAAAAACACATTTGTTTTTTTTGTTTAAAACAGGTTTTTTATTTAAAAAAAACATCGCACAATAAAAAACAGCCTAAAAAGTGTTTTTTATTGGAAATACTGTTTTATCTTAGAAAAAATTGTTTTCTTTTCTAGAAAACCTTTTTGTTTCAATATTAAAAAAGATTGCGCTATATGTATGTATTCATAACAATCCTTGTCTTTAGTCAAGATTTACTTAAGTATCTATGATTGTTTGCTAAATAATTTGTTAGTGCACTTTGCCATAATTTCATGATTTTTTCATAATCATGAAAATAGTGATTCATTTTCCTTGAATTTTGTGGAGTTGGCTTAGAATAGATAATATACCTATCAAGCTTCTTCACCAGGAGTTAAAGATACTTTTGGATCAATTTCATCAATTGAAGATCAGTTGTTGAACACTTAGTTAAAGTTGGATTGAATCAGGCTCAAAAGCTGTTGTTGAGGATAGTGGATTTAATCTGTTCATAGTTGCAAAGAATGCTAGCTAAATCTATTTCGATAATTTAGAAATCAAAGCACAGACAATAAACAGAGAAATGAGTTTAAGCTCAGTATCGAAAATTTCATGCTTATATCTTGTAAATATTATTTCAGATTCTAAATTGGTAGTGGAAGAGATTCATTGGCAACACATTTTGCTATCATCAAGAAAAATTTATGTAATGGTGAAATTAGAATGATGACTGTGTCACAATGTAAATTTGTCAGATAACTTGTTATTTGTAGGCAAAATTGTAGTGAGAATTCATAAGAAACCCTTTTTATTCCTCATGAAAAGACGCACACAGCTAACCTTCGCTGCAGACTTCAACAAATCAAACCAAGAATTTAGATAAATGGAAGAAACAGATTCACTGAAAGACTTTGTAATAATTGTGAAGTGATAGTCGAAATACTTGAAACAAAGAACAGTAGCTACAGGAAGAACCTAAATGAAGCAACCCACAGATTTGAGTAAAGTTCTTTTGGAGAGACTTAACATCCATTTCTTAGAATAATACAAATGTTCTCAAACTTCAGAATCAAATACAATCACAAAACATTGATTTGGATTGACCTTTACATGTTACTCCTGAAGTGGAAGATTTCGATTAAGAACTTCCATCTCGGATCTTCACTTCCATTATATTAGGTTCAAAAAGTAGACAGTTGCAGGACTCCAACTCTGAACAAAATCCTGAGCCTGTTTCAGTCAATATTCCTAGTGATTTTAATTATATAACAGCAGAGCAAAGTAGTATTCTGGCTAGACTTCATAAAATGAGGGAAAGAATTGTTCCCATCGTTAACAATGCTCCAGGTTGATAACACAGATCAACAATTTTAAAATATCCGTAATAAAATAGCAAACTTGATGAAGAGAAACATTTTACAAAATAGTTGAATGCGAAAACACTGGCTTGCTACTTGTACTGTACAGGCTGCATACCAGTACTGAACTGCTTCAGTTTCTGTCTCCTTTGTGTTGCTTCTAACCATGTTGTATGATGTTTACAAAGTAGTATGGACATATTTAGTAACTAATAGGTCATAAAATGATGAGTTTGATTAAAACTATTGAGTTACATGATCATTATGTATTATTTTCAAAGGAAAGTTAATGTATTTAAAAAAAAAAACTTTTTCTAAGAAAAAACACTGATTTTTGATTTTTATTGAAAAAAAAACATTGTTTCTTTTAAAAAAAAACATCATATATAAAAAACTGTTTTTTTTGCAACACTAGGCACAACTGCTTAAATCATAAAGTTTAGCAATGAAAACACGCTGTTCAATATTAGGGTTGAATAAAATATGTTTCCGAAATATCCATTATGATTAATTACGATATCAGTATCCTTTACTTGATTGTTTTAGATATCTTTGATAGCAAATGAAACTTGATAATATACTCTCTTATGTGATTTTTGTTTCATCTTTCTAAGCCAATTTGTTTTTCAGTTATAAGAATTTATTTTCGACCACTTTTTTGTTGTTCACCATGTATTATTGAAAACCCGTTATTCTTAACGAGAAAATACACTAGTTTTATATATTAGCAATTAAATATAAAAAATAACAATTATATATTAACAATTAAATATAAAATGTGGTATGTATCATGGTTACCTATTACTAAGATTTAATTTAGCTTTCCTTTCGTGGTGCATACTTTCTCCAACGCTTTGACCCGTTCTCTCCCAAAATCTGATAAACTTGTAAATGGATAATGACAAATAGTACCACCAGTTTCATTCAATATGGTTCATTACTTTTTGAGTTATTGTGTTGTGAATGACCTTGATTTTTGACCGGATCACTCCCAAAACTGTACCAGATGGTTCTTGGTCATTGACCAATCGTCCCTCCGAATTTCAGGCAATTTGGTTGAATACTTTTGAGTTATTTAGTTATAAATAGCCTTGACCTTGATCTTTGACCAAAACGCTCCCAAAATTAAACCAAATAGTTCGTGGATATTGACCAATCGTTCCATCAAGTTTCATGCAATATATGGTTAAATACTTTTTGAGCTGTGAGTGACCTTGACCTTTGACCGGATCGTTCCAAAAATTCTACCATCAGGTCATTGGGCATTGACCAATCATTCTGCCAAATTTCAGGCAATTTTTTGAGTTAAGCGAATAACCAGATGATAAATAAATAAATAAATGCAGTGCAAACTACGGCCTTCCGCTTTCTGCGAAGGTAATCATATCATTCAATGATTATTAACGCTGAAAATATATGTAACTATTCGGAGTAAGTAATATTTAAAACACATTTGACAATTTATTTTTATTTAGTAGTAATGTCAATGATTACCTTTGCAGAATGCGGAAAGGTTATATTACTGACGACATTTATTTATTTATCATATTGTTATTTGCATAACTGAAGAAGTGTTTAACCAAATTGCCTGAAATTTAGTGGAACGGTTGGTCGATGTACAGTAACCTTCTGGTAGAATTTTGGGAGCGACCCGGTCAAAGGTCAAGGTCATGGCCATTTCTAACTCAAAAAGTATTGCGCAATATTACATGGAACTCTGTTAGACGATTGGTCAATACACAGGAAATATTTTTTTATATTGTAGGAGCGATCAGGTTAACGGTCAAATATCAAGGTCAAAGCCATTTATAACTCAATATTTCAAAAAGCATTCAACCAAATTGTCTGAAATTTGATGGGACGATTGGACTATGTTCAGGAACCATCTGATAGAATTTTGGAAGCGATCTGGTCAAAGGTCATGGTCAAGATCATTTATAACTCAATAACCCCAAAAAAATTGAACCATGTTGCATAAATTTTGGTGGAACGATTGGTCACTATCCAATCACCAGTTTATCAGATTTTGGTAGCAAACGGATAAGCGATGGTGAAGTTATGCACTCTACCGAGTGTACGTAATCTAGTTCAAATAATGTAGTACAAGCTAAATAGATACCATATATTTTATATTTCAATTACTGACATAATTTATAATTACCTATCATAACGTAATTATTTGAATAACGTATACAGTTTTCATTTTATAATTATGTACAGTGTCATGTAGCGTCAACGCGGGTATTGCACCGCACTAAGTGAACAAGTCCAATTACCTATAAAACTATTACAGTTAGAAAAGATCTGTAGGATGGAACAGAAAGAGGGAGTCACTTATTTAATACACACAAAACGGCTTAGCCCTATGACCAAGGGGTTGATAGTTATTCAACTTTGAAAAAAAAATGCTACCCTAGCAAACAGGGCATTAATCCCGAACCATTCAGTGCATTATCCCGCAGTGCGGGGTAATGCCCTGTACCCTTATCAACTTTGAAACTAATAGATCAATTCAAATTTGGATTGCAACATCATAAAGAACAGCTTCTAAACTCTTAGAAACAATGTTAAAAGTACGCTATAGTACAACACTTGAAAATAGCGTCATGTGTTTAAACAAGTAACACCTATGAAAGTTAAGAGGCTCAATATTGAGCCACCTGAAAATATAATATTGAACCACCTCAATATTGAGCCACCTCAACATTTAGCCACCTGAAAATATAAATCGCGCTAATTTACTATTACGAAAAAAATATAAGTTCAGAAACATCAGAAAATAGTTTAAGTTCATTTCTGTGAAGTCAGATTCACGTTACAGACAAGAGTTTATTTTATATTACGTTTTTTGTTGGTGCATAAATACTCCTGCATAATAAAAGTTTAGGCGGTCTTGTTTTCGCACATCATTACACACTGTATGTACACTAGGGTGGGCCAAAAAATAGAGGTTTTGGACAAACTTCAGAATCTTCATATGGAATAGTTATAATAAGTTGATACGTTATAATAGAACATTAAATGCCAATTTCCAGGTCTTTTCTGGATATTTTTGAGTTGCCCCAAAAACATTTGAAGTTTTGTACAAAATGATAATTTCCCATGAATTCTGAAATATTCGATTTTGTTTTTTTCTATGGAATATGTTAAATTAGTTGGCACGATACGAAAAAACACAACTTGCAAAATTGTAGATTAATATTTGATACTTTTGAGTTGCCCCAAGCACTTTTTATGTGTAATATATTACTATTACAATATTTCTCTTAAAATTTGGCTTCTAGAGCAATCATGATGTTATTGTTATAAGATAGAAGTAATTTTATTCTCAAAATGACTTTGTGAATTGCATTGATTTCATTTTATAAAAGCATTTATTAATATTTTCGTATTGCAAAAATTTCGAATTTACTCGGATTTTAGCAATTCTGTAATAACCCATGCAATTCGCTTTGTCAACTTTTTCAATTACCAAGTGTCCCAAATATTGAAATGTTGGTCTATTAATCAATTATTATTGTTTTTTTATCAATATATTGGATATAATACTCTTAATTATGTTCTTCATTGAGCACTAGACCTCCATAAGTGTGGAGCACTTCACTGACTACAGTCTCTAGCGGCGCCTGAATTCGATCAATTTGGAGGGGTGGGGGCAACTGTAAACATTGTCGTGCCGGTCTGATTTTTTAGCACAGACACCCCAAAATAAGTTCTTCTCTATTTATATTCCTATTGTAAATGATATTAAATCAGAGTTTATGAGTTTTTTGCCAAAAAGTAGTGGAAATCATCAAAAATGTTACTTTTCTGATATTTGAGTCGCTCGGGGGCAACTGTTAATCATGTCAGAATTCACTCAAATTTCAGTACACGTACCATAACTTGTCATATCAACATTATATCACTAATCCATAAGTAATATCCAAAACTTTATTTTTTGGCCCACCCTAATGTACACATCCTACACAATGTATGTATACACACTACACACTATGTATACACACTACACACTGTATGCATACACGCTACACAATTATCTGTGGTTATTACATCTTATAATGCTGAAAATTCAACATTTTATTGTACTGTAAAAGTGCGGGATAATGCCCTGCAAATTTTTTCCATGCCGGGCAAAACCCCGCACTTATTTGTTGCCATGTAGTCAATTTTTGGCTGACCTGAAACAGAAAAAGTAGGTAGTATATTAAAGTACGCTAATTAACCTATAATATTTCACAAACGTGATCTAATTTGATTGAGATTTGTGGATTCTGCAGCAAATCTGCAAAATTATCTGATTTTACGAATGCAAATGTTTGGTGCATAATTTTATAGTGTCCTATTTAAAAATATTTTAAAATACTTACCGGAACCTAACATGGATAATATTATTTGTCCCGAGGGTTGGAAACCTGTTCTTTTCAATGCCGTAAACAGAAATTTAAATTTCCAAACAGTTTTGGAGATAAGGGGGGTACGGGGTAATGCCCGCACATTCCAGGTACGGTACCTGCGTTGACGCTTCCTTATACGTTAGGATATCATAAATTAAGAAATGAGATTATGTATAATAATTATAAACGACATCATTCAACAAAAATAGATAACGTGAGGAAAATAACTCTTTATCGGTACCAAATTAATATGAAATGTAATGGAAGTACCTCATACAATTATTAATGTCCTTAAATGTCAAATAAAATAGGTATAAAAGTATGGTATTATTATAGATGTCCATTAGAATGTTCCAGAACTAAAAGGTAGGCATATAGGTACGGAAATTATATTCCATAAATAGCTAATTATAGTTATAGTGCATGGTTATATATTCAATCTAAAAAGTATTCAGCATTATACTGTTGAAATTTTAGTTAAATGTATTACACACTCGTTATATATTTAATGTTAACTTCCTGTTAGACTAGCTCAGCTATATTAAATTACCTATTGTTTCAATAACTAAGTATTACTTTTAATGAGAAACGGACATAAGGTCTAAAGTCGATCACACTTCCGTCGAGGGTTAAATACCCTGTCTTGTAGTTTCTGATATCAGTCTGTCTTGAACATTACTCAGTGAGAGATGAGTTCCACTCATCTCTCCATAGACTTCTAATTGTATAACATATTTACTCTTTAAATAAACTCTATGTCTTAACGTTGTTAACCCACTGTTATTTAACCTAATTCTAACAGGTTATGGGCCCAGTGAACGATAAGAGTTTATAAATCAAATTATGTTTAAACAAACTAGAAGTTTATAATAGTAATAAAAACGAAGTGCTGTGAAAAAAGTGTTAACCTATATGAAACATATCACTCAAAACGCTTGCGTAAGCATATCGTGTTCACGCGCTAGTGAGGTCAATTATAATGATTGCTCTAGCGAAAAATGCACTTGTGTTATAATATAAAGATTTAGTATTTTTGCGGAAGAGGTGTCAAGAGAGGTCACAAATTACCTTTAAATCTGTGATCTTATCCTTTGGTAAACAGTCTTTCAACAAAAGGTTCTTGCGAACTAAGACGTGTGTTACTGTTCCAATTAAATATTAATAATTATATTCAGTGAAGTTATTCTTATGAATTAGAATAATGTTAAAACATCAATTCAGTTAAACAGTAAATCAATTTAACTGCTTGGGTTGTTTATGTTTGTTAAAGTATTGAATGATAATAAATACTTTCAACAAAAGGCTCTTGCGAACTAAGACTTCTGTTTTTGTTTCAATTGAATATTAATAATTATATTCAGTTATTCTTATGAATTAGAATAATGTTAAAACATCAATTCAGTTAAACAGTAAACTGCTTTGGTTGTTTATGTTTGTTAAAGTATTGAATGATAGTAAATACTTTCAACAAAAGGTTCTTGCGAACTAATACTTGTGTTGCTGTTCCACTTGAATATTAGTAATTATATTCAGTGAATTTATTCTTATGAATTAGAATAATTTTAAAACATCAATTCAGTCAAGCAGTAAATCAATTTAACTGGTTTGGTTGTTTATGTTTGTTAAGTATTGAAAGATAATAAATACTTTAAAAAAAAAAACATGACTTCAAATAAGTTACAGGGGATTGTTCCCCTAGACGGAAATAATTACCCTACATGGAGGATACAAATGAAGATGTACCTCTTACGAGAGAAACTGATGGATTTTGCGGATGGATCTAAAACAGTTCCAATTGATTCAGCTTCAACTGAGGTGAAGAATGTCTATGCTAATAATTATAATAAAGCTCTGGCAGATATAGTACTATCTATTTCACCGGATCAATTGTACTTAGTTGGACAACCGACGGATCCACACGCTGTCTGGACTACTCTTCAAGAAACGTTTCAGAAAAACACGTGGGCTAACAAATTTCGTTTGAAGAAAAAGCTCTACAATCTAAAATTGAAGTCTCCTGATCTACTCGACTTTCATTTGAAGGAACTAACTGAAGTTTTTCAAGAGCTTGCCTTGTTAAATCAAGTGATCAGTGAAGAGGATAAAGTGATTTGTCTTCTGTCATCACTGCCAGGGCCGTTTGAAGTGCTTGTCACTGCACTTGAAGCTCAGACAGACATCCCTAACTGGATTACCGTAGCTGACACACTCCGGAGAGAAGTTGAAAAGTTGAGTATTCTTCTCAAACTAACAACTACTCATCCCAGAGCTACCCCAATCTGGATACACCCAGCAAGGAGGAGGATACGGCACTTGGAACAGTGGGGGGTACTATGGACAGCAGCAGAATTACTGTGCACAGCAGCAACAGACACCGCCAACCCAAATCTCTTACGGCAACTGGGGACAACAGGCACCGGGCGGTTGGAGTGCTGCAACCACTGGACAAGCTGCCGGTACTTGGAGTGGCTATGGACAACAAACCGGACAAACGCCCCAGCAAAGCTGAAGCAACTCCACGCAGGGTGGTGGCTATGGGAACTACACTACAAGAAGTAAAATAAGTAAAGACTTGTTTGTTTGTAAATAGCTACACAAGAAAGTGGTAGTGTTAAGTTGCTAAAATGACTTAGTTTAACTGACATTTAACTTACGCCATATTGTAGTTCTATTCACAGTAAATAAATAACCTGATTTTAGTCTAGTGGTAGGTTTAGTTAACTTTCGCCTCTACGGTTCTTGCACCGGTGTACAATTTGTTTCAGCATTTGTGAAGTGAATTCTCAAATTAATTGAAATTAGGCTTTTGGATAGTAGTTAGATAGAATTTTTATTGCTTTTTAATGATCAGCAGATTAATCTTTAAATCGTAACAAAAACTACCGACACAGCATTTAATTATTATTTTAATTGATGACTCAGCATGTTTACTTAATAGAAGTACGCGGTCTATTAGGTGAGCATATGAATTGAATACAGATGAATTGATATTCATACTGTGAATATTTGTGAATATTTAGAAGTGAATATTTAGAAATAAATAATTTTTCATTTTGAAATACTAATTAGATTTTGATGATTAGAAAATTTTAGAGTCAAAATAAATTAGGAATTTGCAGGAATGAAATATTTTTAAATTAATATACATAAATGAAATGGTTATATTTATAACTAATTTGCAGTAAAATATTAAACGAACTTTCAATTTTTCTGAAGAAAGAATTTAATAGTAAATTTTATTCAATAAAATAATTAAAAAATAAAAATTCTATTTTTTAACGGAAGGATGTTAATTTTAATTGCATGATTATTAATCAATGTTAATTTTTACAAGTTAAATTGAAATAAAATTATTGATTGTTTAAAGCAAGAATGTCAAAATATGTTAAGTTCAGTTTTGATGTGTATTCATACTATTTTTTATGTTATATGTAAGTTTGAAATATTTTATATACATAGTATTTTTTTTTGGATTTCTGAAGACTCTATTTTATATCGACATTCAGAAATAAAAAGAGGGGAAGAAAGGAATTATTTGAAATAGAATTAAACCATTAATAAATGTTTAAAATTCTTGCAGTTATAGGTTTGATGTTTATGATTGTTCAATTTGAATTTCAGAATTTTTCAATTTGAGTTTTAATGTTTTGAATTTTAGGATTGATTAAAATGAGATTTATGTCTTTAAATTTAGAATAATTCATTTCCTATGTAAATTGTTGTTCATTGTTCTTTTTTTTTGATCGTCTGACATATTAAACACTAAGAACGGTTTGAAAAATATTTCTTTTTTGTAAGTGAAACTATGCTTGCTGACATATTCACTAAATCGCTGCCTATTGATAGATTTACCAAATTTGTTAAATTAATAGGTATGAAAAATATATAATGTCGTGTGAGGAGGAGTGTTGAAATTTTAGTTAAATGTATTACACACTCGTTATATATTTAATGTTAACTTCCTGTTAGACTAGCTCAGCTATATTAAATTACCTATTGTTTCAATAACTAAGTATTACTTTTAATGAGAAACGGACATAAGGTCTAAAGTCGATCACACTTCCGTCGAGGGTTAAATACCCTGTCTTGTAGTTTCTGATATCAGTCTGTCTTGAACATTACTCAGTGAGAGATGAGTTCCACTCATCTCTCCATAGACTTCTAATTGTATAACATATTTACTCTTTAAATAAACTCTATGTCTTAACGTTGTTAACCCACTGTTATTTAACCTAATTCTAACATATACAACATCAAAAATGTAGGTAGTTTCACTAAAATAATTTAATTGTCCCTTCTCCATTTATAATATTATTTCAACGAGAAAATGAATATGAGAAAAACTTCTTCCCACTAATTCATTCATAGCTAATATATAATAAATACAATCTTCTCACATTAACTAATTCATCGTTATCGAGCATCTTGCATCAAATTGGTGCGTATCCTCTTACCTTATACAATTGCATCCATTTGGTGCGTATCCTCTTACCTTGTACAGTTGCATCCATTAGGTGCGTATCCCTTAACAGGTGCATCCACAGAAGAAGATCTAAAGTTGATGAGGCGGCGAGAAGTTGACTGCTATTGGAAGATATTAATTGTCGTTAGATGTAGCAGAAAATACTCATTGTGGAGATAAACGATTTTATAAAGGAATTTAATTCATTATTTATTAGAATATGCAGTAATCATGTACCTTTTGAACATTATAAAACTGGTTAAAATCAGTTTGATTTTAGTTTAGTCAAACAGTAGAATCGAAAACTGAGTTGTCGTATAATTAAATATTGCTATTATTAAGTCTTCTGACTTACAATAGTGCAGGTTTTTGGAAAAAAATGAAATAAAAACATAATATATATTAGGAAACATCCGATCATTTAATTTGTGAATACTAGAAAAACTAAGTAGTATTGAGACATAATTTATTAAAAAGAATACAATTTGGAAGTTTTTTTCTTCATTTAAGATTAAAATGATATATTTTTAATATTGTGATGAACGAATTACATTAGTCTCCACCACGAATTACTATGTCTATGATTGCTACTTTCAGTCAGTCCTAAATAGCCTCGATACTGAGACCTTCGTTATTACTCTCCGCTAAGTCTAGAGTTTCCACTGTTCAGTGTAGGTTGTTGAAATACAAGAGTGTTTACTATTAACAATGTTACAATTAACCTTACGTATTGATATTTTAAGTGAAGAGATCTATAAGAAAGTAAAGATCTATAATAGTAGATTAACGTTAACTGAGAATTAGTATTGAAACTAAGAATATAACCAGTGAGTACTTATTATAGACAAGGCACATACCACATAACGGTGGACCAGTATGTTGTGGAATAACAATTATTACTGGAAACGTGATATTTAAATGAAGTATTGAGTTGTTAAAATCGAGCAAAAAGCATATTTGATAACAGGAATGTAAATTCAGGCAAATAGATATTGTGATTCAATCATTTTGAAAGAAGCAGTACTTAGAATGAAAAAAAACATTATAATCGTTTCGAACAGTGAAGTGCAGTGAATAATAAAAAGTGACAGTGAAAGTGCAGTGAATTAAACAATAATGAACTGAGGTTATAAATCACTTCAGGTATAGAAATAGCGTTGATAAATATTGAGAGCAAATAAATCTACCTAGGTACAGTAAAAAAAATCAATTGTACAGCCAGAGAAAACGAATAACTCCCTAAGTCAACAGCTAACTAACATGAACCCGAACAGAAAAATTGATGACAGAAAAAAGATAATTATCCAAGATTGAGAAAAAAATAAAATAAAATAAAGGAATAGAAAAAATATTCTCGTCAGATCCAAGAAGGAACCTGAAAGTTAACTCGATTCAAGCAAAATCAAGAACAAACGAGACCACAAGACGCACATTAACGTAGCAACCGGAAGAATTTCAAACTCCATCAACCAGCCCATTATGAAGATACAAGCCCTTCAGAATAGCCGGAGAAACGATTCATCGATCAGGATAGTAGTATTTCAATAATACATAAATGATTAATGTGTACATTACCTACCTTTACAGCAGAGAGTAGGCAACTGATTAACAGTTGGGATCAATGATAAGATAACATTCGAACCAGAAGGTTATAGAGAGACATTTACTTGTGAGATAATTGTGATATAATATAAATTTTCAGGCGAGGGAAAAATTAACTCTTCTTGATATAATTTAAACAGTTATGAATTATATTTTTTTTACAGGAGGAAAATAACAGGCATTATTTTTTATTATGATATTCATGTTTTTGATGATAAATTCTGTTGAATTGATTAAAATTTAAATGTGTTTGAGTTTAACATATGGATATAAATTCAGTAAGAAGGAATTAAAGATAAATTATTTAATTTTAAACAAGTCTTTAAATTAGACAGAAGAAAGAATTCCAAGACTTAGGAACGCAATAATCGTTAAATTCTTGAATTTTTATTCCAACTGTCGAGGTTTAAAAAGCTTTGTTAGGAGGCTAATATTTTAACTATAACTTTTTTGATTTCAGCATAAATATACACAAATTTTTAGAAATTTATGCATTTATTTTATATAGGGTGTATAAAATAACATTTATTGACTAATAATTAGTTGCTTGAAATAAACACATAAACACATGTCTGACGTAAATATATAACTAGATGAGTTAGCAACTCTAATTAAAAAAGGCACAAAACAAATTTAATGCAAAATATTTAACGTACTATGAAAACAATTATCAATCAGAAACGCATAGCAAAGACAGAGGTAGAAGAACACACAAAAGTATACCACAAAATAGGTATAATCACATAGCCAGTTAAGCAAGCAGGTACAATGAAGGGAACAACAAAGATGGAGGTATGTGTAACTTTAGAAGCGATAGTACACATAACCGGCAAAGTCATAGGTACATAAACAAAGCGAGAAAAGCAAGTAGATATGAAGCCACGGTTAAACGTGAACCGGTAGATATAACAAGTGCAGCCGAAGGAGGTAGAAATGAAGGTAGACTATAGAGAACGTTACAGCGTAGATGTTACAGATGCAATCAAATACGACACTTGATACGTAATTGTAGAAAGCCAAAGAAGCATCAAAACCAAAAGGTTTTTTAATGATAAAATGTAGATAATATAGCAAAAAAGGTAGGTAGACTAGAATTAATTAAGGAAATTTTAACGTTAAATAGCGAGAAAAATGTAGATACGAAATCTAAGGTACGTAGAACTAAGTCCGCGCATAAAGAATCGAAATTAGGAAATTCAAATTTAGATTCGAATTTAAGCATGATCTCGCGTGTTAGTTTCGAAAGATAATCTCATAACGTCAACCCAAATTCAGAGATATCTTGTAGTTTGAGAAATAGATATGAAAGCATTGAGGAAGTAGATCTCAGTAAAGAAGATAAGGCAATAAAGGAATCGTTAATAGCAGTTAGTTGCTAATAGTTCAAGGAAGTGATCGATACTGGAAGTGAGAGATCTATAATAAATAGTAAAAACTTCAAGCATTTAGAAAACGAAGAAATTTTAAATTCAAATGTGATAATCGAGGGAATAAATGAGAAATCTAATGTGATTGGCGAAGTTTATTTAGAATTGGCATTTAACTCAGGGAATAAACTTAAAGTTCAAGCATTGATGATAAGAAATTCTAGTTTTAATCACGATATGATCCTTGGCTGGGACATACTGTACTTCAGAGGGCAGAAATCAATTTCATGTAGGGATAAATACAGAATATGTTCGAGAGATATAAACTGCGTCCATCGCTTTATTGCAGATCACTATTTTGTGAATAATTTTAATAATATTGATCGTACAGTAGTGAAACTTTGGTCACTGGAAGATTGCTTCTATGTTAGTATCTTGCTGAAATATTTTTTGAATCCATGAGAAAATTGGTAAGTTATGAACGTTTATGTATTTTGAAGGCATTTTAACTGTCCATCGCTTTATTGCAGCTCTGTGAAAAGACCAAAAAATGGGCGATTAACTTCTACCGAGAAAGTAAAAATTGTAGCAGCTCCTGCAGAAGGGAGGACTCTTCTATATTTAATTTTATAACTTGAAAGGGTTAAGAGAAACATTGTTTCTTTTTTTGGAAGATCCCGACACCAACCCAAGGAGAGATGAGGGTACGAGGAGAAGCTTATTCCCCTCGAAATATGCGAAAACTACCCAGGCAGGTTATAAGGCAGCCGAATGACACTAGTTCCTCCTTTTTCGACAAGGCTGTCATTGGTTATTCTTCCAAACAGTGTCTTAAATGAGACGACAAGGAACGTGGAACCCATTTCCAGGTCTCATATGGACAAGACCCAAAAGGAAAAAGGCATTAGATGTACACAGAATTACATGAAAACAAACTTCCTACTTGTTCTTTTTACAGATGAGGAAAGAGCCACCCTTGATTTTCTGGATGGATGGGTTAAAGTTTGGATCCTACTGGAGCTGTTTACGTTAATTGCCCTTTCCTAGTACCAGAGGGTGTAAACCTAACAGTCCAATCCAACATTGCCACTTTTGTTGAGTACTTGTTCCCTTGGCCTAATAGTTTGCAATTATCTCGTTGGAAAAAGATGATTTTCTTGCATTACTTCGCACAATCTCATGCTTGAAGGGTTACAACTTCTTTCCTCATATCTCTGGGCATCAAGTGAGAAACTCTCATGACTTGATTGCCTTGTTCTCTGGTCTTAAGCCCCATTGAGCATTTCTGACCGTTTCATTTGAGACATTACATCAGGACTGTTCTGACGTAAGACCAATAACAACCTTGTCAAAAATGGAGGCACTAGTGTCATTTGGCTGCCTTGTTGTTGTTGTTGCGGCCAGGGGCGCCCCGGGTTTCAACCACCCGAATCACTGTGTGGGAGTGTGTGGGCCTAAGGGAAACCCGCATCACTCAGGAAGTTAATAACTGCCTGAGGATGGGTCCAAAGGTGCTCCAGTGAGTGAATGTTGTGTGTAGTCCTGTGTTGGTGTAGTGACGGACATTGTGTGAGAATGTGAGAGATCGCGCCCTGGTCGGCTTGGCAGAAGTCGCACCGATCAGAGTCCGATCTCCCAATCCTGTGCATGTAGTAAGGAAGGGAAGGATGGTGGCCACATCTCAGACGTGATAGGGTGACCCTGTCACGACGAGACATGGCCGACTCACTAGGGTCGATGGCTGGAGGCCTAGACCCAAGGAGTTTGTCAGGAAGTGAGGAGGCTAGAGCTCTTTGTGTGAAAGTGGTGTGTATGTGCTTGTGAAGAGAAGTGTTGTCGGGTGTGGGAGGGAGAGTGGTGTAGAGGTGTCTGTAGTGTGTGGAGGGGGTGATGTGTAGTGTGCGTGGTGTCCCCTCTCAGTTTGTATGTAGTGTAGGGGATGTGAGGGGTCTAGTGTAGAAGCGTAAAAATGTGTGCCCCTCATGTCCATGTGTGAGATGAGAGGTAGGACTCGTGTTTCTGTGTGTAGGTGGTGTGTGGGTGTTGTTTGTGTACAACCGGTGGCAATGCGGAGTGCGGTGTTTTGTGTTTTTTTGGAGTGTCTGTAGGTGGGTGTTGGATATGTCAGGTGACCAGGCTGTGTGGGCGTAGGTGAGGATGGGTCTGATGAACTGTTTGTAGAGTGTTGTTATGTCTTCCTTGGAGTGTCCGTAAGTTGTGTGAGTGAGTGCGCGGAGGACGTTCAGTCTTTGTTTGGCTCTGTTTTTAATGTCAGTTATGTGGTGTTTGAACGTCCAGCCGCGGTCGAATGTAACTCCAAGGATTTTCGGCGTGTTGTTAATGGGAAGGGGAGTGTTGTTGAATGTAATGTAGACAGGGGAGGAGCCTGCGTATTTTTCGCATATTTCGAGGGGAAATTCTTTTTCTCGTACCCTCATCTCTACTTGGGATTGTGTCGGGATTTTCCACAAAAGAAACTATTATTCTCTTAACCCTTCCAAGTTATAAAGCTAAATATAGAAGAGTCCTCCCTTCTGTAGGACCTGCTACAATTTTTACCCTCTCGGTAGAAGTTAATCGCCCATTTTATTGCCTTTTCACAGAGCTGCAATAAAGCGATGGACAGTTAAAATGCCTTCAAAATACATAAACGTTCATAACTTTCCAATTTTCTCATGGATTCGAAAAATATTTCAGCAAGATACTAACATAGAAGCAATCTTCCAGTGACCAAAGTTTCACTACTGTACGATCAATATTATTAAAATTATTCACAAAATAGTGATCTGCAATAAAGCGATGGACGCAGTTTAGTGTCAACAGACTGCTTGTTGGCAGAATTAATTTTATCAGGTAGCCGAAATATAAGAAAGCATATTATAAATGCTATTCATGTGAAAGTCGATAGGAAAAGTGTTGGCCAAGTAAGGGTCAAACAGAAGTTAATCAAATCTCATAACAAAAGTGTTGTGAATACACAGTCGTGTATAAAAAGAGGCAGTAAAATAAGAGTTATAAAAAGAGGCAGTCAAATAAGAGTTATAAAAAGAGGCAGTCAAATAAGAGTTATGGGAGAAACGTCCACATAAACAGTCAGGAAATCCCAGCGAATACGCTTAAGACAGTAAATGGGTTTATTGAATACAGTGACGAAGGGAATTTTTTAATACATAGAAGAATATATAAAAATGGGTTGATGACTGCAGAAGTTCTCATAAGTATTGAGAGAGAAAAAAACTCTAATGAGAGATTTAACAATTGCCCAATAATGGTGATAAATCCTACGGATAAGGACATTTACTTATCACAGAATGCCATATTGGGACAATAGAGAGTTATGAGGACAATGTGGAGTCAATTTTCAACAGTTTCGGAGTGGTTAGGTGAGAAAACTCCGAAGGAAGTAGATAAAACTATTACTGAATCATTAGATGCTGTATCTGGAGGCGAAATGAGAATGTCTTTAGGAATCAATGCATCGAACGAGTCAGTAGTAAATGAGTTAGGATCACGTGATAACGACACAAAAAACGAACGTGAAGGTGTCACAAACAAAGAAGTTACAGAAGAAAAAAACGAGGTAGGTACAAACGGAATAATTGCTGATCGAGACATGGGAAAATTAGACCATTCATAGATTTCCGGGAATTAATAAAACAGTTCACATAGAAGGGTTTCCGTTACCAAGAGTAGATAATATATTAAGATCACTTGGGGGTTCGAAGGTGTTCACCACTTTAGATCTTCGTAGTGCTTTTTCATCAGGTCCAATTAACAGACGAATCTAGGAGATTAACAGCATTTTCTGCTAATTTTCAAAAATTCCAATTTAATAACGGAATTTCACTTATGTATTTCAATCAATTATGACTAAAGCGCTTATTAAGGTAATAGGGAAGTTGGCTTCCGTTCGCATAGACGATATTTAAATCTTTAGCAAATCAGATGTGGATCATTTAAAATGACATAGCTAATGTACTTGGTCATTTAAGGAAAGCTAAGTTGAAGTTAAAGTTGGAAAAATATCAATTTTCAAATGTGAAATACTATTTCTAGGGCACAAAATAACAACAGAGGGTATAAAGTGCGTCCCTAAACGATAAATTAAAACAATAAATAAATTGTACAATCACTTCAGAGATTTTTTGGTTTAGTTAATTACTTTAGGAAGTTTATAAGTATGTTCAGTAGGGTAGCAGAACAATTGTAAAATCTACTAAAAAAAGAACAAAAATACACGTGGACATGGGAATGCGAAGAAAGCTTTACACCAAGTAACAATTTATGTCCGGAGTACATCCCGTGGATTCCACATCGTACATCCCCCGTACATCCCGTGCAGGAGTTCGAGAGGTATTCCGTTTTTGTAAAGTGCGAAGGAACTCCTCCCAGGACTGGTACTAGGGACAGAATGCCTACGACAAAATGCCTACGGGACAAAATGCCTACGGACAAAATGCCTACGGACAAAATGCCTAACGGACAGAATGCCTAACGGACAAAATGCCTAACGGACAAAAGGCCTAACGGACAAAATGCCTAACGGAAAAATGCCTAATGTACAAATATATGAATAAAGAAAATAGAAATTGTAAAATATGACGTAAAAAGATGTTACAAAGTGAATAAAAGAATTATCTCCATATTTAAATAAAAGGGCAAAATAGAAAATATTGAAGTGATATCTGTAATGGATTGATTATTGGTAAATAAAGAACAGAATAAATTATATTGTAATATAAGTTATCATAATTGAAAATCAAATCATATTTTTAATAATTTATGTGAAACTTAAGAAAAAAATGTATACTACGTCCCAGTTACATCTTATAAAGAATACTGTATTTTTCCATCAGAACTTCTAGTACTATAAAGGTAGTTGAATAAAACAAATATCGGCGGTACCAGAGTAGTTAATTGCATTTCAGTACTCACTTATGTAAGCATTGTAATCACTTAACTTGCTTTAGAATTTCAAAAGCAAATATAAACAATCACTATAGATTGAAGCTGATAATAGCTATCTAAAAGAATAAACAATTAAAAAAAAATGAAAATAGAATAAGATGATTATAAATATCTTTAAAAAATGATAATAGAAGAAGATGATTATAAATATCTTTAAAAAATGATAATAGAAGAAGATGATTATAGATATCCAATAAAAATTTCAATGTGTAGGAAGATTAATTTTTAGAGCGATTTGATAATTAGAGCAAACACATTAGTGATAAATCACAAACACAGTGAAAAGAAATAAGAAGGTGTTTACACTGAGCACGCTGAGTTACAAATGTTCATATTCAATGTGAAAGTGATTTAATGAAACTATCTCTGACACAAAGCTCTTTGTTTTCCTCTGGTCTAACTTATTTTAAATCTTTGTCCACAACTTCAATATTTGAAATAAGTATAAATGCATTTAGGCATTTGTCTGTTAGGCATTTTGTCTGTTAGGCATTTTGTCCATTAGGCATTTTGTCCTTTAGGTTTAGGTATTTTGTCCGTTAGGCATTTTGTCCGTAGGCATTTTGTCCGTAGGCATTCTGTCCGTAGGCATTCTGTCCGCGTACGCAGGAACTAGCCTGATGCTCCGCGGAGGATATGTAATGTTCTGGGAGGATGTGATAGGGATGATCGGTACTGCTTTATAGGATAAAAATGAAACATCCCGATGAGTTCCGTATCGCAATATTAATTAGTTTGGATGCTCTGTTGCTTACTAGGCTTTATAAACTACAAATTATATTGATTAGGATAATAAAAGCTGTGGTACACAGAGGTCACTTTATTTATATATACTCATGGATTATAATATAAATGAATATTATACATGTTAACAATTATTTAATGTAAATAAAAAAACGAAGATTGAGAATAACATTTCACAATAACCTACCTGATTTCTGAATAATTCTTTTTTTTAGTTTAAGCTTAAGTTATTACTGTTATAGAAAGATAAATAATATTTCTAATTCACAAAAAAAAACTGATAAAGAGGGGAGGAATGGCCCTACAGAACCTAGTTCAGATTCTTCTTCAAAGGAAAAGACTGTCGCTCTCACTCCATTTACGTAGTCTTTCTTGTTGTTACTCTTCCTTGAAAGAACATGCGCAAATTCATCTAAACTGATCTCCAAAGGATGCACGTCTAAAAGGGAATTAATAGTTAATATAATGATTTTGGTTCTATAGTTAGATGATAATCAGAACAGCAATGATCACTAAGAGACTT
This sequence comes from Caprella mutica, assembly GCA_947561585.1. NCBI lineage: Eukaryota > Metazoa > Arthropoda > Malacostraca > Amphipoda > Caprellidae > Caprella > Caprella mutica. The sequence continues at coordinate 100,326 of CANNZV010001654.1, forward strand.
CAAATCATAAAATTTACATTTCATAATTAAAAGATGGAACAGGAATTAAAGGAAAATATGTTCATGTCTATAAAATTTAAATCTGCCTTGGTATATGAAATTATAGTAGATTATAGAAGTATTAAATAGAAAAATAAGGGAGATGTATTCTTTAATAGTATCCTAGATTCTAATACCTTTATGAAATATTTTAAAATATAATTATCGAATAATAGAGCAGGTTCAGCTCAAACTTGGGTGAGTTTCGAGTTATTGGCCGGTTCCACATTTTCTATCATAGAGGTTAGTTAAATAGTTAAATACTAGTTATTGTATGTATACTTTATTCTTAATGATCGAAAATATGGTACTGTCCAGTAACTCAGAACTTACCCTTGTACCAATTTAGATTAAATAAAATTTCGAACAAGGGTGTAATTAAAACAGTAACCTCATATTGTTTATTTTACAGTTCAACTTATTACTTTACTTAATCGTTATAATTACTAAGTTAGGCAATATCTCGAGTTTTAAATTCAGATAATTGTAACTTAAACCCGTCTTTAACAGTACAATTTCCCACACTAGCTTAGGTAGGTAGATAGTTATGTAGTTAATTAAATACCTAGAGCACAGTGATACTTAACAAGGGGTGACTAACTAGGGTCAAGTAGGTAAATTGCGGCACTTTGACTAACTCCAGTCTCTTATCCTAAAAACATCAATAACCATCATGGCTTCAAAGCACTCTTGAAGTAAATAAAATCTAGCACAAATTAACCTTATTATGATAATAAAAAATTCAATATAAATTACTTTCAGAAGGATTTTGAGACTTTCTTATTAATAGGATTGCAATTTGAAATTATAGGACTGCAATTTACCTGTGTGACCCTAGGTAGGTACTCCTTAGTTTTATCATTATTATTAATAACAAAAACCTATAATTATAAAGGTTCTTGATTACACACACATCTAACCTAAGTCCACCAATTGCGTTTCAACACTGGTGTCTGCGTATCAATACCCTTTTTTTTGGTAGGAGTGTTAATCAATGTTAATTTATAATGAATAATGATTCATTAGAAAGATAATTTTCACAATATTAATTAATTCTAAATTTTAATAGGATTGGGGAAAACGTGATACCCATGTTGGTTCCACCTAGTACCCACGTTGAAATACCATGTAGTCATGTTGAAAACAGGTGGGGCCCACGTAGATTTAATATGGCTACCCAATATTGTCAATACACAGAACCAGTTTCCAAATGCCCATATAGACCCCACATGGTTTTCCCACCTCTTTTCAGGTGGGCGTACCACGTAGTACCCACATGGGGCCAATCATTGTGGTTGCTTGGGATGTGCCTTAAGTTAAGGGAACCAAAAATCATTAATGTAAACCTTTGCCCTAGCTGCATGAAGGTACAGTTTAGTGAAGAAGAGAAAGAAGAAAAGTGTGCAACTTGCACTGTGATTTGGTGAATGATGTCGAAAAATGAATTGATAATTCCAACAATAGTATATAGCCACTTTGAAATCATAATAAGAGCATGACACTGTCTAGTGAACTGTGACAATTATCTAAAAAATATTATATATTTTAAAGAATATGGAATAAACTTTTTCATAAGTATATTATGTCTTAATACTCTAGGTTTATTATTCATCCTCGTATTCAAAGAATAAAAGGGTGATAATTTTTCTGTATATTTGATATACAGGGTGATTAAAACAGGTAACCGGGTTTTTGATGGATATATTTTCCGAACTATAAGAGCCACTTTTTAATATTTTCTTACATCATCAAGATAATCTTTTTCTTTATTAATTGGTAAATTCATTTAAATTTGTGACATCGAATAATTATTGTGTGGCATGAATTTCAATTAAGCTGGTCGAAGATAATATCCCGCCGAAAAAGTTTATAAAATAGAAAAAATAATTTTCCATTATTTCTTTCAAACAGCAACTATTACATAAACATAAAGATATGATTAATGCTGCTGACAAGTTTAATAACATATTATTAATTATTCCATTATTATATCCAATCTCTATGTCCTTCCACGTACCTTCCGTTCATCTCGGTACGCAATTTTGCTCTTGCTCTCATTTCCCTTGCAGACCTGCTGATAATCATTCCATTTCCCTTTCAAATTATTTTGTTCTTTAATTTACGAAGACATCGCGGAGCTCTGGTGAATACCTCATTCTTTAAGTAACCCCAAAGGAAAAGGACACATTATATTTGGAGATCTGGGAATCCACTCAGTACAAGTCTAAGTCCTATCAATCGTTGATGGAACACTTCACTCGAACGATCACGAACGATAATGCGGTGATTTACAGGAGCTCTATATTGAGTTCACCGTTGTCAGTTAAATCTCTCACCAAATTCATCTCTTAGATGCACAATAATAAAATTATAAAGAACATTTTAAAAAATTTCTCCGTTCAGATTTACATCAGAAAAAATGGGTCCAATGATAACATCGTCTCCGCACTACCCAGCAAACTGGTGACTTCTTTCTGTGCATATTTTTTTTTACCTAATTGAATGACGGAAAGACATGGAGATTAAAACTAATAATGAAATAATATGTTTTTTGAACTTGTTAGCAGAATAAATTTAATTCTTATGTTTTCATGTATTTTATTGTTGTTGGAAAGGTTTTTTTTTTGAAAACTTTTTCTGCGGGATTATAATTTTTACCAACTTTATTGAAATTGATGTCACACCATTGTTCGGTGTGACAAATGTAAATGAATTCATAATTTAATAGAAAAAAATGAGAATCTTCAAAATACAATAAAAACATTAAAAAGTGGCTCCTATAGTTCGGAAAATATTAGCATCCAAACACCCGGTTGTCTTTCTTTTTAATCACCCTGTGCATAAACATGTCTCAACTAACATTTATATAATAGTTTTACAAATATAAGTGATAGCAATGCGTCTACTGAAATTGTTTGATGATACTGTTTGAGTATTACTAATTTGATGCCAAACTGTTTGATTATATATATGTTATGATACAACTTCTAAAGTTAATATTACTTATGTTTGGTACAAAGGTAGACCTATAAAAGGGGTCTAGGCTGATTTTCCGAAAACGAATTGGCCGAAATCAAATTGGCCGAAAACTAATTTGCCGAAACGGTTTTTCCGAATAAGTTTTTTCCGAATCCTAAATTGGCCGAAAATAGATGATTTGCCGAAGGATTAATTTTCCGAAAGACGAGTTTGTCGGAAATCAAATTTAATGTATTTAAAAATAACATTCTGTGGGACTTTCTAGTTCTCATCATTATATCTTATGCATAAAAAACACATTTCTTATTTGAGTTTGACTTTACTATTGCTATATAAATTTGTATTCCGGTAATTGAGTATCATTTTGCTAAATTCATATATCTAACTGTATATATTAAATAATATGTATATGGCATTACTAAAGAAGGGTTGATAGAAATCAATCTTTTTACCTGAAACAAATTTATTCAAGCAAGTGACACTATCGTTGAAGCTAGAGGTATATTGGGAAGATATAAACACAATTAATTGTTATGTTATTCATTACTAACAATTATATATTTTAAACGCAATAAATGGAATAAATATTAATAATGTATGCCACAAAAAAATAAATAAACACGCTATAAACACACAATCTAAAAACAAACAAACGCTCAAATGAAAGAAATACAACATGATCCCATAGCTAATTGAATGATTCTGACTGAATAAAGCTTGAACGTCTTTAAAAGAAAAGACAAAGAATAATTTAGTGGTATAAAGATTAACACAATAATTAACCCATTTACGCCGAGCGTGTTCATATGGACACAGACAAATTCGTTTTAGAAAAATCAAAATAAATTCAAGACAAAGTATCAAACATGTTCAAACCAGGTCTGAACATGTTCTGTATACGTTTGGTGACATCTCTGATGCAATAGTATAGTCAGTTGTAGAGAGACACGCGAGGAGTGTGCGTTCACGTTCACGCTAATCTCACCTGAAACGTTCACGATGAATTCACGAAGAATGTAAGTATTATAACTCCCGTTACAGCTATCTAAATCACTTGAAACTTTCACAATATTTTATTAACAAGTTAAAAAAGGTATATAAGTATTTTTGAGTTTGTACCCAAGATTTGATATATTGTAAATTCATATTGAACTTCGTGTGATCATATGAACACAGTCGGCATAAATGGGTACAATACAATTGTATTTTTTTTTTCAGGCGTACTGGACTGACTGTGAATGAAATTTTGGATTTCTTGGATAGTGAAGAGAATAATGACTGCGACATTTACATTGAACCTCCATATTGGGGAAATGTCACCGATGAAGACTCTGGAAATGAAGAAGCTGGGACGGCATTATACCCTGAAAATTTGTCCGGCAACCAATTGTTAGCGCCAGCAGAGTTGAGGTACCGGAACCAGAGCGATGTCGAAGATGAGCTTGAAGAAGAAACGCAACCAGCGAGTAAAAGGAAAAGAATTTCGAAAGATGGACCTGCAAAACCAAAGTGGGAAAAAAAAGACAAACTCCTTTGTCAAGCTCCATTCCCTGAAGGTGACTACAGCCGCTACAACCAAATGAGAGAAATCGAACTTTTTGAGTTATTTTTCTGCAATGAATTGCTTGATTATTGCAAAGAGCAGATGACGAAGTATTGCATGAAAAAGAATTGGGTAGATGTTGCGGTTACGATCGAAGAATTGAGAGCTTTCTTGGGAATACTCATTGTCTCTGGATATAATACAGTCCCGCGACGTAGAATGTATTGGTCTCAGTCTCCAGATGTTCACAATGAAGCTATCAGCAGTGCTATGCGCCGTGACAGATTCGACGAAATTATGCGAAGTCTTCATTTCAATGCAACAGATGACATTGATAAAAATGATAAGTATGCTAAACTGCGTCCTTTGATACAACATTTACAGAGGAAGTTCATGGAACATTACGTTCCTGAGCGGAATATTTCCCATGATGAAGCGATGGTCGAATATTTCGGTAAACACAGTTGCAAGCAGGCCATTCGCAACAAACCTATTAGGTTCGGGTATAAGATATGGAGTCAAAACACTACCGAAGGGTATCTTATTGCCTTTGATCCTTATCAAGGGAAGACTCACCAAGGGGACGAAGAGTTACAAAAAAAATATGGCAAATGCTCTGCTACAGTACTTCATCTTCTGAATACATACAGTGACGATAAGAAGTTTCTTCCGTACCATCTATTTACTGATAATTTATTCACAACTATTCCGTTGCTTCAAGAGCTGAAAACACGTGGGTATGACGGAACAGGGACTATGCGGAAGAATAGGATTGACAAATCATGCCCTATTCTAGATGCAAATAAAGTTGACAAGAAAGAGAGAGGTTACTCGGAGTGCGTCACAGGAATTATTGGCTCTGAGGACATCAAAGTAACTAGATGGAAAGACAATGCAGTAGTAACTGTTGCTTCTACTCTCCATGGAAAATTACCTCTTGGTAAGGTGAAGCGTTGGTCAAAACAGAAAACGAAACATGTTGACATCGAAATCCCGAGAGCAATAAAAGCTTATAACAATTCAATGGGAGGAACAGACCAGATGGACCAAAACATCAACTGCTACCGTATTGGAATCAGAGGCAAGAAGTGGTGGTGGAGTATGTTTTCCTGGCTGGTCGATGTTTCAGTTCAGAATGCTTGGATCTTGGCTAAGAAGAGGGGCTCAGGACAGGATCATCTAGATTTCAGACAGAAAGTGGCAATGTCATATTTGTCTAGATTTCAAACTGCTCACAAGAAAAGTGGTTTGAAAAAACTCTCATCTCGGCCTGGATTCACTGATGCAAGATACGACGGAACTGATCATCTCCCAGTTCCATCTAACCGTCGAAGGTGCAACGGCGAAGGATGCAGCTCCACAGTCCGTATGGCCTGCTCAAAATATAATGTTGGGCTATGCTTACAATGTTTCCAGCCTTACCATACGCAATAATTCACTTTCTAATATGTAAACCGTAACATAGCTATCAGTTATAATAGTTATTCGTAGTTATAATGGATATACATTAGTATGTTTAATTTTCATTCATTCAATTTATTCGTAGTAATAATGGATATATTATTGAAGGTTCTTTTTTTTTTGTTCAATGTACATCGTTTATATATTATATATGTTGTGATATTAATGTAAATGAATTAATAATATTATAATATTGTGTAATAAAAGTTTTGAGAATGATTCGTTTTTGTACCCTCTTGTGCCGAGCGTGTCCATATGATCACAGTTCATATCTCAAAAACTACACACGGTACAACTAAATGGATGTCAATTTTGTTTTTTTCACATCAATATTACTTTATGAATAGAGTTATAAACAGATCAGAAAAGGATTTCTATTCTCGGCATAAATGGGTTAATGAAGAGATAGTATAATAATTAAAAGATCATTTAGTGTAACTAAGGGTTATGATTTCGTTGTTTCGTTTCTTTTATGTACCTTTTGTGTAATTTTACATTCTGTTTTAAATAAGTCTTTCGGTGAATTTGGCTTTCGGCGAATCTTCACTTCGGCGAGTCCGTTTTCGACAAATTTGGGTTTCGGAAAATTCGTATTCGGAGAATCTGGTACGGTTAATTGGGGTTCGGCAAATTAGTTTTCGGAGAATTTGGTTTCGTAAAATTCGTTTTCGGAAAAACCGCCGGATACGCTATAAAAGACTTGACAGTGATTTTTGTGAGCTGTGTAGTTACAGACCACTGAATTATTGCGATTCTTCCTCTTATGGACAAAAATGAACATATGAATTCTAATTGATTTATTATGTGAATATTCTTAGAAAATATCGCTTACCGAACTGAAAAATGAGACGCCTACAAATGTAGCAAATAAAGATAAAACTGTTAGAAATAACAACAGAGGTAATATTTTTACTGACATATTTATCAGATAATGGCACTAGCACACGAGTAAGTAACACTGAAGTGCAAGCACAGTATAAAGAGTCAGCAGGGCTGCCACAAGAGTTTAACTTCCTACCCCAGTATCACCCTAAAAATGCGTAAATTACCCTAAAACATCAAATAAACATTATCAAAATATTCTATGTTTATATGTTAAGAAATATATTGATTAATTTGCATTAAAATATTCTAGGTTTCTATGTGAAGAAATAAATTGATTAAAATATGTATTTTTAAACATTATGTGAAGTTGCCTATCACTTTTATGCAGCAAATTTGGCAATTTTATGCAGAGAGATCACAGCTGAGAGAGATATAACCACGTGCAGAGTAACTTGAGCCTTAATGTAATGTGTATTAAAGAATGTATTGATAGAGAGTTGGAACAAGGTTTGTCTCTGCTCTAAATATGATTCGTGTTGCAATTTTCCATAACCGGTCCAGAAACCAGTAGAGTAATTCCACAATGTATGTTATATAGCCTGAAATTACCGAATAATTTTGCTGTACAACCCAGATGAAAGGTCGAATTACATTAAAATTCACGGTTTTTTTGCTTTATCATAAACTTTACCCTAGACAATACCTTATTACCCTAAAATGGGGTATTTTACCCTAAAGTGTAAGAACTGCAAGAGTGTCAATACCATTGAGTTGAAACTGCTGACGTGAGCTGAAATTGACATTTGTTTATATCGATCAACACATAAAACTCAGGAGAATAAGTATGAGATGGCTGCTGTTGAGGGGCTTAATAGGCAGGAGAATTTATTGGATGACTGGTTAGTAGAGAGTATACAAGTGAACTGCCCTAATTAGGCAAGATGTGTATCTGACATGAACAATTGAACCTATGATAGAACTACTTAATATTTACAGAATATAATAAATGTTAGTCAATGCTTAAATACAACATTCCTTGTAAACAATAATTCTTTTTTAATATAAAGTTTAATCTCCAAATTTAAAACAATATATAGACTACAAAATCAGTACAGAGGTTTACATTATTTGATATGAAAACCGAGAACTTCATCCAGCTTGATAGCGATCAGGATATCTCTTAACTCTGGTAGAACGGCGAACTTCACTTTGTACAGGCTCTTCTTCTGGTATCGGAATGTGTTCCGATTTTGGCTGGAATGTACGAGTCAATTAGGTTATTGGGAGGTATGGCTTTATTAGGCTTAATGTGATCTCTATGCCTCACAAATTTCCTTCCATCTCCCAGCCATATCTCATATATAGATTCACTAAGCCTTCTAGAGATGAAACCCCCTACCCAACTTTCTTTCCTGTTGTCAGGGTCAATCTTGATGAACACGTTGTCTCCCTCGTTCATATTCGAGTTTTGTGGCTTGAGGGTTGCTTCTCTCTTCCATTGACGGTTCAATAAATCGTCTCGCACTGTTGATCGTAAAAGATCCAAGTGTGTAGTCAATTTACGATTGAAGAGCAACTCTCCTAGACTTCTTGTAGTTGTTGAGTGAGGCGTAGTTCTATATCTGAATAACAAGCGAAAAATTTTAGTTTCCAAATTTCCTGCAGGCTGTTTCCGCAATGCCTGTTTCACAGTCTGAATAGCTCTCTCCACCACTCCATTACTGTTTGAATGGCGAGGTGTAAAAAAATGGTTGATTCCATTCATCGTGCAAAACTTTCTGAATTCTTTTGATGAGAAACCGGTGGCGTTGTCACTCACAATAGTCATTGGCAACCCGTAAGTCGCAAAAGTTTTTCTGAATTTAGAGATCGTAACCTCAGAAGATGTTGAAGAAACGATATGTATCTCAATCCACTTGGAAAAAGAATCGATGATTACTAACAAGTATTTTCCGTCCATTGGTCCCGTATGATCAATATGAATGCGTTGCCATGGTTTATCTGTAATGGGCCACGATCTGTACTCTTATGGTGTCTTGCTATTCCTAAATATTTGACAGGTATAGCAACCCTCAACATAGTCACGTATATCATCGTCTAACCCTGGCCACCAATCCATTGATCTAGCTAAGGCCTACATAGCTGCTATTCCTGGATAACCGTCATGCAATAAGTTAAGAAATAATTTTCTAGCACCATTCGGAATAACAAATCTACAGCCCCATAGCAAACAATCATTTTCAATACTAAGTTCATTACGCTTATCAAAATACGGTGCCAGCGATCAGGCGGCTAACATAGCCCATGGAAGCCGTTACAATCGTGTAAGCTTCTAGTGTAGATTTAGAAACGAGGGAGAGTACACGTGTGTGCGTCGTTCTCAGACCGGACTGAGTAAGTTGAGTAACGATTCCCGTTAGCACAACAGCTGATGTTAACTTACACATTATTCATCAAAATACTTTAGGTATCTGATCATTTTGCTCAATAATTTTCTCATCTATGGACATTTAACTGATGTAAGAAGATTGATTGATGAATATTTAGGCAACAGATGCAATGTTAATGACTTAAATAAGCGTTTGTTGGAGCGTGTGCTAGATGCGTGCAACCTCCCTCGTTTCTCAAACGTCACTGGCCGTGTGCGAATGCTCCCTGAACTGTCAGTCTGTTGCTAGGGTGACGTCATATGTGTGCTGTGACGTCACCACACGACACAGTGGAATAACGACAAGACGCCAAGGAAGCTGTTTTGACTGAAGCGAAGAGAGACAAGGAAGCTCACTTGACTAATTGCTAACAACAAGGTGTTAACACGATGGTTCCGCTTATACGTTGTTGGTTTAGCCGTTACACCGCTTCCTTAGTACTATAACTTCCTTGCCAGCGATGAATCGGAGCTATGTGAATTCCACCCTAATCGCGTCAGATTTACAACATTTGAAAGTAATGGGTCCCTTAAAGTCCATAAACGCAATTGTTTAATTGATACTGGTTTCAAATCTAAACTGCTAAACAGCCCTACAACATCTTCCGGTAATACAATCTTAACATCTCTGTTTCCTAGTGGTAATCTACTAAAAGCATCAACGTTCCCCTGTTTATTAGCTGGATAATAATGCAACTTATAATCGTACGCTGATAAAAACATTGCCCATCTTTGTACCCTAGGAGATGCCATTAACGATAATGGCTTACTGTCACCAAAATACGCCAACAGAGGTTTGTGATCACTCCTAATCTCAAATCTTCTACCGTATAAATAGTTGTTAAACTTCTTAACACCAAATATAATTGCTAACCCTTCTCGGTCAATTTGCGCATACCGTTTTTCGGTGTCGTTCAAGGTACTATCGCGGAAAAGTGTATCCGTCCAATTGCTGAGGCGCGCATGAATAATCTAGTTCCCACTGTACCACGGATTATCGTACGATACCCCAAAGTCTCATTTTACCCCCGCATGTAAGAAATTTCCATTCTTTTTAATGCAGTGCGGGACATTTCGTCTTCAGCCGTCATGGTGAAAAGTCATCAAATTTCACTCTCTCAATTTAAAAACTTGTGTTCTAGGCAGATCGAAAATTAGTCTTTCTTTAGATACTAATTTCACTTATCCTGGATAAGTTATTCTTCAGTCTTTCTAGCTGAGGACTCTATTTTTATTGTCATGCTCATATGGAACTATATCTTTTACTTATACATTTGTAAATTAATTTTTTTTGCTTCTTTTATTTTCTAAGTTCTAGATTCAAAATTTTAAGCTATATTTTTTAACTCTGTGAAAAATTGTTAATGCTACCATTTTTAGATAGCTCAATCCTTGAAATTGAGATATTCGAAAGATTGATCAGATTTCTGAGCTAGTTTTTTTCTTCTTGGATATGAACTCTAAATATTTTTACCAGTTGATTTTTTGCTGATAGCTGATACGAAGTTCAGCTCAATATCAAGTGTTTCTGCTCTTGAGATCATTTCAAATTATAAATTTATCAATATTTCACAGATTTTCCTAAAATTGCTGATGGAATTTGCAATTTATTACCAAAATGTGTGCTTTCAAAACTTTTGTATCTTTACTTCTGGACTTTGAAATAATACCGAACTTCAGATTTTTTTTTCTATAGTTAGTGGAACCATTTTTTATAGGTATCCAAACCTGCAAAATGTCGAGATTTGGAACAGTTTACGAAATAGCAAAATTAGATTTTATGCACTTCTTTACATTACTCTGTACTAGAGTCGTAAAGCAGTGCCCGCACAGTAATTAAACTATTAAATTTAAAAAAAATACGGAATTCTACTTTATATTATTGTGCCTAAATTGCTTTGAATACGATCTGTAGACATGGAATAGAAAAAAAAAAACACCTAGAGCTGTAGCTTATAACCAAATTTTATTTCTTATTTTAGCCTCTAGACTTCTAGAGTTTAGGTAGGTATATACTTTATTAAATGTTCTATTATGCATATGATTCTTCCATTCGTAAATAGCCGCCGGTTTACGTCAATAGTTCTATAATGTAGACTGTAGTTATACTTTTTGTTTAAACTGTTCTTTCTGTATCTATAAATACCTTTAAATTTAATAATCTTTTTCAGGTTTTAGTCTCACAATACCTATATCTATAACAATATTTATGCACTATTAAAAGAGGGAAAACCTACGAAAAATTTTCTGAACAGCTTGATGCTCAAGGTTAGTGTTAAACGGTAAATGTAATTACGTATATTCACCTAATTTACTTTTCCCGCAATTTTTAGCTTGTAATTCTACTACCAAATTCTTGTTTTCATTTTGTGCAGGTAACTTTTAAGAAATTTCTTTCTGTGTAGCAAAGAATTTATAAGCCTGCATGATCTTTAGGGTCACGCAGGTAAATTGCGGCCCTTTAATTTTTAATTGCAGCCCTCTCAAGAGAGTCTCTAAAACATTTTTAATCGAAATTACATTAAAATGTTGCATAGCTATCAAAAGAAGCACAGTGAATGCTATTACTTATTAATTTAAGTTTTGACGTGTGTTTTTAAGCTATGATGTTTCAGTTGTTAGAGGCCGCAGTTAGTAAGTGGGCCACAATTTACCTGCGTGACCCTATCATGAAGCTGTTTGTGGTGGATTTAATAGAAATGGGTTCCCTTTGGCCTTCGAACTGTTTGGATTAATAATTGTCTTTTTTCATTCTTATTATGTTTATCTTTTTACGCCACTTGCAGTTTTAGAGGGTAGCACTAGGTTTATGCTTTCAAACTAAAAGGTCTTCGACTTTTGGATTTGTTAGGCTTGTAGGCTTAATTTACTATCCCCTTTTCGGTGGTAGGTGACTTTGTTCTTGAAGCCACTTTCCTTTCAGACTGCTTCTTCCAGTCCCTTGTATTTAATTTCATTATCAGCGATATGGCCTTTGGTTCCAAAGACGTTAAACCCCTACTTAAATTAACAGAGATTATTATTAATAACTTTATACTAAAAAAATCTATCTTAAATTTATAATAGTAAATATGTAAGATATTCATGTTGCATTAATGAGAGTTTTTAACGAATGACATTATGTAACAGTCATGAATTGAAGAAAGAGGCAGAGAATTTTTCGATACGAACAGTTGCAAATTGGATGATGACCAAGTTTTTTTTCCTTTTTGTTTCATTGAAATTCACTGTTTTGTAGAATAGCACTAGATAGGGATAACAATGTAGTCTTTGATTGTTTATTAATATAATTTGCAATAAGTTTTTGCACCCTGTTTGTTCATTTTCCTCTTACTTCCGCGATTACTAGATTCTCATTCCGTAACATTCCATTAAAGAGTCTCTTTCATTTCCAATCTAACTGCTAGATCTATATTAAGGTATTTTCTGTTTATTTTCCGATTAACGAAATCTCGAAACCAATATATTTGCATCAAACCTATTCAATAACAATAACTTATATACTAATTTATATTATTAAAATTTATTTCCAGTTCAATGGAGAGAGCGAGCATTCGCTAGGTGGAACTCTACAGACCACTCACTACCTATGACCAGACGACAGCAGTGCAAATCTCCCTTTTCTTAATTGGTAAGGACAAATTTCTATTAGTTCAGTGATAACTGATAGAATTAGCAAAGTTATTCGTATCAGTTATGTTTCATAAATATATAATTTAAAAAATGTATGAAAATTGTTTAAAGATATAATATAGTAGGCTAATTGAAGGGCAAAAATGTGTAGTGGTCTATTTCAAGAAAAGTGAAAAACACTAGTGGTGAAAACTATTTGGTCTATGTAGATATATCAGTTCCAATTTCACCCTCCTGTGATAAAAAGCTTAGGGGATCATGTGCTCCAATAATATAGACCACTAAGTTTTCACGAGTTAAGATACGCACTCAGTGATCTATGGTGACACTCGGCTCTATTATTTGTAACGCTGTCTCTGATTGGTCGACTGGATATTTTCTATGCGGAAGAAAATATTTCATTTTTTAGCCGAGACTGAAGTATTTTTATAATAATTAATTAATTAGCACATAGGGTGCAGATAAATTTATTTAGTGATTACTCATTCAGAGAACAAATTGTTTGTAATAAAATATATTACTAGTATGATATCATACATACTTTTACTAAATTATTAGGCAATAGTGTTTACTAGGTATTTAATTAAAAATAGGTATGCACAACCTAGCTGTTATGTTTTAACAAAAAATTCTATGTGTCCATTCATTACTCAGGTATATTTATATTATAAATAGGTAGTGGGTACCTATATTTTAATAGGTGTATAATTTATCTTATCTTCCTAATAAATGCAATAATTTTGTCTAGTTATACTTTTATTTTAGGTATTAAATTGAGTAATTGGTGTGAATTATAGTACCCACCATAACTACATTGTAGCCTAATTAATTTTATAAAGTGGGTAGTAGCTACCAAATAATTAAAATACAATGAGAATGGTATTGAAAGAAATTGAAAACCTCTTACAAAAAAATTAACTTTACATAAATTTTTATGGCAATAAAATATAAAACACTATTTATTACATAACACCATTTATTTAGCAACTAAAGCTAATTTATGAAAAGTATAGGGTATGTTCCGAATTATCGGTCGGTTTCACATCTTCGGTCATATAAGAAAAACTGTATGATTATTTTTTTTTCTTATAATTGGTATCCGTGATACCGGCAGGTTTCTTGGATACCAATTTAAATAAATATCAAATTATCATTATTACACAGTTTTTCTTATATGAATGAAGATGTGAAACCGACCGATAATTCGGAACTTACCCTTTGTAGAAATACCTACCTCCATACTGGTATATGATTATTTTTAACCTTGTTTTGTATAAGGTTTCTTAATTAGCTAGGTACTGATAAAATTATTTCTCTATCAATGAATCAAAAATTTTAGTTTCAATATTATAGATTTAAATAACTACCTAGCTAGGTCTACCCAAATGCAAATATACTGCTCATGTACCTGAAAAATTTGAAATTATTAATAACCAGGTTCATAAATATGATTATTACCTAATACATATATCTACCAACTAACTATAGTTATTAGTATCAAAAGAATGGTTAAAATTCCCATTAGTTAAAACTTAAAATATAGGCTTTTATTTTTCTGAGGAAGTAAACCTTTAGCCAATCTTTAACTCCCTTTTGAAAAATCGATAAAGGAACATAAATAATAAATCAAATTTGATGTCACCGTTAGGTAGGTAGTTATGATTTCTTTCTAGCATTTGTAACTACAATTACCTATCTAGTTTATGTAGGTACATCTCTTATTGAGTGAATAAGTTATTATCTCTATTGGTAGATAGTGCCCGTCGGTAGAAAATTGCAAACCTAAAAACAATGGGTGAATTAATAACTACATTGTAGCCTAATTAATTTTAGATGGTAAGTATTAGCTACCAAATTATAATATAATGAGATTGGCATTGGAAGAATTTGCATATACGAGAAGTTCTTACATAAAATTAAACTGTTCATAACCTTTTGGGATAAATATTTAGCACTATTTATTATAAATAATTTTATTACATCTCGAACAGTGGTGACCAGAAGATAATGCATCTCGTACGTATTTCGATTGATATTCATATAATTAATAAGTTAGCTTACTATTAGTTGATTAATAATATTGTTACTTTACAAGAAGACATGTATTTTATTATATTGAAATTGGATGTAATTGGTGAAAAATAATGTTGGTATTTTATTTCAATATGGCAAAATATAAAAATTAATGTGAATCACTGAAACATTCCAGTAATTAATGCGCAAAAAACTAACACATTTCCATATTTCAAAATTATGGGATATTATTGTTCATTAATTAAAATCTAGTAATTGTATCTTGTATTAACATTGATACCATAAGGCATAGGTTATAAATAATATATCTCTGTTAGTATCAAGAAAAACATTGACCAATAAAATCTATGAAATTTAGATACAAACAATGTATTTGATATCTTGTTTCTATCTGTATTTTAGGGAAGTGTTCTACCACAGGTACATAGTAATCACACGATAGGTTATTCTACTTTATACATAAACATTAACTTTGAACACCTGTGTGCTAAGAAAGCACTAGGTGTTAAGGTACCTAGTTTAAATGACGCAGAATTAAAATTACACTAGCTAGGATGAAGAAAATTGGAACACACTTTACTATATTTAAGCATACATTGACAATAATGGTTAGTTAGCCAATGTAAGTGATTTAATTATCAATATCTAATGATTCTTCATTTTTTAATACAGTTTGAAATCAACATTAGTTGGAAAGACAATAGTCATCTTAACCATCGCGATTAACCTCCTAACTGATTTCTACAAGATTCAACATTTTCATTAATTTCACTAGAACCTTCCTTTTCTACCAACCAGTGTTACTTATACTTATAAAATATTATTCATTAAATATAAGATTAATTATATAATATTGTTTCTGAATCTTGTGAGTAATTCTAATCAAAATAAGAGTTAGGCACCTGGTGCAATATAATAAAGCCAATATCTTTAAAACTATTTAATACTTTCAAAAACATAACACACCATTTGATAAATATTGCATTGTATTAATTTAGTAGAGGTTTAACGTCTGCTTCGAAGCAAACGCAATGTGACTGCAGTCAAAAGGAAAACTAAATACAAGGGACTGGAAGGTGCAGTCAGAAAGAAAAGTGGCTCCATGAACAAAAAACTTCTTGATGCAGAAAAGCTACTCCTTGAATGCAGTCACTTACCAAGGAATGCGACGAATCGGGACAAAAGTACCAGTGACTGCATTCACGGATGGAAGAGGAAAATGAAGAGGAGATAATAGATGAAGTTCCTAATGAAAACCTCGTAGTTAGTTGAAGAGCATAACCCTAGCGCTATCCTCTAAAACTTCATGTAGCGTTAAAAAAAGAATGATTGTGAAAAAAACAACCCGTAATCCAAATTACAACAGTCCGGGGACCACGGGACGCCAGGTGTAGGTCTTCAGCCCCCCCCCCCCTCCCCCATTCGGTCAGAGAGAGCCACACTGTCTTGTGGCTATTTGTACATGTACAGACTACGGATACGATTCATAACATATAACCGTAATACAACTGTTTATCTACATTGAATATTACTAATTATTCCACTCAATGAATTGCATATACTACATTTAAAAGCTTAGGTTAGCATAAGGAACCAACCTTTTTCCTATTGTTTTTAGGTGAGAAAGTGATTTACATGTCTCTACCTAGCTAGGTAGCGTATTCTATTTTTTATCAGACATTATCGGAACTGATCCGAAAACTTTCATGTGATAATAATTCATTGAACACATTGTACATAATAAAAGGTCGCTTATTCAATATGTCACATATATAATCTTTTGATGAAGTTTGAGGTAGAGCTTATATTAATGAATAATGATTTATTTATTTGACGATTTAATATTAAAGCGTATTTATTTTTCTAGCTGATATTTAGTTCGTCAATCATATATATACATATAGCTATTACGGACTTTATTATGAATGAAAAATCTGTATGAATATGAAAACTTTCATCTAAAATGTTTATGCAATTCAATTATGTCTTTTTAATATCGAATCCTCTGACATGTACCAGTTTGCCAACTTATATGCAGTCTTTTTTCGCTGCCATTTAGTTTGTTATACCTAGTTTTAATCTTATCTGTTTACGTTGTTGGTATAATATTTAGTTCATCTAAATTCTAAAGTAATAGTTATGCCTAATCCCATCATAGTTAAACACAATATAATGAACCAACGTCAATATTTTCCATTCATCACAGTTTTTTAAATCCGCAAGATTCAATTTTACCTCGGTTAGTATAATTCGTAACATGTAGGTTTTAAATAGAATAGCCAAAGCCTCTAGCTGTAATAATGTTAAGCAGGTAGGTAGTTACGAATAGTTTTCTATACTCTAAAATCTACATTAAAATGTACCTAGTAGTCTGATCAGTGAACTTGCTTGCTCACTTATAGTTTGTATTAGTCTTTAGATAATAGGTATTTATTAAATATAGTTAATCATATTTAATATGTAGGTAATAAATAATTTAGCACTGTAGTTACAGTCCATCTAAAGCTCCGTCCAGACGGTCAAATTTTTTTAGAGAAGTGACAAACTTAATGACAAACTATATGACAAACTTATCGTCAGTTTTCAAGGAGTGTCTACACGGTCAATTTTTCTCGCCAAAAGTTTGAGGTTCACTGGCGTCAGTTTCGTCAAAATTAATGTTATATATCGTGAAAATAAAAATTATATAACTTGGTATGTATTTTTTTTTTAATTTGAACAGTAAGAAACCAGAAAAAATAATTTGTTTTTAATGACAAAATATCGTCTTGAAAAGGATAGTCAAAAATAGATCATAGAAAACAATTCACAACGTAGGGAGCCTACCTAGGTATAACTTAGATCTAGGTTACAACCAAGTATTAAAGAGTCTGTCGTCAGCCATTGTAACTAGATAGATACTAAGTTTGAAAAAAATGAGGTTTCCTAGGTGTACCTAGCTGTAATAAACTAAAATGATGCGCAAATAAAACAATATTATTGCCGGAAAGTCATTGTGTACTTCAAACTTTATCGTCAGCAAATAGTTTGACAAACTTTTTGATGACGATATCCAACATGTTGGTATCACAAAACTGATGAAAAGTTTGACGGTTTGCTGACGCTAGGAAATTATCGTCATTTAGTTTGTCATTAAGTTTGTTACTTCTATGAAAAAACTGACCGTCTGGACGGGGCTTAATATAAACTTTATCTTTTCATAAAAACTGTTATATTCTAGGTAATTGATATAAAGTTTTATTCTATGGTATATAAATGCCTATTATCATATTAAATTCACAAAAATATAGTATATAGTCGAATCGAAGTTTCTTGTTTCTTAATAAAAATTATATTTATTATAGCGAAATGCTACCTAACTAGTAATTATTACGAAGCTATGTAGGGTAAGTTCCGAATTATCGGACAGTTACGCATCTTCGGATATGGAAGAAAGAAAATATAATAATAATAATTACCTATTTACCTTTTATATCAATTGGTATTTCAATACAATTTGAAAAAAATCAATGAACTATCGTGGAAAAGTGTATCCGTCCAATTGCTGAGGCGCGCATGAATAATCTAGTTCCCACTGTACCACGGATTATCGTACGCTACCCCAAATTCTCATTTTACCCCCGCATGTAAGAAATTTCGATTCTTTTTAATGCACTGCGGGACATTTCGTCTTCAGCCGTCATGGTGAAAAGTCATCAAATTTCACTCTCTCTATTCAAAAACTTGTGTTTTAGGCGGCAGATCGAAAATTAATCTTTCTCTATATACCAATTTCACTTAGCCTGGATTCTTCAGTCTTTCTAGCTGAGGACTCTATTTTTTATTGTCATGCTCATATGGAACTATATCTTTTACTTATACATTGGTAAATTAATTATTTTCGCTTCTTTTATTTTCTAAGTTCTAGATTCAAAATTTTAAGCTATATTTTTAAACTGTGTGAAAAATTGTTAATGCTACCATTTTTAGGCAGCTTATTCCTTGAAATTGGGATATTCAAAAGACAGATCACATTTCTGAGCTAGTTGTTTTCTTCTTGGATATGAACTCTAAATATTTTTACCAGTTGATTTTTTGCTTTTTGCTTATAGCTGAGACGAAGTCCAGCTCAATATCAAGTGTTTCTGTTCTTGAGATCATTTCGAATTATAAATTTATCAATATTTCACAGATTTTCTTGAAATTGCTGATGGAATTTGCAATTTATTACCAAAATGTGTGCTTTCAAAACTTTTGTATCTTTACTTCTGGACTTTGAAATAATACCGAACTTCAGAATTTTTTTTCTATAGCTAGTGGAACCATTTTTTATATGTATCCAAACCTGCAAAATGTCGAGATTTGGAACAGTTTACGAAATAGCAAAATTAGTTTTTATGCACTTCTTTACATTACTCTGTACTAGTCATAAAGCAGTGCCCTCACGGTAAATGAACTATTTAATTTGAAAAAATACGGAATTCTACTTTATATTATTGTGCCTAAATTCCTTTGAATACGATCTGTAGACATGGAATAGAAAGAAGAAAAAAAAACACCCAGAGCTGTAGCTTATAACCACATTTTATTTTTTATTTTAGCCTCTAGACTTCTAGAGTTTAGGTAGGTATATACTTTATTAAATGTTCTATTATGCATATGATTCTTCCATTCGTAAATAGCCGCCGGATTACGTCAATAGTTCTATACCTAATGTAGACATGTAGTATATACTTTTTGTTTAAACTGTTCTTTCTGTATTTATAAATACCTTTAAAATTTAAATCTTTTTCAGGTTTTAGTCTCACAATACCTATAGATATAACAATGTTTATACACTATAAAAAAAAGGGAAAACCTACGAATAATTTTCGGAACAGCAGGATGCTCAAGGTTAGTGTTAAACGGTAAATGTAATTACGTATATTCACATAATTTATTTTTCCCATAATTTTCATCTTCTAACTCTACTAACAAATTCTCGTTTTTATTTTGTGCAGGTAACTCTTAAAAAAATTCTTTCTTTCTGGGTAGCAAAGAATTTATAAGCCTGCATGAGCTCTAGGATCACGCAGGTAAATTGCAGCTCTTCAATTTTTTATTGCAGCCCTCTCAAGAGAGTCTCTAAAACATTTGAATCAAAATTACATTAAAATGTTGCATAGCTATAAAAATGTTGCATAGCTATCAAAAGAAGCACAGTGAATGCTATAACTTATTAATTTAAGTTTTGACGTGTGTTTTGAAGCTATGATGTTTCAGTTGTTAGAGGCCGCAGTTAGTAAGTGGGCCGCAATTTACCTGCGTGACCCAATCATGAAGCTGTTTGTGGTGGATTTAATTGAAGGGGGTTCTCTTTGGCCTCGAACTGTTGTAATTTGGATTAATAATTGTCTTTTTTCATTCTTATTATGTTTATCTTTTTTGCAGTTTTAGAGAATTACACTAGGTTTATGCTTTCAAACTACGAGGTCTTCGACTTTTGGGTTGGTTAGGCTTAATTTACTATCCCCTTTTCATTTTAATCTTCCATCCGTGAGTGCAGCCTCCGGACCTTAAATTGGGTTATTTTTTATTCTTTTTAAGTGAATGCATTATCGGAGTAGTTCTTATGTATTCATGAGCATTGTCACCGACGGTGGTAGGTGACTTTGTTCTTGAAGCCACTTTCCTTTCAGACTGCTTCTTCCAGACCCTTGTATTTTATTTCATTGTCAGCAATTTGGCCTTTGGTTCCAAAGAGGACGTTAAACCCCTACTTAAATTAACAGAGATTATTTATTAATAATTTTATACTAAAAAAACTATCTTAAATTCATAATAGTAAATATGTAAGATATTCATGTTGCATTTATGAGAGTTTTCAACGAATGACACTATGTAACAGTCATGAATTGAAGAAAGAGGCAGAAAATTTTTCGATACGAACAGTTGCAAATTGGATGATGACCAAGTTTTTTTCCTTTTTGTTTCATTGAAATTCACTGTTTTGTAGAATAGCACTAGATAGGGATAACAATGTAGTCTTAGATTGTTTATTAATATAATTTGCAATATGTTTTTGCACCCTGTTTGTCCATTTTCCTCTTACTTCCGCGATAACTAGATTCTCATCCCGTAACATTCCATTGAAGAATCTCTTTCATTTCATTCACGGCGTCTCTTTCCAATCTAACTGCTAGATCTATATAAAGGTCTTTTCTATTTATTTTCCGATTAACGAAATCTCGAAACCATTATATTCGCATCGAAACTATTCAATAACAATAACTTATATACTAATTTATATTATTGAAATTTGTTTCCAGTTCAATGGGTAGAGCGAGAATTCGCTAGGTGGAACTCTAAAGACCACTATCTATATGACCAGATCACTTCTCCTCACAAGAAAGCGGAAGAAACAAACGACAGCAGTGCAAATCTCCCTATTCTCAATTGGTAAGGACAAATTTCTATTAGTTCAGTGATAATTGATAGAATTAGCAAAGTTATTCGTATCAGTTATGTTTCATAAATATATAATTTAAAAAATGTATAAAAATTGTTTAAAGATATAATATAGTAGGCTAATTGCAAAGCCCCCAGTGCCTGTATCCTCAATCGGTTCAGGTGAATATAAGAGAAGGGCACAACAGCTTCAGGCTTATCATTTTTGTAGCTAATTGCAGTTTCTGAGGATAACTCGTATGTTTTTTTTTTGTCCGGTAGGCTTCATTTATTATCACCTCTTCATTTTCCTTTTCCATCTGGAGTGCTGCCACCGGTGTTGGTGACTCTTTTCGTCACATTCCTTGGTAAGTGACTGCAGTCATGGATTATATTTTTTGCATCCATGAGCGTTGTCTCCCACTGGTGGTAGTTAATTCTTTCATGGAGTCACTTTCCTTTCTAACTGTTACTTCAAGCCCCATATATATTCAATTTCTTTTCAATATCAGCGATATGGCCTAAAAACTTTCAATTAAATTGATTGCCAATTGTAAATTATTTCGTCCAAATACTTTACAATTGGTAATTGTAAATACACAACTTTTGGTTTCTGTAGTTTCTGAAATACTGAATTCTTAAATACTGACTGACTGTTCATATCCACTCCATGGTGATACACGGTTATTTATTTTGCTAGTATTAAAATTTGCAAATATTCTGAGTACTGGTAATAATTAATTAAACTCTTATATAGTTACTTGTATACAATTTTTTTAACATCTATTGAGAGAGTATAATGGTCGTTCTAAAGAAAATAGTTCATTATAGTTGTATCAACTAATTTTTTTAACTGTAGCTTTTTGTTTATAGCCTAGTTTGGAACTCTTGACTCATTAAATCATTAAACTAAAAAAACGTTTAAACTCTTAAAATTTACTGATAATACGAATGGCTTAATTTATACAATATCCTAGATTACTTCAACATGTAACTTGCCGCTAAAATGAGTTTCTACAATATTTCATTAGTCTTCTGACATTCATATTTGAACATTTAAATAAAATTAAGTAGTTTAGTGACATTGTTCAGTATTTTCAACTTATTGACTTTCATTTTTTCTATTTTAAAGTTTCGTTCTTTGCATCTTCTTTGACAACAAATCGAATAAAATTAAATACTTCCTTCCATTTTTGAGGCAAATATGTATTACTTTTTTTCAGTACAATTTCTGTTTCCATAAAGCTATATTCTTATTTTAAAAAATGACCAATATTTAATTACAAGAAATTAGTAAAATTCAATTATCTCTTTTGTTGAGTTCTTTTGTTTCATTTAAATTAATTCGACTTTTTTCCAATTAGTTTGTAATATAGTCCTTTGTAGTAAGTATTCTACAGATTGGAATTATTAGACTTTATCTAACAGTTAGTCTCGAGTAATGGAAGATAAATGTAGCGTTTCTATGAAACCACGTTTCTAATGCTAAACATCTATTCAACCTTATCTTGCAATTTCCAAAAATAGCTTTGTTGTCTTTTCTTCACTCATTTTAAATTATCCTTTTCTTTCCATCGTTTGCGGTATAACTTCTTAATTCATCAACATAAAGAAAAAATTAAAAATATTAGATTGAGGAGTCACTCTTTTTAGTCCTTTGGGTAAATATTTTGTAAGTTTGATTTTTAAAATTCGAAACGCACTCTGATCACAGTGAGGATTTTAATCTATCTGTGTTCTACTTTCCATTAATCTTGTTTTCTATCAAATCTTGTTTCTTCCTTGCCACTCGAATGTGGATACTTTTAACATAACTGAATGTGCTTTGAATACATACACATTGTTCAGGATTTTGTAGAATAGAACTAGGGTTATGCTCTTCAACTACGAGGTCTTAGATTTGTGTGTTAGGTAGGCTCGTAGGCTTCATTTACTATCACCTCTTCATTTTCCTTTTCCATCCGTGAGGACAGCCACCGGTGCTTGCGTCCCGTTTCGTCACATTCCTTGGTAAGTGACTGCATTCACGGAGTAGTTTTTCTGCATCCATGAGCATTGTCACCAACGGTGGTAAGTGCCTTTGTTCATGGAGCCACTTTCCTTTTTGATTGCTTCTTCTAGTCCCTTGTATTTAATTTCCTTTTACGTCAGCGAAATAGTCACGATATAACTGAAGTACGACGTAAACCCCTAGTATTATAAAAAAAAAATATTATAGTATGAGATTAAAATAAAATCTACTCAATTTGTTTTATCTTGTTAATAATTGCTTGTAGCGTAATTCTAAGTCAATATCAGAAATTTTTTAATCAATTTGTTTGTAAACATTTTCAGATTCAAATAACTTCTCATCAGGACAGTTCTCATCATGGCAGTTCTCATCAGTGCAGTTACCATCAGTGTAGTTCTCATCAGGACAGTACTAATCACTATCAGATGAGTTCTCATCATTCCCAGGAAGTCTGGTCTCATTCCCTGTGATATCCATTTATTCATGCTTATTACTTTTAGATTTTCAACGACATTTCTCCGTGAAAAGGAAGTGCATAAAATACCGAACTAATTCGTGTATTTTATTTATTGCTATGCGTTCGAAAAACTTTAATTTTAGGTAAATATAGAATTAATTGTATATAGTAAGTTCATGTTAATCATTCAACCCTAAGCTTTTATAAATTGTTCTAAGATTGATACTTCATGTAAACTAGTACTAATCAGAAATCCTTTATTTTAGTAAAAATTGTATCGGGTAGTTTTTACTTTAGAAATAACTTGCAAATGTATTTAGTCGTGTAGTAGTTTTTTAAATTTTTACCTAATTTAATTGTTATCTTCAACTTTTGTAAAACACTATTTTTTATAAATATAAAATAATTATCCATTTTCTATTATTGATCCTTTATTTATCTTATTTTTTAAGTAAAAAACTAATATTGTATGATAAGAGATAAACTTGCAAGTTGAAAGCCTTAGTTGACAGTTGTCATGAATCCCAGTTTCACTCCGATGTCACAAATTAAGCACCAAAACTGCAGTAGGCTACATTAGTTCTGTTCTTGGAGAACTTTCTTTTGGTTCATCTCATAGAACTTTGTAACTTATTTTATTTTCAACGTTGGCGATGTGACATTTATTGAGAAGAAAAATTATGATCACTTCAGTTATTTTTAGTTCACTATAGCACTGCTTGTCAATTGGTCGTGCAAGCATTTAATATATAAAAATTTTAAACTGAAAAGGATCAGTTCACTTGATAAAAAATCCATCAAATTACAGCATTTAAAATCTAAACTAAACTAAGTTACAACTTAGTCATAGTTTTATTTTATTCTTTAGCCTAAAAGAATTTTAATTAAATAACTTCAATAAAAGATAGAAAGTATCGGTATAGCCGTATAGGTAATTAGTAATTACTTATTTATAAGTTGATGAAAATAGAGAAAAACGCTTGCCAGCAACTTAATGATTGTTGTCATTAAATTAAGACGTAAGATGAATTATTAATTTATTATCATTTTAAAAACACAAATTTTGATAACTTCCTCATTTGGCCAATATATTGAATGAATTAAAAAAGATAATACACTTAAAGGACTTCGAAAAAGAAGAGAAACTTGTCTTATCGACTAAATTAGTCACCACTATTAATTTATAGAAATTCTGAATGCAGAAAATCTCCGGATTATAACCGAGACAGGTTATATCCCGTCCAGCAAATTATTTAAATGTGAAAAAAAATGCGAAGCTATTAAAAATCATATCTTTAGACGATTAAATGTTCCTGTTTGAATGATTATAATATAAATATTCGTGGAATAAGATTTGACAAAACTAAAAGTAAAACTATAGACATTTACCACAAAGTTGAAAACGTGTATTATAGTTTTAATAATATAGCCTATAGGAGAACAAATAATTCAAAGGTGTAAAAGAAGCGAAGTAATTTAAAATCATATCTGAAGAGGATTAGTTTAATGTTCTTGTGCGAATGGTTGTCATAAATAATATTTTTGGAATTAATGAGATTTGATAAAACTAAAGCTAGAAATCTACTTTAACCTCAATTTCGAATAGTTATTAGTTTCAATATTAGAACGACAATTGGTCAAAAGTAAATTGCATAAAAACATACAAGAGTAAATCGTACGAAATATATACCAAGGTTAATTGAATGGAAAATTTCAAAATTATAAATATGCATTTCAAATTATAAAAAAATACATGTATTCATTACAAAATGAACATTGCATGGATTATACAAATGAAACTATATGTTTATACTTTAATTTAAATAATACAAAAATAATATCTATTCACTTGTCAGAAATCTATATAAATCCCCACCCTCGTCCATCCTCTAGATACACATATCTAATCCCCCATTTCACCCAATTACCCTAGCATTTTACCCCAGCTATAGGCTCCTCCTTATTGGGGGATTTTTGAACGCGGAGGAATACTCTCTAAAATGCAACATGCAAGAAATAAGAAAGGTCAAAACTGCTAAAATAGTATACTACAAAAGCTGACGGATACACTTTTCTGCGATAGTACCTATATATTTTCTCTCTTCCGCATCCGATAATGTGGAACTGTCCGATAATTCGGAACTTATCCTACCTATTTAACTACACTTTGAGCAATCATAACTTTTTAGAATAATAATGTATCTTGACACTCATATTATGTATCTAAATATAAAACTAAATAATTCATAAATGAACTTTTGAGTTCTAAAATGTATAGAAATGTTACCCTAAGTATACTGACATTGCACAAAAAATAAAGTGAATGTGACTTAGTAAAGCCAACACACAAACGCACAGGGAATATCTTAGGACGTGAGGAATAGTGTACACACTCGTATTAACTATTAGAAATATCCTCATGAAACATGGCTACTGTCTTTTTTAAAACAACAATATTTTTCCATTCAAAACTTGATTCATCATTATTGTGTTCTATTTTTGTAATTTCATGAATCGTTAAACAAACAGGTACAGGTATCTCCGTATCAGGTGAATCATGATAAACTGACTCTTTTCATCTCTCCTAGTAGATGTAGATACATTAAGACTGTAGATACGTTAAGACTGTAGATACAGTAGACTGTAGATACATTAAGACTGTAGATACATTAAGACTGTAGATACATTAAGACTGTAGATACATTAAGACTGTAGATACATTAGGACTGTAGATACATTAGGACTGTAGATACATTAAGACTGTAGATACATTAAGACTGTAGATACATTAAGACTGTAGATACATTAAGACTGTAGATACATTAAGACTGTAGATACATTAAGACTGTAGATACATTAAGACTGTAGATACATTAAGACTGTAGATACATTAAGACTGTAGATACATTAAGACTGTAGATACATTAAGACTGTAGATACATTAAGACTGTAGATACATTAAGACTGTAGATACATTAAGACTGTAGATACATTAAGACTGTAGATACATTAAGACTGTAGACACATTAAAACTGTAGACACATTAAGACTGTAGACACATTAAGACTGTAGACACATTAAGACTGTAGACACATTAAGACTGTAGATACATTAAGACTGTAGATACATTAAGACTGTAGATACATTAAGACTGTAGATACATTAAGACTGTAGATACATTAAGACTGTAGATACATTAAGACAGTAGATACATTAAGACTGTAGATACATTAAGACTGTAGATGCAGTAGACTGTAGATGCAGTAGACTGTAGATGCAGTAGACTGTAGATGCAGTAGACTGTAGATGCAGTAGACTGTAGATGCAGTAGACTGTAGATGCAGTAGACTGTAGATGCAGTAGACTGTAGATGCAGTAGACTGTAGATGCAGTAGACTGTAGATGCAGTAGACTGTAGATGCAGTAGACTGTAGATGCAGTAGACTGTAGATGCAGTAGACTGTAGATGCAGTAGACTGTAGATGCAGTAGACTGTAAATGCAGTAGACTGTAGATGCAGTAGACTGTAGATGCAGTAGACTGTAGATGCAGTAGACTGTAGATGCAGTAGACTGTAGATGCAGTAGACTGTAGATGCAGTAGACTGTAGATGCAGTAGACTGTAGATGCAGTAGACTGTAGATGCAGTAGACTTTAGATGCAGTAGACTTTAGATGCAGTAGACTTTAGATGCAGTAGACTGTAGATGCAGTAGACTGTAGATGCAGTAGACTGTAGATGCAGTAGACTGTAGATACTGTAGATGCAGTAGACTGTAGATGCAGTAGGCTGTAGACAGTTAGTTATTAATATCTTATTTATGACAATGAGAAAGGAGTATACCTAATTTAATAAGCCAAAGAATCAATTCCCTAGGGTCTGAGAGCATTCACTGGCGAGTGGGTGGAGTTTCATAACGCGTCACAACTTGTCACTCACTTCAAGTTTCTGGGTACAAACATATACACTCACGAACACAAATCACGCAAGTTCACCTACTGTATGCAAACATACTTACTCACGAACATTCATATAAGTGCCGCTGTTAGAGTTACTTGAAAATAAATAAAGTAATTATCCCTGGAAACATAAAATTCATTCTAAATAAGATATGATTTTGTAAAAAATGAGGATACAGTTAGTACCTGCAGTTAGTTTTTCTTCTCTGAGTAATCATTCACTTCCCCTCTCCTTATTGGTCTACCTTACCCTCCCCTCACCCCCATATTTGTCTACCTCACCCTCCCCTCACCCCCATATTTGTCTACCTCACCCCCCCCCCCCTCTATCACTAGCTACCTACCACTGTCACAATGAGATTAACAAAATGATTTAGGTAGTGACAGGCTAATGACGAACTGGAAGAAATTTTATGTTCTCAACTTACCACAATGTATATCATTGATCACCAAAAATTATGAATGTAATATGTTTACATTTTATAATAAATAATAACAAGATATAATTAATATGATAAACAATATTATTTGGAATATTGATTACAAAAATAATAATATCTATCTAAATCGATTAATGATGTACTAAATATAATTCAAGTTTGTATGAATATTATAACTTATCTAATGTACTAGTGACAGTGAAACAAAAATAGATACGAATATCATTTATCTAATTTACTTTCGTAGGAGTCTTAAGGGCCGTACACACGCAGGGTTTTTTCAGTCTTTCCACCGGACTTTTTGCTAAGCTCCTCCCATTTTTTCCACGAGACTTAAATTTTGCACCGAAAGTCCGAGACTTTTCAACAACCTACATGTTCTATTATTTTCCCCCAATCAAGAGGTGCAATTTTGGAAATCTACGTATATCTACTGTCAACTCATAAAATATGTTGTGCATAATATTATAATAGCTGGATTGGTGTTCATTTTTAGTCAATCATTTGCTCCATTCATTTCTTTACCTTTGAGGTGAAGAATTTTCATATTTTCCTTTTTATAAAAGACTGCCAGTAAAATTTATAATACCTAGTAATGTTTCTTTAATGTTTTATTTAGTATATAGTATATTTTAGTAAAATAAATATTACTATCTTTATTTTATTTATTTCAACATATTACCTATTAGCTAATACCTTTAATTATTTTATTTATTATAACGCAATACATATTGTACCTAGTACCTATACGTATTGATACTTTTACCTAAACTTTATATAATAGCTAAATTACATTTGTTGAGTGGATAGATTAATCATTAAATCAAATGAAGCGAAAATAATCTCGGTTAGTTTATTACTAAATATTGTAATAAACTTCATAATAATTATCAAACTAAGTTAATTAGTAACTTAATAATCTTAGTAATCTAGGTAGGTAGTTCTCTAGTAATTAATTAATTATTTAGCTACCGTTGTATAGCGTATTTAGCTACCGTTGGTTCAAATAGCGTTTTTAACATACAAATAATAAATAGTTCAGTATTGATTCAGAATTGGATCAGTATTTTTATTGAATTATAAGTCTAGATCTGTATATTGCAAAAGAAAACACTCCAGAGCTTATAAAACGATGTACCACACAGCACTGTTTAAATATACCGAAAAATTCATCCGCGGTGAAAGTGTTAACATAGAGTTTATAAACTAACACAAATAAAGCTCCGATAGCGTTATACGAGTTAATTAATTCAACGGTAATTGTAGAATATTGCAAAGTAATTTATACACTTATATGTAAGTTTATCAAGTTTGACCAATAATATATAAGCTATATACTTTTGAAGTATAATCGGGTAGTATATATATATATAGACAATGCATATGAAAAGCGGGTGTAGGTCATAAGCCCCCCCCCCGGTCATGAGCCCCCCTAGGTCATAAGCCCCCCCGGTCAAGAGCCCCCCCGGTCATGAGCCCCCCCGGTCACGAGCCCCCCTGTTTTTAAATCCTTATTTACCTATACTATTTAATCCTTATTGACACTTTTGTAGTTCATTACTTAATAGACATAAAATAAATTTAGGTAACATAATAAGTATTTGTTTGGTTGTGTGCTTATCATATGTCAAAAAAGGGTTTATATTCATTAGTCCCACACCCCATTAGTCCTACGCCCCATTAGTCCGACGCCCCAAAAGTCAGACGCCCCATTAGTCCGCCGCCTCATTAGTCATACACATCATTAGTCAGACACCCCATTAGTCCAACGCCCCATTAGTCCGACGTCCCAATAGTCAGACGCCCCATTAGTCATACATATCATTAGTCAGACACACCATTAGTCCAACGCCCCATTAGTCAGACACCCCATTAGTCAGACACTTTTGTAGTTTATTTTATTACTGATTTAACATAAAATATATGTATAACGGGGGGCGTGCCGCCCCCCGAACCCCACTGCCAGGTCATTAAGCAATCAAGTGTGCAGTACAACAAACTAGCAGATACAACAAACTACAATATATTGTGAAATCAAATGAGGGATTGCATGATACTACTGATAATCATACATCAATAATCATGAGTACCTATCTGGGTACGGTCAAGAGCCCACCCGTCAAGAACTTCCCCCCCCCCCCGGTCAGTGTGCAGTTCTTGACTACTATTGGTGGAGTGAAGTTGTTACGTGCCACTGGAGAAGGTGTGTGTTTTTTATTTGTTATCATTTAATAGCTGCAAGAATAAGCATTCCTTGAAGGTAAAGTATCTGTAAACAATCTTTAAAGTATAAATGTTCGAATAGGTATATTAAAACTTGTGAAAAATTTATTAAAACTACCTTAGGTTTGTAGATTAACAGTAGGTACCTAGGCTAAGTCGAGGCCTGTGACCGCCTGTCTATATGGCAGACGCTCCGACAAATATCAATTTTTCTCTGAAATCTTGTGTTCGCAAACACAAGAATCGAAAATGTCTCTTATTTTAAACATGTTTGACAAATGTGTTAGCAACTGTTATTTAAATGTTAATTTATGATATAGGTATATATATATAGTTAATTTGATAATTATTACAGTTTTTGTTAGGTAGGCTATATGATTGATTGAATTATTTATTTAGTAGGTAGTCTAGTGTAATTATTTTGATAGAATTTTTTGTAAGTAAATTTAAATAAATTTGATTTTGGAGCCAATTTTAATCAGTCATATATTAGCTAGGTACCTAGCTGACTAAGATAAGGTAATTTACGAATTATCGAACTGTTCCACAATTTCAAACACGTATTATAGGTAGGTACTAGATAGCTTAAGATAGGTAGTCAGTTACGTGAGATAACTAGATAGCCTGATAGGTAGGTAGTTACGTGAGATAACTAGATAGGTAGGTAGTTACGTTAGATAACTAGATAGGTAGGTAGTTACGTTAGATAACTAGGTAGGTAGGTAGTTACGTTCGATAACTAGGTAGGTAGGTAGTTAGGTACAAGATAACTAGGTAGGTACCTAGTTTTGCGAGATGCTAACTAGGTATAGGTAGTTATGCTAGATGCTACTTATGTACCGTAGTTAGTTATGCTAGATACCAACTAGGTGGGTAGTTACAGTACTAAGATACTTAAAGTAAGTTTGTAACAAGGTAGTTACTGCGCCATTATAGTTTTCACCCAAATTTATAATATAAAAGATGCAAATTAGTTTTGACAACCTAGGACAAAAAAATCGAATTTTTTGTTTTTGATTAAGTTACGTACCCCATTCAGTGTGTATACCTATGTGAAAAAGTATGTATATGATAGTCATTATTGATCTTTTTTTTAATTGGTATCTACCTATGCCATTTGCAGTTATTGTAAATAACAATTAAAATAAAAAGTTAATCATAATTATTAAATATATACTTTTTTCTTACTTGATCGAAAATGTGGAATCGTCCGATAATGTGAAACTTACCCTGTCCCAGGCCTATCTGAGATTTTGTTATCCAATAATTAATTATTAATTATACTCTGTAACCCAAATTATAATTTATACAGTTATGTTATTTTTCTATGAAAGTTTAGAAATATTATGGACATGGGTAAGTTACGAATTATTGTACAGTTAAACATTTTCGATCATGTAAGAAAAAAATGTATAATATTAGGTTATGTTAGGATGTAATTTAAATGAGAGGCCTGTTATAAATAAGTTTTAGTTTTCTATATATACTTTTGCACTTTACTGGTCATTTATTAAGTTTATAATTAGTTACTTGAATGAATGAACGATATAAATATCATGATATTATGTTTAGCACCGGTGTATTGAATTTGTTCAATTCAAAGTTTTGCCTAATTAGAAACGTAGCGTCAAGCTCATTGAATATTGTGCATACAATTTATATATAGAACCTATTCTATTTTATATGAGAGTTTAAGGTACCAAATCTAAAGATTAATTGAATGAACATAATTAGCTGTCTAAAATACTTGCGTACTACCATGACTACTTTATAACTCAGGTGCTTTTCATAACGCAGGACTTTTACTGTAATAGTCCACCAAAGTTAATTGATTTGGGTTTCATTCTATGTTATTCGTACGGGAGAAAAATTAGGTGGTACGACATCCATTACAGATGAATATTTACGTACGCTTGGAGAATTGTAAGTAAATATTTCGATACCTATAAAGTTCATTGAAATGTGTATTCAAATAAAAAAATTATAAGCTATTTAATTATAAATAACGTCTATTAAGAGACAAATTCGTTAATTAAATAATCTGTACAACATATTCTTACGCAAGAAATTTGAAAGATTGGTTCCCAAATAACGTGATGTTCTCTCAGTTTTGAGAGTATAATACTTATTAATTATTATTGAAGTAATTTTATTTACTTTATACCCTTTCTATCTTATGATAGGATTCTGAAACCGAACTAGGTATGGGGAAAATAGGCACGGTGAACCTACCTTTGTACCTAACTCATAAAATAAACCTAGTTAAGTATTTAAAATTCTGAAACTAGTTATTATATATTATTTTATCTTATATTCATTTAAATAAATATAATTATGAATGATATGATTGATATCAGGTTTTGAAACTAACTAGTTATATTGTATTATTATATCTTGTAATAATACATAAACCTAATACTTAGGTTTCAGAATCCTATCCTAAGATAGAAAGGGTATAAAGTTAATAAAATCACTTCCAATAATAAGTTATACTCCTAAAACTGAGAGAACTTCACGTTATTTGGTAACCAATCTTTCAAATTTCTCGCGTATAAAGATGTTGTACAGGTTACCTAATTTACGGATCTGTCTTTTAATTGACGTTATTTCTAATTAAATTGTTCATAACTTTTTTATTTGAATTCACATTTCAATGAACTTTATAATAATGAATGCGTTTAGATATTAGGTATCGAAATATTGATTTGAATCTTCCAAGCGTAAGTAAATAGTCAGCTGTAATGGATGTCGTACCACCTAATTTTTTTCCCGTACGAATAACATAGGAATATTTCGCCGATAATCTAAAACGGAACCCAAATCACTTCACTTTGGTGGTCTATTAGGTTCAGGAGTTTTACTAAAAATATCGCTTAATGGTCAAACTGACGTCAAATTGTTCATGGGATAAAAATGTATATAGTTAATTCCGAAACTAATAGTAAGAAATATATAATTTTATATAAGTTGAAATATTTTCAAGTTCTAATTAATATTATACAATTTAGTATTTACTAAACTATAACTCTAATATAGTGAAATCCTGTATAGTGAATGTAGTGTCCTGAGTAATGAAGTAGCCTCTGTAGTCTATAGACTCATTATGCATAGTGAACAAAATTTTCTTCGTCAGATTTCTTAAACTAATGGCCGTTTATGGCACACTAAAGGAAAGTGAGTCACTATACAGGCTACTTCCTTACGCAGGGCCAGGGTGGATAAAAACCCTTGAACCACTTGACCTAGCATGGCTCCTTTTGTAAAAGTATCAAAGAGTTATCTATTTGTGTGATTAAATTGGTGTTCATTTTTCAGGCGTACCTCTCTGTCATCCATACGTCCATCAGAAACACAAGAGTTGTTTTAAAGAGACCAGTTAGTCAGCAGTAATGGCTCACCTCTGTTGATTCACAATGCAAGTGAGTGTTGAATATTCAGTCCTATTAAATATTTGAAATATGTAATCGTCAACATAGTATTATATCTGCAGTGTAACTGCTGTGTTGTGAATTATTTGGGAATACAGTTTGACAATTTATATTTTCATAATAATTTCACTTCGATATACAGGGTGTCTGAAACTTTTGTTGCCAAACTTTAACATAAGATTGAATTCGTCGATATAAACACTTTTTATTCTATGAAGGTATGGTCTAAAATGCTTAGTTAAAGAGTTACAAGATTAGGAAAGTAGTATCTGAACCATTTACTATTATAAGTTAACGTCATTTTTTAATGTAACGATAAGAAACAAAACATTTTCAACAGTAATTATTTTGAGCCCAAGAAACATAATCTTAAATTAGGTAAAGGTTAGATGTTTACAAAATGTGTTCAAACTGTCGCCCATTTGTTGCGATGCAGCCGTTCAATCGTTTGTCCAATGATTAGCGGGCGCGAGCAAAGACACCAGGAGTTTCACGAATCCTCGTTGGGAAAAATGTTTGAACGCTTGCATCGCAACAAATGGGCGGCAAATTGAACACATTCTGTAAACATGTAACCTTTACCTAATTTAAGATTATGTTTCTTGTGCTCAAAATAATTACTGTCGAAAATGTTTTGTTTCTTATCGTTACTTTAAAAAATGAAGTTAACTTATAATAGTAAATGGTACAGATACTACTTTCCTAATCTTGTAACTCTTTAACTAAGCATTTTAGACCATACCTTTATAGAAAAAAGTGATTATTTCGACGAATGCAACCTTATGTTAAAGTTTGGCAACAAAAGTGTCGGACGCCCTGTAGTAAGTTAATCACATTCTCTGGTACAAAGTACAAACTATTATCTATATTAGCTAATACCTCGTATTAGGTATGGTGTGGTAATATATTTAATTAACTATAATCTTTTTACTGTTTTTTTGTAATGGCAGTGGCTGAGAGACTCCTAACTGATGACCTACCCATTCCTACAATCGACTGCTTTCAAGTCGTCTGATGAGGTATATTTTTGCTTTCTTTTAATTTTAATATCTTTTTTTTTTCTCTTCTATTTGCCCCTAATATGCTGACATAGTTCTCAAATTAAAAGTAAATGTCAAACTTACTCATTTCTTTAGCTAACTTGATTCATTAGTTACTATCAGAGAAAAGAGTCACTGTGATGATGCTAATTTCACAGGTTACAGTTTTCTATTTTCATATCATACTAATCTTTCGTCGTGTACCCAGACCCATTTTAATATTGCAAGCATTACAAGTAGCACCTAAAGTTTTTTTTGAAAATGAGAAATTAGTGAACAGTGTAATAACTTCAATAAATAGATTACTAATATACCCTTCTCAATAATCGAATTATCTAATTTTCAATACGTTTGTCTGAAACTTATTAATTTTCAGACCACTGCGCAACCTTCAGCCCCAGTTAACAACTGAACAACAGTACAAGCTACATTCGAGTTTTGTGTTGACTGCTACACTGGTGTGTTGCGACTGGCTAAATATCTCAAGGTAACTATTACAGTATTTGATGCAACTACAGTACTTGGTACAACTACAGTAGCTATTTGATACTATTACAGTTGCTATTTGATATAACTACAGTATTTGATACAACTACAATATTTGATAAAACTACAGTATTTGATACAACTACAGTATTTGATAAAACTACAGTATTTGATAAAACTAAATTTGCTATTTGATACAACTACAGTAGCTATTTGATACAATTACAGTACTTGGTACAACTACAGTAGCTATTTGATACAACTACAGTAGCTATTTGATACAACTACAGTAGCTATTTGATACAACTACAGTTTTTGACACAACTACATTAGCTATTTGACACAACTACTGTAGCTATTTGATACAACTACAGTAGCTATTTGATACAACTACAGTAGCTATTTGATACAACTACAGTAGCTATTTGATACAACTACAGTAGCTATTTGATACAACTACAGTAGCTATTTGATACAACTACAGTAGCTATCTGATACAACTACAATAGCTATATGATACAACTACAGTAGCTATTTGATACAACTACAGTAGCTATTTGATACAACTACAGTAACTATTTGGTACAACTACTGTAACTATTTGATACAACTACATTAACCTCATCATTTACTTGGGATATTGTAAGAAGGAGAAAAGGCTAACGCTCTCTTTGAAACTTATAAACTTTATTTAAATGAAATCAATTTCACTAACGGCTTAAACGTGGATGAAAATGAAATTTAGCTAACTCTTTTATGAAATATGACTAATTAACTAATCTATTAATTTGTGTGGTCTATTATAATATCCTAAATGAAATATTGTAACTTTTGCGTGTGTTCATTGTCATTACTTATGTATAATCTTCTCGTCTTATTCTAATTTGTTTCATTTCTTTCCAGATTTTCTATCACAACATCGGATGTGGTCGGATGAGTTTTGAGAATGTGATCTAGAACCACTGCCCTGCGCCTGACGATGAATAGACATCTTTCCACTCGAAATCTTGAAACCAAAACCAAAACTTTCAACGGGGTGTTTTTTATTAACCATATGATAATAACTTGGAAGTAAATCATTTTTCGCTATCGGATCCCCATCCCCCAAACTTCCCCAACTGGACCGCTAACCTAACCTTTTATGACATCATTACACTAATTTTAATTCTAAGATATGCGGGTAACTTTGTTCATTTCAAAATTGAACTTTCCACGGTAGTGTTTTCCCTGGGGGATTTACGAGCCATGATGAACACATAAATAAATATTAAATTGTATGTTCATTTAGTATATGAGTGGCAATTCCATGGGGGAATATATATTATACATATTGCCTCCGATTAGTGAACTAATTTCATCGAATTTGAAGCGTATCAAATTATACTTGAAATTATCACTAATCTGAGGAGTGATTTGGAATGTGGTGAGAGTATTTGACCTCACCTGTGTTTTATTATACCCTCTATTGTTAAATGTTATGTTGTTCTATACTAGTTGATACTTCGAGTAACCTTTCTAGTTTTTCATATTTAATAATACCATATTGCGACTCTTATGATTTGATATTAAATGAATAGTCGTAATTTTCTTTTTTTCCAAACTTAGGTAAGCTTTTTCGTACCAAACTTAGCTAAAGTACATCTAAATTTTGATAATATTGTAATAAGGTATTTTATTAGTTAGTAATTTTCAAAGTAATATCAAAGAGCGATAACTTTAATTGATATAGTTGATTGTGTCGCGATTTTAATTTCAACTGTTTTTAGCTCATTTTGTCTCCGCATTATTTAAATGCTACGCTATTGTTGAATGAGTTAATACTTTATTAGATTAACATTTAATGGTTGGTAAATAAATCGCCGATTTTGTAATTTTTGTGAGTCGTTTAAATTCATACTGTCTATCATGATTAGTTGATTACACTATTTGCCTATTATTGATGGCGTTATTTTAATTGGTAATTTATGAAATGTATGTAAATCCGTAAATAATAATACCTAATCGAATTTTAAGAAATTTTAAGCTCTTTAAAAACTTTCTTTGCGTCACGTTAGTATTTATTTCGTGAAATCTTATTTCTTTAAAATGGTAATCAATAGCGTGCGACATTACACAAATATTTGGTGCATTCAATTTGAATGTGATGGTGTATGTACTAAGCGTCTTATTTGCGTGGTCTGGTTTTGTGTGAATGTAAAGGCCATTTTACACGTACACTCTTTTCCCCACATTCATTCCCTATGAGTAATTTTAGGCCCCGCCCATAGAAGGAATGAGCGTGAGTGATTGCTGATGCGCTTTTACACGTAGAGCCATTGCAGACGTTCACCACTTGCGGTATGTCCTTCTCTGATTATAGCTAACAGGTAGCACTGTGTAGCAACAACAAAAAAAACTCAAAAGAAGACCAATAATCTGAAAATACAGTATTTTCATCTGAAATATTTTATATCATTAAATAATTAATGTTAATCTATCATAATAACGTACGTAATAAATAATATACATGATCGAATAAATATTCCACAGTTACATATTAATTATTGATAATTGGTTAAAACGTACTGTTTTCCTGACATTATACAAGAGCTATTATCAACATCACCGTTCCTCATCACTGCCGCTCATGAGTCAAAAATCAAGACATGTTTGATATGGCGGGATTGTGTTCCTCACCATTGCCGCTCACGCAATAAAGGCTATTTTGGCTCGTAGTGGGCGGGGCTTAGTGCCTCAAGCAGGAATTCCGAAGGTAATGAGTGTACGTGTAAAAGGGCCTAAAGTAAGTAGGCATACATGGTTTTCTAGAAGTAGGCTCTTACTAAGAAGCCCAAGTATTTTGATTATTTGTGAGAAATATCTAAAGAACTAAGAGGTAGCAAACATGATATCAATATCTTTCTACTGAAAATAATATCAATATATTGAAACACTTCTCAAAAAGTCTGCTATCAAGTACTTTTAACAATCATAAATAAGTAATAAACTACGAAAGTGTCGGACTAATGAATAGTACCGTGAACGGTGCTAGGAGATTTTGTCACCAGATATTTTGCTCCCAGACGAACTTTTTTTTAATATGAAAGGAATTAAAGACTTTAAATTAGTTTTATAATTTGTAAATGAATTCTAGACTACAAATTATAACATATAACAGACGTAGATTTATTTTCGAGGATTTAAAAACGAGCTATCAAATGTAATGAATGCTAGATTTCTTTATTGTGCAACTATGGATAGATTGATATCTGATTGGAATTGTAATCTAATTATCTAAAACTGTTCACTATTTATTATTTTGGTTACCTCATCCAGAATAAATTGTCGCAATTACAATTAGCCTTAATTCAAAGGAATCAGAACATATAAAGCTTACCTAATTGTATATCATTGAGCATATTTTAAGGGATAAAAAGCATATTTCATAGAAAATATTGTCACAACCTTAGTAATTATTTAAATAAATTATGCATAATTATTATACGCAATTATTTAAACTGATTCCATTTGAAGATATTGTTAAATGAATAAATTTAATTCTGATCTTAAATTTATTCTCCTTTATTCAAATGAGAGTTTTTAATGTTACATATGATAACGTTAACCCTTTATTTAAATAGTTATGTTTATATAGAACAATTGGAGAATTGCTTTGCTGATTGATTTTACTACTTAATATTTATTCAACTATGAATATCTTATTTAGTTTTTATTATTTTGCTTAGTTCAAATATCTAATTAATAGGTACTCTGCTCATATTATATTTTTTCATGATTTCAATCGTTAGATATAATAGTATCACATTCCACAAAATTAATAATATATACTTGGAATAGTAAATTATTATTGTAGCTATAATAAAATTATTCCGATAATGTCATAAATAAATAATAATAAACTATTCACTTTTTAATCATCCCTTTAACTAAAGTAATAATGCACTAGAACAATATAAATTATTTATTAGAAGTTAAATAATACTAAGTTCACATAATAGTAACTTTTCAATATTTTCGAAATACTGCAGTCATCCCTACACAATTTTCTATAGAATATTTCAATTTCACACTTTCTTTAAAATCTATCAGATAATCAGAGACACGCTTTCAAATCTCTCATAAGCCACTTCATCATTTAATTTCATATATCATTTCACGAGCATACAGAGTCACAGAGTATTTACAAA
The DNA here is from genome assembly GCA_947561585.1 of Caprella mutica. Lineage (NCBI taxonomy): Eukaryota > Metazoa > Arthropoda > Malacostraca > Amphipoda > Caprellidae > Caprella > Caprella mutica. Next base: position 139,904 of record CANNZV010001654.1, read on the forward strand.
GTGGACTATGTCACGTAATACACTTTGGATAATCAAGTGCAAAAGAGAAGAATGAAATGGTCTATGTACAAGAGCCACTTAACATACGGTCATGTAGATCACTACACATTTTTGCCCTTCAATTGTAAAGCCCCCAGTGGCTGTATCCTCAATCTGTTCAGGTGAATATAAGAGAAGGGCACAACAGCTTCAGGCTTATCATTTGTGTGGCTAATTGTAGTTTCTGATGATAACTCTGTTTTTTTTTGTGTCCGGTAGGCTTCATGTATTATCACCTCTTCATTTTCCTTTTTCACTGTGAGTTCTGCCACCGGTGTTGGTGACTCTTTTTCGTCACATTCCTTGGTAAGTGACTGCAGTCATGGATTATTTTTTTTTTGTATCCATGAGCGTTGTCTCCGACTGGTGGTAGTTTATTCTCTCATGGAGTCTCTTTCCTTTCTAACTGTTACTTCAAGCCAAATATATATTCAATTTCTTTTCAATATCAGCGATATGGCCTAAAAACTTTCAATTAAATTGATTGGCAATTGTAAATTATTTCGTTCAAATACTTTTACAATTGGTAATTGTAAATACACAACTTATGGTTTCTGTAGTTTCTGAAATACTGAATTCTTAAATAGTGACTGTTCATATCCACTCCAAGGTGATACATGGTTATTTATTTTGCTAGTATTAAAATTTGCAAATATTCAGAGTACTGGCAATAATTAATTAAACTCTTATATAGTTACTTGTATACAATTTTTTTAACCTCTATTGAGAGAGTATAATGGTTGTTCTAAAGAAAATAGTTCATTATAGTTGTATCAACTAATTTTATTTAAACTGTAGCTTTTTGTTTATAGCCTAGTTTGGAATTCTTGACTCATTAAATCATTAAACTAAAAAAAAAAAACGTTGAAACTCTTAAAATTTACTGATAATACGAATGGCTTAATTTATACAATATCCTAGATTACTTCAACATGTAACTTGCCGCTAAAATGAGAGTTTCTACAATATTTCATTGATCCTTGTGACGTTCATATTTGAACATGTAAATAAAAATTAAGTAGTTTAGTGACATTGTTCAGTATTTTCAACTTTTTGACTTTCATTTTTTCTATTTTACAGTTTCGTTCTTTGCATCTCCTTTGACAACAAATCTAATAAAATTAAATACTTCCTTCCATTTTCGAGGCAAATATGTATTACCCTTTTTCAGTACAATTTCTGTTTCCATAAAGCTATAATCTTATTTTAAAAAAATGACCAATATTTAATTACAAGAAATTAGTTAAATTCAATTATCTCTTTTGTAGAGTTCTTCACTTTCGTTTAAATTAATTCGACTTTTTTCCAATTAGTTTCTAATATAGTCCTTTGTAGCATTAATAATTATTGTAGTAAGTATTCTACGGATTGGAATTAGACTTTATCTAACAGTTAGTCTCGAGTAATGGAAGATAAATCTAGCGTTTCTATAAAAACACGTTTCTAATGCTAAACATCTATTCAACCTTATCTTGTAATTTCCAAAAATAGCTTTGTTGTCTTTTCATCTCTCATTTTAAATTATCCTTTTTTTTCCATCGTTCGCGGTGTAACCTCTTAATTCATCAACATAAAGAAAAAGTTAAAAATATTAGATCGAGGTGTCACTCTTTTTAGTCCTTTAGTGAAATATTTTATAAGTTTGATTTTTTAAATTTGAAACACACTCTGATCACAGTAAGGATTTTAATCTATCTGTGTTCTACTTTACATTAATCTTGTTTTCTATCAAATCTTGTTTCTTCCTTGCCATTCGAATGTGGTTACTTTTAACATCACCAAATGTGCTTCGAATACACATTGTTAAGGATTTTGGAGGATAGCGCTAGGGTTATGCTCTTCAACTACGAGGTCTTAGATTTTTGTGTTAGGTAGGCTCGTAGGCTTCATTTACTATCTATCACCTCTTCATTTTTCTTTTCCATCCGTGAGTGCAGCCACCGGTGCTTGCGTCCCGTTTCGTCACATTCCTTGGTAAGTGACTGCATTCGCAGAGTAGCTTTTCTGCATCCATGAGCATTGTCACCAACGGTGGTAAGTGCCTTTGTTCATGGAGCCACTTTCCTTTCTGATTGCTTCTTCTAGTCCCTTGTATTTAATTTACTTTTACGTCAGCGAAATAATCACGATATGACTGAAGCACGACGTTAAACCCCTACTAGAATAAAAAAAAAATATTATAGTATGAGATTAAAATAAAATCTATTCATTTTGTTTTATCTTGTTAATAATTGTTTGTAGCGTAATTCTAAGTCAATATCAGAGAATTTTTAATCGATTTGTTTGTAAACATTTTCAGATTCAAATAACTTCGCACCACTGCAGTTCTCATCAGTGCAGTTCTCATCAGTGCAGTACCCATCAGTGAAGTTCTCATCAGGACAGTACTAATCACTATCAGAGTTCTCATCATTCCCAGGAAGTCTGGTCTCATTCCCTGTGATATCCATTTATTCATGCTTATTACTTTTAGATTTTCAACGACATTTCTCCGTGAAATGGAAGTGCATAAAATACCGAATTAATTTGTGTAGTTTTATTTATTGTTATGCGTTTGAATAAAATTTAATCTTAGGTAAATATAGAATAAATTGTATATTGTAAGTTCATGTTAATCATTCAACCCTAAGCTTTTACAAATTGTTCTAAGATTGATACTTCATGTAAACTAGTACTAATCAGAAATCCTTAATTATAGTCAAAATTGTATCGGGTAGTTTTTACTTTAGAAATAACCTACAAGTGTATTTAGTCGTATAGTATTCTTTAAAATTTTACTTAATTTAAGTGTTATCTTTAACTTTTGTAAAACACTATTTTTTATAAATACAAAATAATTATCCATTTTCTATTATTGATCCTTTATTTATCATTTTTAAAGTAAAAAACTAATATTGTATGATAGAGATAGAACTTGCAAGTCGAACGCCTTAGTTGACAGTTGTCATGAATCCCAGTTTCACTCCGATGTCACAAATTAAGCACCAAAATTAAGACGTAAGGCTACATTAGTTCTATTCTTGGAGAACTTTCTTTTGGTTCATCTCATAGAACTTTGTAACTTGTTTTATTGTCAACGTTGGCGATGTGGCATTTATTGAGAAGAAAAATAATGATCACTTCAATTATTTTTAGTTCACTATATCACTGCTTGTTAATTGGTCGTGCATGCATTTAATATATAAAAATTTTAAACTGAAAAGAATCAGTTCACTTATTGATAAAAAATCCATCAAATTACTGCATTTAAAATCTAAACTAAATAGATTAAGTTACAACTTAGTCATAGCTTTATTTTATTCTTTAGCCTAAAAGAATTTTTCAATTAAATAACTTCAATAAAAGATAGAAAGTATCGGTATAGCCGTATAGGTAATTGCTTATTTATAAGTTGATTAAAATAGAGAAAAACGCTTGTCAGCAACTTAATGATTGTTGTCATTAAATTAAGACGTAAGATAAATTATTATCATTTTAAAAACACAAATTTTAATAACTTCCTCATTTGGCCAATATATTGAATGAATTAAAAAAGATTATACACACAAAGGACTTTGAAAAAAGAAGAGAAACTTGTCTTATCGACGAAATTAGTCATCACTTAATTTATTGAAATTCTGAATGCAAAATATCTACGGATTATAATTTATAACCGAGACGGGTTATAGCCCGTCCACAAATTATTTAAATGTGAAAAAAATGCGAATCTATTAAAAATCATATCTTTAGACGATTAAATGCTCTTGTGTGAATGATTATAATATAAAATATTCGTGGAATAAGATTTGACGAAACTAAAAGTAAAACTATAGACATTTACCACAAAGTTGAAAACGTGTATTATAGTTTTAATAATATAGCCTATAGGAGAACAAATAATGTAAAGGTGTAAAAGAAGCGAAGTTATTTAAAATCATATCTGAAGAGGATGAGTTTAAGGTTCTTGTGTGAATGGTTGTCATAAATAATATTTTTGGAATTAATGAGATATAATAAAGCTATAGCTAGAAATCTACTTTTACCTCAAATTCGAATAGTTATTAGTTTTAATATTAGAACGACAATTGGTCAAAAGAAAATTGCATAAAAAACATACAAGAGTAAATCGTATGAAATATATACCGAGGTTAATTGAATGGAAAATTTCAAAATTATAATTATTCATTTCAAATTATAAGAAAATACATGTATTCATTACAAAATGAACATTGCATTGATGATGCAAATGAAACTATATGTTTATACTTTAATTTAAATAATACAAAAATATTATCTAATCACTTGTCGGAAATCGGTATAAATCACCCCACACTGTCCCTCCTCTAGATACACATATATAATCCCCCATTTCACCCAATTACCCTAGCATTTTACCCCAGCAATAGGCTCCTCCTTATTGGGGTATTTTTGAAAGCGGAGGAATACTCTCTAAAATGCCACATGCAAAAATAAGAAAGGTCGAAAATGCTAAATTAGCATACTACAACAGCTGACGGATACACTTTTCCGTGATAGTACGTGACACGAAAGCAATAGGACGTTCCTTTCCTTCGTTGTCAATGTGAGATATCCTACCGGAGACGCATCGCATGATAACACAATCGGTAATTTAGGGTTATAATGAATCAGTTTGATGCTATCAGTCACCAATTCCTTTGCGAATTTAAATGCCAACCGTTGTTCATGACCCCATACCCAGTGCTTATGTTTTCTAATCAGTCGATATAATGGGCTTAGCTTACTAGAGGCATTTTGGATGAATTTGCCATAATAATTTATTAACCCAAGGAAAGATTTAAGCTCCGAAACGTTTTTCGGCTCCGGTGCATCTTACAAAGCTGACAGCTTATCGTGCATTGGCGCAATACCGTTAGTGTCAAATTAATGACCAAGAAAGTTGATTTCTCTCACCGCAAACTTACATTTACTCCCATTCAGCCTGAGATTTGCTTTCGCTAACCTATCTAGTACTATCTTCACATTTTCCCAATGTTCCTTTTCTGACGCCCCTGTAATTGCAATATCATCTAAATAAACTGCCACTGAAGGCAAGTCATCAAACAATTCATCCATAATTCTTCGAAAAATAGATGGCACAGCAGATATTCCATAATTTAATCTTGTATTCATGAATAATCCCTTGTGCGTATTAATTGTCGTATACTTCTGAGAATTCTCGTCTAACTCTAATTGTAAGTAGGCGGTTTTCAAATCTAACTGTGTGAAAAGCACCCCACCCCTTAATTTCAAGAATAAATCTTCAGCAATAGGTAAAGGGTACTAATTTGCGTTAATTACTTTTTTTAAAGTTAGCTCATAATCCCCACACAATCTCAGGAATGAATCCCTTTTAACAACCGGAACTACCTGAGTTGCCCACTCACTATGTTCTACCTTTCGCAAAATACCTAACTTAACCTGATTGTCTAATTCTTTTTCCACTTTTTCTCTCAGTGTGAACGGAAGTGAACGATTTTTATAGAAAATAGGCTCCGCCTCTGACCTAATATTGATCGAAACCTTGTGACAATAATTCCCTAAACTGCTATCAAACACCCTATTATACTGTTTCATTAAGGAAGGTAAATCAAAAGCAGACTAAACAAATTAACATTATTGATACCAATTTCCAATGCATTCAGCCAATTTCTACCAATTAAATTAGGTCCATGACCAGCAGTAATAACTAAAGGTAACTGAACTTTTTCATTTTTATAGCTAACTTCTACATCAATTTGCCCTAATACAACAATTTTTTCCCTAGTAAACGTTATGAGATTCACCTTAGAATTTCGGACATACGGGTACAGTTTCTTAATATGCAAATTATATTAATTTTCAATAATGATGGATAATGACGCACCGGTGTCCAATTGCATAGAAATAGGATAATTTCCTATAATCACATCACACATAATGGGTAGCGATTTTTCTAGTTTCATGCTTAAGGAAAACATTGCATATACATTTGCACCATCACGATCGCTCAGCAACTCTTCCGCTTCTGCTAAGTCCTTTGTATCTTGAACATTATGTATCCTGTTCTTCCTTTTGAGCAACCGGCATGCTGACTTAATATGTCCCTTCTTATGACAGTTGAAACTTTCAGCGTCGGTAAACTTGCAACTTATCGGAGTGTGATTACCCTTGCAGCGGTAACAGGTGGACTTCCTAGAATCCTTATCTTCACGTGAAGCTACCAGAATAGGTGCACTAGGTTCACCTTGTAGTTCCTGCAACCCCTTACTAGCAGTTTCCATGGTGACTGCTAGGTCGAATGCATGTTTAAAGGTAAGGTTTTCTTCACTGAGCAATCTCCTTTGAATTCGGTCGTTCCTGATCCCACAAACCAAGCGATCTCGCAACATTTCCTCTAAACTATCGTTGAAGATGCTGTGCTCTGCTAACTTTCGTAACCGGGCGACAAAATTAGTTACGGATTCATTCTCTGTCCTAGAAGTGCTGTAGAACTTAAAACGTTGTACAATGACCGATGGCTTAGGGCTGAAGTGATTTTGAAGTGTTTCAATTAAATCATCAAAGTTTACTTCACTGGTATTCTTTGGAGACAGCAAATTACGGAGTACCTTATAAGTCACAGCTCCCACAGAACTTAGAAGAATAGCTTTCTTCTTGCAGTCATCTTTCACCGTATTAGCTTCACAATAATACGTGAATCTCTCTACATATTCACCCCAGTCATCCTCATGGGGATTAAACTCACTGAGATAACAGTGTTTAGCCATTTATCCCATCCTTGTCGCCAATGTTGGATTGGGAAATAAGGTATAAGGCTCAATAGGCAGGAGAGTTTATTGGATGACTGGTTAGTAGAGAGTATACAAGTGAACTGCCCTAATTAGGCAAGATGTGTATCTGACATAAACAATTGAACCTATGATAGAACTACATAATATTTACAGAATATAATAAATGTTAGTCAATGCTTAAATACAACAGAATTCTAAACTGAAAAATATGACTCCTACGAATGTAGCAAATAAAGATAAAACTGTTAGAAATAACAACAGAGGTAATATTTTTACTGACATATTTATCAGATAATGGCACTAGCACACGAGTAAGTAACACTGAAGTGCAAGAACAGTATATAGAGTCAGCAGAGTTGCCACAAGTGTTTAACTTCCTACCGCAGTATCACCCTAAAAATGCGTAAATTACCCTAAAACATCAAATAGACAATATCAAAATATTCTATGTTTATATGTTAAGAAATATATTGATTAATTTGCATTAAAATATTCTAGGTTTCTAGGTGAAGAAATAAATTGATTAAAATATGTATTTTTAAACATTATGTGAAGTTGCCTATCACTTTTATGCAGCGAATCTGGCAATTTTATACACAGAGATCACAGCTGAGAGAGATATGACCATGTGCAGAGTAACGTGAGCCTTATTGTAATGTGTATTAAAGAATGTATTGATAAAGAGTTGGAACAAGGTTTGCCTCTGCTCTAAATATGATTCGTGTTGCAATTTTCCATAACCGGTCCAGAAACCAGTAGAGTAATTCCACAATGTATGTTATATAGCCTGAAATTACCGAATAATTTTGCTGTACAACCCAGATGAAAGGCCGAATTATATTAAAATTCACGGTTTTTTGCTTTATCATAAACTTTACCCTAGACAATACCTTATTACCCTAAAATGGGGTATTTTACCCTAAAGTGTAAGAACTGCAAGAGTGTCAATACCATTGAGTTGAAACTGCTGACGTGAGCTGAAATTGACATTTGTTTATATCGATCAATACATAAAACTCAGGAGAATAAGTATGAGATGGCTGCTGTTGAGGGGCTTAATAGGCAGGAGAATTTATTGGATGACTGGTTATTAGAGAGTATACAAGTGAACTGCCCTAATTAGGCAAGATGTGTATCTGACATGAACAATTGAACCTATGATAGAACTACATAATATTTACAGATTATAATAAATGTTAGTCAATGCTTAAATATAACAGAATTCTAATTGATTTGGTATGTGAATATTCTTAGAAAATATCGCTTACCGAACTGAAAAATATGACTCCTACAAATGTAGCAAATAAAGATAAAACTGTTAGAAATAACAACAGAGGTAATATTTTTACGGACATATTTATCAGATAATGGCACTAGCACACGAATAAGTAACACTGAAGTGCCAGCACAGTATATAGAGTCAGCAGAGCTGCCACAAGTGTTTAACTTCCTACCCCAGTATCACCCTAAAAATGCGTAAATTACCCTAAAACATCAAATAAACATTATCAAAATATTCTATGTTTATATGTTAAGAAATATATTGATTAATTTGCATTAAAATATTCTAGGTTTCTATGTGAAGAAATAAATTGATTAAAATATGTATTTTTAAACATTATGTGAAGTTGCCTATCACTTTTATGCAGCAAATCTGGCAATTTTATACAGAGAGATCACAGCTGAGAGAGATATGACCATGTGCAGAGTAACTTGAGCCTTATTGTAATGTGTATTAAAGAATGTAATGATAGAGAGTTGGAACAAGGTTTGCTTTTTCTCAAATTATGATTCGTGTTGCACTTTCCCATAACCGGTCCAGAAACCAGTAGAGTAATTCCACAATGTATGTTATATAGCCTGAAATTACCGAATAATTTTGCTGTACAACCCAGATGAAAGGTAGAGTTACATTAAAATTCACGGTTTTTTTGCTTTATCATAAACTTTACCCTAGACAATACCTTATTACCCTAAAATGGGGTATTTTACCCTTAAGTGTAAGAACTGCCAGATTGTCAATACCATTGAGTTGAAACTGCTGACGTGAGCTGAAATTTACATTTGTTTATATATATCAATACATAAAACTCAGGATCAATACATAAAATAAGAATAACTTTATTCAGAAAATAGATTGAGTACACAGAGAAAAAAGTTTACTCATATCTAATGGGTCCACCAATTTATGCTTTGAATCAATATATTACGTGAGTTGGTTTGAATTTATTCTAGTTTTCATGTGTGTTAAAATAACTATGACTTGGTGTGTCATCAAACATTAGTTAATTCAATTCATTTTATAGATTGATTCAACTTACTATGGGAGTAAAAAGTTACTTTTTTGAGAATTTTAACGTATGTTGAAACAACTATGACAGAGTGTATTGTAAGAACTAACAACGATTGTTAATCCAATGTATCTGGTGTATAAATTAACTTACTATGCGAGTTGGCGCAACTTTTTTTAATTTTAAGAGTGAGTCAAAACGACTGTTTTGTTTTAACCAACGTCAATTCAACTACTTTTCAGTAGTACCTGCAACTCACCACGTAGGTAGGCGCAAAAATAACCCATTCACATGAGTCAAAACAACTAATCCTTTCTCTGTGTGTACATCAGAAAAATATGTTTCTTAAAATATAATGTTAGATAATATGATAAGAACTTAAATATGAATTTTTGAAAACATGTAAAAAAAAAATAATAAAGACAATCATAAAATACATTTCAGCATAGGCGTAAATTCCCAATCAAAAAGCAAAATATTCAGAAGACCTAGCTATATATAGTTTACATTTATAACTTAAAAAAAAATAGAGAAACCTATGGAAATCAAATGAGTTAAATACTTAGTCCTTATCGTGATAAGCAACAATTTTTTACCCTAACTGATTTTTTTTTAAATTTATGCTTAAACAATTTACTATTTCCAACAGACTTCAACGATACAGATAACTCATTTCATCCTACTACTGTATTATAAAAGAATTGCCTCTGATAAACTGTTTTACTGTGCCTAGATATATTTAATTTGTCATTAACGGAAAAGCGGGTCGAGTGATTGTGGGCAGGAACTAATTCTAAAAAATTTTCATTGAAATACGGAAAACTATTAGCATTGATTAAATAATTGTGAAATTTAGTAAGTATGCTCATTGCTCAACTTATGAACATTGGAAAAAGAGAGAGGTAATGAATAGCGGTCGTCAGTGCTCAAGAATCTCATTGCTTTCCTTTGAGTCCTTTGTAATCTGCTAGAATTAGTAGTGCCACATCCACCCACCCTACACCGTCATTCCATAAGCTAGAATGGAATGAAACAATGAAAAATAAATAATTCTCAAGATACTGGGAGTTACAATTCGGCTCATTTTACACATAATACCGGCAACTTTTTGAATACCTAGAAATTGAATGGACTCCACTTGTTCCAAGATCGCTCCATTTATACTTAAATACAAGTTATCAGGTATTGCCAAATGAGTAAATAACATAGATTTAGTTTTACTAGAGTTCAATGATAACTTATTTGCACTCAACCACACAACTACCTTCTCCATCTCACTATTCACATCACGATACAACTCCTCCAAATTATCTCCCCACATAAAAATCTTAAGAGTCGTCATCGAAATGTAGAAAAGACAATTTATCAGATACTCTGTTGATGTATAATGTCATTTGTTATCCAGGGCTTGATAAGTCTTCTACTAGAAATTGCTTTGACTCTGAAGGGCAGTAGTTAGTGAGTTCTTATTTTAAATCTCTTAAAAAGGCGGCACTCAACAAAAGCGTAGGTTGTAGTTGAGCAGGGTAAACCTGTAATTTATTAACTATAATTAACATAAAATAAATACAGATTCTTAGAAAAATATTAATATTCCTATATGGTACGAAAAGAAACGAAACACTTGGCACAGAAACTTAGCTATAGTTATAAATTATAATAAGAGATCCATTTAACACGATTCTATGAATTTATATAACACTCGTGTATCATTATTGACATTTAACTATTACAAAATATCCTTCCCCGAACTTAACAGCTGAAAAGAAAATCAAAATATTTAAACTGAGGAGACAGACACGCTCCCGTTACAATGGCTGGAGATGAACTGAAAACAACTGGATAGACAGCAGACAACAGCGCCTCAACTCTAAAGCCCCGTCCAGACGCTCCGACAAATGCACTGAGTTTGGAAATACTTTTGCTCGGGCGAACACGGGCAATCTTATTTCTGCCTGTGTTCGCGTCCAGACGAGAGCAATATGATCAGGAAACTGAAATGTCCGTGTTCGCGATTCTGCCTAATCAATTCATTGGAAAAATATCATATGTTGTTGTTGATAGTTAATACCTAACAATTTAGCGATTTTAGAAACAAGCATGGATATAAAAAATCATTACCTAGGTACTATCAGAGAAAAGTGTATCAGTCAGATGATTTAGACGCATATGAATGAACAAGTTCCAGCTGTAATGCGGTTTATGGTACGCTCCTCCCTAATTCATAATTTACCCCCGCAAATAAGCAAACTCTGTTCATGTTGACAAGTGGCGGGACATTTCGTCTATATCTGTAATGATGGAAGGTAATTAAATAATGTACTCCTCTATTTGAAAATTGTGTCTTGGCAAGAATGAGTCATTTAGATATTAACTTAGCAGAATAGTTTTGAATTTTTTTCATAAATATTTTTCAATCTTTTTACCTTAGTACTCAACTTTTTCAAATCTTATTAAATATTTACGTTGATTATCGAAAGGTCTTAATTTAAATTTTTCTTGTGTTTATTTAACTATCTATTTAATGCTACTTTTTTGTATCTTCATCATTGAAATTACGTTATGTAGTTATATTTATAATATAAGTCTCATTAATTGAATATTTTAGAGGTCTCTTGAATATTTTAGAGGTCTCTTGAATATTTTAGAGGTGACGATATTGCACAATTTTAGTCTCTTTGATAAGGGTACTTTAAATATTTTATTGAGGTGAAGATGACCTCTATAAAATATTTAGAGTTCTTATCAATGAACTGAAATTTTTCGTTTATCTTCACCTCTATAAAATATTTAGTTTTAATTAGAGAGACTGAAATTTTGCGTTACCATCACCCTTATAAAGCATTTAGTTTTTTTATAGAGGTGAATCGGTGACACACAGGTGAAGTTATACTAGGTGAAATCATAAAAGCAGAAATCATTAATTTTGTGAAAGACTTCGTCACAGCTTTTAGCAAAACGCGATAGCTATCTTCACATCTATAAAATATTTAGACTACTTATCAAAGATACTAAATATTTTATAGAGGTGAAAATAACGAAAATTTTAGTCTCTTTGATAAGTACTCTAAATATTTTATAGATGTGAAGATAGCTATCGCAGGTAAATTGCGGCCCTTTAATTAATTGTAAGTTATGCTAGGGTTAGGTACTAACCTGTTCTGAAGCATAACATCAATTTGAAGACACAGCGTAGCTGATGCAGCTAATGACCACTTCAGTGCAGTCAGATGGTCGTCGCCTATTACCTATAATAAAATAAAATATTATAGGAATGTATGGTTAGCAGAATCTATGATACATTGTCAGTCTTATTTTTCCCAAAAAGTTATTGATATTGGGAGGTGGGAGAGGAAGCATCTCATCAGCTACGCTGTGTCTTCAAATTGATGTTATGCTTCAGAACAGGTTAGTACCTAACCCTAGCATAACTTACAATTTAATAACACTAGCGTAGCTGATGCAGCTAAGACTGAAAAGCTGAATATCAATAAATAAAGTTACATAACTCTATTCATAAATTTTCAAACATAGATCCTTAGAGGAATGAAAATATAATATATAAAATTGAATCTTTATGATGAATTTTCATCCTTATTTAATATTTATATATACCTAACAAATATTATGTTCCGAACACAAAATTACCCAATGAAATTAAAGTGCAAAATAAACTCAACTCATATTATTTATTGAAGTGATTCAGGATAATCTGACCAATGGGAGAAGTCTCGCATGGAGCTGAATAATGGGATTTGAAAGTAGAAGCATCTTTCCAATCACCATGAGTCATAATTTTTTCAATAGGAACACCCTTAGTCTGAGCAGCAGAAAGACCAGCACCTCTATATGAGTGAGCGGAGAACTGTTCGGTATCAATACCAGCAAGGCCAAGAACAGATTTCAACCAGCGAGATAAGGTTTGCTTGGTGACGGGCTTCTCTGTTGCCCATGAGAGAAATAATTGAGTAGGTTTAGGATTTCCCTTATTTACCTCTTTTATTCTCAGTTTCAGGGTCTTAGTCATATAGGCAGTGACATAGTCAGCAACATTCAAGGAAGGGTCATCCGTATTGACACATTTAACCTCTTTGGGTTTGACCACCTTCCTTGAGTTTTTTAGTCTATCAAAAATAACAAATGTGATGCCATCGTCATTAATTACCGCATTCTCAATATTCATGAGATGAAGAGTTTGGCCTCTATCAGATGATGAAAGGGCAATCAGAGCAAGAGTTTTTAAGGTTAATTGTTTAAGAGACAAATTATTTATAGGGTGCCACTTAGCAAGGAACATTAACAATTTTGAAACAGGCCAATAGGTAAAATACCTAGGACGAAGAGGTCTACTCTTATAAAAGAACTTAAACAAACGAGAAAAAATCAATTCTTCAGAGTTTAAAGAATTTAACGAAAAGAAATTTAAAGCACTCTTTGCTATTACCAGTGAACTAGTACTAGTTCCATTATTAAATAATTTTAAAAGAAAATCACAAACTAAGGCAACAGAGAAATGATCTTGTGACCTCTCTGTTGCAACAAATTTAAAAAACTTTGACCAGTATCTTCCATATGTTGCCAATGTTGATTTTTGGACACTGGAAGACATTGCTTTGTAAGTTGCTTCTGATAGGCCTCTACCTTTAGAGCATTGGTGGAGATAGGCCAACCCATTAGATGAAATCTGTGGCGGGTTGGAGGTTGACCTACGAGGTAAGATGAATGAATGAAAATAGGATTGGAAAACAGAGAAGAGAGAATAATAGGAAGACATAATAAGCCTGGCCAAGCTGGAGTTATCAGAATTGAATTGTCAAGTTTATCAGATTGGAATTTTTGAATGGTTCTAGAAATCAGAGGAATGGGGGGAAACATATAGTAACCATTTTCCCAAGAGAAGGAGAAAGCATCCACCTTGGAAGAGAATGGGTCCAAGAATTTAGAAGCATAGTTAGGAAGTTTATGATTCAGTCTAGAAGCAAATAAATCAAAATTTGGTAAGAAAGGGATACTTTGGCGAATAAAGTTGAAGGCTTCACTACTTATTCCATAATCATGTCTGTCTAGATCATTCCTAGAGTGAGCATCAGCAATGGTATTATTTTTACCAGGAATGTGAATGGCTATGCATCTAATATTGTGCTTCAATAAGAAATGCCATAAGTCTAATGCTAGTGAACAGAGTATTTTGGAATGAGTTCCTCCCATTTTATTGATATAGAAGACAGTAGTTGTATTATCCGAGAATATTTTAACAGATGAACCTCTCAATTCAGAAATAAAGGATTGAATGCAAAGTAGAACAGCTTTTAATTCCAAAAAGTTGATATGCTGTGATGATTCCTCATCAGACCAGGTGCCTGAGGTAGCTGAGCCAGAGCTAAGTTGTCCCCCCCAGCCTGAATTAGAAGCATCAGTATGCAAAATAAAATCTTCTTTAAAGAGCTTAATAGAATAAGGAACTAAAGGAAATGAACAAGAGGTCCACCAGCTAACATCTTTAAATGAGTCCGAGTTCAGATTAATCTTACTATCCCATTTAGTATCTGGTTTAATTGATTTAGAAAGTTGAAATTGAAGATTACGATAATACAAAGGGGCATAAGGAAAACCCGATTTCATGCTTACTAATCTCCCCAAAAAGGAAGAAACTTCTCTGATGGTAGGAGAGTCATTCAAAATATTCTGTGCTTGAAGTTTAACTTTTTCTAGTTTCTCAGAAGGGACTGAAACAGACATGTCTATAGAATTCCAAGAGAAACCTAAGTGATCCATAATTCTAGAGGGACAAAGATTGGATTTCTGGAAATTTGGAGAAAAGCCAAGTGAAGATAACAGTTTAATGGTAAGGCTAATATCACTTTCTAAATTGGCAGATGATGAATTAGAAATGAAAATATCGTCCAAATAAAAAGAAATCTTCATACCTTGAGCTCTAAGAAATATGATCACTGGTTTTAGGACTTTTGAAAATATTCTAGGGGAGCTAGTGAGACCAAATGGTAAAACATTGAAATGATAGAAGTTACCTTCCCATTCGAAGGCAACGTACTTCCTATGGGAAGGGTGAAGAGAAACATGAAAGAATGCATCAGCCAAATCTATAGATGCCATGAAGTCATTACTATCAATTAGTTCAATAAGCTTAGTATGAGATTCCATTTTGAAAGACACTTTAGCAATTTGATTATTTAATTTGGAAAGGTCAATGATCATTCTATCTTTTCCATTGGATTTCTTAACAGTGAAAACTCTAGATAAAATGAGATCAGAAGAAAATGGAATTTGTGATATTGCACCAGAAGATAAGAAATTTTGAATTTGTTCATGAATTGCAGGATGAGTAATTCTATTTTTATTTGCATTAATTTCTTGAGATGGTAAACTAGGATTTTCAATGAATTGTATTTTATAGCCTTCGGATATAATTCTTAAAATGAAACAATTAGATGTAATTTTACTCCATTCAGATAAATACCTACTGAGGACCCCAGAAGTAGCAACAGAACTATTGGTGGGTTCCAGCTCTACGGAAGCCTCTGTTACGACTGTATCTACCTCTTCCTCTATAGCTAGCACGAAAGGGCTGCTGGGTATTGCCTTGATGCCAGTTTCTAGATCCAGACATAGCTGGTTGCGGCTGCATAGTAGTGCGAGAAGTAGAGGGTCTAGGATTAGCATTATAGTTTCTGGATGAACTAGCAGGGGCATAAGGATGAGAGATTTCATTGGATGGAAGAATCAAATTGTGAGATGAAAGGTTAGGTTTGAAAGATTTAGGCCTAGCTGCTGCAGGGTTATTGAGAACTTTGTTGAATGAAGTTGCTTGAGTCTTGATAACCTTTTCGGCCGATTCATTCTCATCAGCACCGAACATGTGAAGGTGCGTTACAGGTTGTGAGAATAGTGGTTGTCTTAACTCACTTTTAACGAATTTAGCCACACTAGTTCTTCTGAATCGAGTGAGCTGCAGATTAGAAGAGCAAACCATTTGAATAGCCGAGGCTACTAGTTTTTGATTTGGATCGGAAGGCTTTAGAGACTCTAATACAGAGAGTAAGGGCATAATAGCACTGGTTTGAAATTTCTGGCTCTTCATTATGCTCCTTTGCTTCAGAAATTCGTCTGAGCTAAAGCTCTGTCCTTTTATGCGATTCCAAATGGCATTTGGAAGTTTAGGTGGTTCAAAGTGATTGCTGATCTCCTTAGATGGAATGAAGTCCTTCATGAAGTTCTCTAAATCAGCTTCAGACAATTCAGAGTCTGCAATTCGTTTGAACCACTCGAAAGATCTCTTAGGTGCCTCCCAACTATGGGTAGGCCTTGCAGCTAAAATCGGGATCTCAATTTCTTCAGAACCAGAGAAGTTCCCAACATCGTTTTCAGGATCAACGTCAACCATTACCATTGAGGAAGGCCCGGCTGGTTGGGCACTACCAGATCTCCAGTCTGCAGAACATGGGAGATATTTGGGATATTCTCTAAGAACAATTTGAATTAATTTTACTATGAACAGAATAAGAGATCTCTAGGAACACTTTACCTGTTTCAGCTAAATGGCCAGATCTAGTGGAAGTTACCGGAGAAATAGACACAGGTCTCAACATTTGCTCAAAATTCTCTTCCGGCTCTGCCATAGCCATAAGCTGATTTAAAGGAATATCATCATCACTGTCATCAATATTAGCATTTAAATCAAATATGAAAGAGTCAGGCTCAGCTTCAAGATCCTCCCTTAAAGGGGTAACTTCGCGCTGAGACACTGCTACAGTATTAATAATGGGCTCAGCTACAAGAATCTCCTTCAGGTTATCTTTACGCTGAGTCCCAACAAAGCCAGGGTTCTTAATCATGGTACTACCCTTTTTGGCTTTCTTTTGAGGATTATTAAGGTAGACAGTCCTGGTCGTATTTATATCTTCCTCAGAGTCGGAAGAGGAATCACGCTTGCGTTTACTAATCACTCTTTTCAGATTACCATACTTCTTACCCAAGTCGGCAATGGCAGAGGAATTTCGTTTAGATTCGGAAAGAATTGCTTTCATATACGCATTGATGATAGACATATTAGGATTTCCCTCGCAATTGGGTATGGCCTCAATAGTAAAGCTTTCGCTATTATCCATAGTGATCTTATAACTTAAGCCTTAATCTTAATTAAATTTAAATTACGTACCAGTAAGAGTAATGTTATAATCTGTAACAAACAAACACCAAAATAAATGACTTATCTGAAAGCCGGAAATTTTTGAAGTCCAGAGTAGCAGACGACACACCCAACGTACACACGCGAGAGCGTCAAAAATAAGACTGACAATGTATCATAGATTCTGCTAACCATACATTCCTATAATATTTTATTTTATTATAGGTAATAGGCGACGACCATCTGACTGCACTGAAGTGGTCATTAGCTGCATCAGCTACGCTAGTGTTATTAAATTTTTAATTGCGGCCCTCTCATGAGTCTCTAAAACATTCTGAACTGAAATTACATAAAAATGTTGCATAGCTACCAAAAGAAGCGCAGTGCATGCTATAATTTATTAATTCAAGTTTTTAACAAGTGTTTTGAAGTTATTATGTTTCTGTTGTTAGAGGCCGCAGTTAGTTAGTGTGCCGCAATTTACCAGCTTAACCCTATACCCCTAACCGATTTACTTGCCTTTATATTTGAATGGAAAGACATACACATTTCTTCGTATTTACTAGGCCTATTTTTCATTTTTTATTTCTTTTTCAAAAGTTGAACAAGATTATATAATGTTGGTTCTTGGAATAATTTCAAGTTTCCCATGTGGCCAGATATTCCAGAAGCAACATCTTTAATATAATGAAGATTGAAATTTTATTAAAATTAAGCCGCTAGGGGCTCTATCCTGAAACTGTTTGTGGTAAATGGAACAATTCTGCATTCATGTGGCATTCCTTGGGCTCCGAACTGTTGGAATTTAGATTAAGGATTTTTTTCTATTTTATCATGTTTATCTTATTTTTAACGCTACTTGCAGTTTTAAAGGATAACGCTAAGGTTGTGCACTTTAACTACGAGGTCTTGTTTTTTTATGTTAGGTAGTCTCGTAGCCGTAAGTAGGCTTCATTTACTATCACCTCTTCATTTTCCTCTTCCATCCGTTAATACAGCCACCAATGATTGTCTTTTTTCGACACATTCCTTGGTAAGTGAATTTATTCACGGAATAGCTTTTCTGCATTCATGAGCATTGCCACCGACGATGGTAGGTGATTTTACTCATGGAGATGATTTCTTTTCTGACTGGTTCTTCCAGTCCCTTGTATTTAATTTCCTTTTGTCGTCAGCGATAAGGCCTTTGGTTTCGAAGCATCTGTTACCCCCCCTACTAAATAAATTACATTTACTCTCAAATTATTGCGGATATTAACAATAGAAAGATTAGTAATACGCTGAACTTGTATCTTTACTTAATCTTTCAATTTCTATAATTTGATAATCATTTAATCAGACATAATCTTTTTAATCTTGTACACTGTTCATTAGAAGGAAATGCTATTTAAATTTATGGTCATGTTATTCTCGCTAGGAGCTCGAATATAATTATAAACGAATAGCTTTGATGTAAGCCGCTAATATAACTTGTAACTTCAGAACATAACTTTATAACTTGTAACCCAGAGCTATAACTTGTAACTGAGAATATAACTTTATAATTTGTACTAAGTTATATAACTTCATGAACTTTGTAAATCAGTTATACAACTTAGAATATTGAGTTCTTTTTCTATAGATAGAATTGAAATTAATACTTAATTAATTTAAAAGGAATTAAGTAAGTACTTCAATTATTCTAATTGAAATACTTAATTAATAGTTAGGAACTTAAAACATTTCTGATCATGTATAGGTTAAACAGGACTCTGAAATAGTATGCTTAAATTTGGATGTTTATTAGTAAATCAGGTTTCACTAAAATGAACTATTAGTTAATCTGATCGATCTATATGTTAATCGTATAGAAAGCCATTACCACTAGCGTGTTAAATTTGAATAATGCATTGTGTGTTATTTCTATCTGCAGTGAGTAGAAAAACATCTTTGAAAAGTACTATCAGTACCTTAACAGAAGTTTATTCACTCACTGGAAGGTTGGACTCTCCAGTTCATCCTTTAAATACCATTGGCACCTAACTAAAGTGTTCATAGTTCGCGATGGTCTCTTGAAGACTGGTTGGTCGGACCAAGTCCGGTCGGACTTGTCCATCCACGGGTTTCGTGAGTTGGCAACTCAGACCCTTGTTTATTTTAAACTCTTAAGTTTACTCAACCGCTAGTTTATTTAAAACTTGTGTTGTGTTATTTGAAGACTTGTGCGTAAGTCTTAGAACTCTGTACTATTCGAATTTTAATATAAGTACACCCATTTAAAACTTCCTTGTGTTTAATTTACTTCCTAAAAACTTTTACCGTTAGTCATTTGTCAGTTTAATAGAATTCAATCAATTACCTCCAAGTCTCTTCAAGTTAAGATAATACAACAATTGTAACGAACCCGGAGACTTATTTTGCCCTATGGGATAAGTTTATTAACAAGCCTCATCTACTTAGAAAATAGGTGATAATTTACTATCAATCCCATAGGAAAAGGGCAATTTAATAGCGGATATAAGACTACAATATAAAATATCTACCAATTTTCATATTAATATAATTTTGATAACCTATAGGTCCCAGACTAATACTGATTTTTGATAAGTGATTAGATATTATTTTTGTATATTATTTAAATTAAAGTATAAACATATAGTTTCATTTGTATCATCCATGTAATGTTCACTTTGTAATGAATACATGTAATTTTTATAATTTGAAATGAATAGTTATAATTTTGAAATTTTTTATTCAATTAACCTTGGTATATATTTCATACGATTTACTCTTGTATGTTTGTATGCAATATACTTTCGAACAATTTTCGTTCTAATATTGAAACTAATAAGTTCCAGGGCTGGAACAATATGCTCTAAAAACTATAGATCTCAAAAATTTTATAGACGGAGAGAATTAAAGAGTATTGAATGGTTCTTCACCAGCGGTATATAGTATTCGATACCATTTCATTTAGGTTCGTCTATGATATTTCCGAGATCTATAGTTTTTAGAGCATATTGTCCCAGCCCTACAGTAATAAAGTAATAACTATTTCAATTTGAGGTAAAAGTAGATTTCTAGCTTTAGATTTGTTAAATTTCATTAATTCCAAATATATTATATATAACAACCATTCACACAAGAACATTAAAGTAATCC
>CANNZV010001654.1:161670-233692 GCA_947561585.1 Caprella mutica
CTTAGATAGAAATAACTGAGAGTTGCTAATGTAGTTTGTTGTATCCGCTAGATTGTTGTACTGCACACTTCATGATTGTTTAATGACCTGGCAGGGGGGTTCGAGGGGCGGCACGCCCCCCTTATATACATATATTTTATGTCTAATCAGTAATGAACTACAAAAGTGTCAATAAGGATTAAATAATATAGGTAAATAAGGATTTAAAAACAGGGGGGCTCGTGACCGGGGGGGCTCATGACCGGGGGGGCTCTTGACCGGGGGGGCTTATTACCTAGGGGGCTCATGACCGGGGGGGCTTATGACCGGGGGGGGGGGGGCTCTTGACCGGGGGGGCTTACTGCCTACACCCCACAATAAGTACCGATCATTGAAAGATCCTCGCTCAGTTTTTTTCCGATTATCCTCACAGCCCACGCGTCCAGCTCATCCATATCATTTACAATTATTATTCTGTTATTTCTATCTGCTCGATTAGCCGATTTGACGTACACAAAAACACGGCCGCCTGATTAACCACATGCGGCTATTTTGTCTGGAAATTGAGACGTTTCGCTTGTCTAATGTGGTACAATACTCTTGATCTCTTTGAGCTCAAGTTCTTATTCATGAATAAATAGTGAGGTTTTGCTGTCTTACACGCGTTAAAAAGATCTAATTTGTCATCACGGGAACACATTTTAAGTAAGATATTTCGCTTGTCTGGGCTTTGTGTTTTGGTTTTCTTTCCGATGCGGTAGGCAACGGATAATTTTTCTGGATCTAGTTTATACTTGAGCTCCCTCTTGATCACATCACAAGCCACCCTGGAAGTGTCTTCTCCGATAGATGCAGAAGGAACTTTGCTACCTGATATGATAATAATGTTAGATCGTTGTCAGACTCAATGTCTTTCAATCGCACATTCAATTTTCGTATTTCGTCATTCATGGTGGATACTTGAGATTCAAGGTGAAAAATCTTCTCGTTCTTCCTTTGAATTACTTCGTCAAACTTCTCACTGATTAAGGCTAAAAGGTTTTTCCCCTCTTCAGACAGCTATGAGTAGTGAGATTCCTCTATAACAGGGGAACAGGTTTTTATCTCACTTTCCTAATGAACAGATGTAGAATTATCTTTGAACTTGCCTTTACTTCCCCCCATGCTTGTGTTGCAACCCGATTATTGCATAATTAATTAACAACAACTAATTATGAGAAATCAATTACAACCAGTACAGTAATTTGCTGATTAAAATACAACGCAATTGAATTCAAAGGTAATTCTAAACTTATGGCAACACTCTAGTTTCCTTCTAGAAACATACGCGCTAAATACAATTAGGCCTAGCTACACTTTGTTTAGTTTCCGCCCACCGATTGTAAGGATAATTTTTACCGGTTAAACGACATTAACGAGTCTGATACAACAGAGTGAAGAGTGCCGATACAGTGCTAGTGTTTGTGAACTAAAAGTAGATTATAAACTCTCACCAATTATTAATATTAATACCTTTATTGCAGACATAACACTTTCCACTTTACATACAACTTACTATTTACAAAGAAATAAAAATTTTGTTTCTGAAGAACAGTCAAAACAACAGCCTAGGATTAACTCCAAACCAATCCCCCAAATCTTCTTAGCTAAAGAAACATTGGGTAAATATATAACTAATAATTATTCTCTCCAAGTTATTTGTATAATATTATTCTTAATAATGCCATATGTATTATACTGAATTGCCATATTAGCTAGTGCCATAAATATACTGATATTTATATGATTTATTAGCTAATTAGCTCCAATTAACATTATTAATATAGTTAACTATAATAACAAACTATTATTAGAATTAGTATCCTTATTCACAATGAGAATTACGTTATTCCCATTTTGGAAAAGTAAGTACAGACCCCAGACTTTTCTTACATCATGTTTCCCAGGTTTGAAAACATGACCAACCGCCAACATTTGACCAAACAGCATAAGTTGGGATATTTTCTGACAGTATTAAAAATGTATAACATTTGTTAATACTATTCTTCTAATTCAATGCATATTGAATATATTACAATTAAGTTTTACACAACATATTTCAACTTCAAGATTAGGAATTTCATTATTTATTATAATAATTAAAAGGCCATTTGACGAGTAACCTTTTGCTCGATTCTCAATTATTGTAATATTAAGTACAAACTATTTTTAATGCTTCTACATTTGCCAAAGTAATTTACTTCTCATATTAAATTAACTACAATTATTATTATTAATTATTTATTATGAACATGATAAATAATTACACTCAACCTAATTAATAAACATTAGAAATAAATATTCATAATTTAACTCATTGAGATTAGTATTAATTATTGCTATTTAACTGGCATAAATCTTAATTCACAATAATTGGTAAATTAGTAAATTAATTCAATTGATTATAATGTAAAGAATAATTTTTTCTTTTTCTTTTTTATTGTTATTTGGGCAAATTGTCGAGGGAAATTTAAGTCCAAATTTCTTTCTGGATTTATTATTCCAGGGTCCCAGTCTAGGGAGACTCAAAGACCAGTCTAGGGAGACCGGAGACACACAGGCCAGTCTACGGAGACAGTCATTCCAAGTCTACGCTAGTCTAGAGAGACCAGCACATCCAAGTCTACGGAAACACGACTTAACCTACGGAGAACTCACAAATCTACGGATACTTCAGTTCCAAAATCATAATCCTAGCATACTGACGCAGCAAACACTAATCTTGGCTACATAGCGATAACAGATTGTTACGCACGAAGGAAGTACCAAAGATTATCACTGCAGCGATACCTCACTCGAGAACTACTCGAACCAAAACTACGGACCAATCTGACGCAAGACATAAGCTGAGTACAATAGGAATAAATAGATAAAAATTAACTCTTGTTTGATTGTCACATTTATTAATTCATCATTTGTTTATGTATTAATTAGAACTGGAAAAGAAGAAAATAAGAGGATAGGCTATATCTAGATAATTAATAATAAAAATTAGATTTGTGTGTGGCTTAGAAGTGGATATAATGAAACACTTTCTAAGACCAGAGAAACACACATTGGAAATCTTACACTTGCATTCACGAAAGTAGTTTAGCAAAACTGTAAGTAGCGTTAAAACTATGATAGACGTGTTAAAGATGATTTTTTTTTATATATGTATAGCCGCACTTCTTTACCATTCACTACAGACTCTTCAGATCGCTGAATTAATTAAACTATTTTTTATGAAATAAATTCATGTTTAAAGTGTAACAAAAATATTTCCATAAAAAAAAGCTAAAATGGAGAAGATCATTAACTAAAGTTAGAGTTTGGCATCAGTCGACTTTCGAAAAACATAGTAGTCTTTTTTTTTAAATATATGTTGTTATCAATTAAAAATATACTTCTGAAAATTCATTCGTATGAATTACAGCGAACAACCAAAAAACTTTATTATATGCATGAAACTGTGCTTTTCTCCGCTTGTTTTTAAAGTTCGTTAAATACAGCCATCAAACAGATCACCGTGCCATTTCTGCGCTGTTAGTTTGCTGTGTTTAACGAACTTGAAACTATAACGGCTCGATCCCAATTATATATGTCATTAATTAAGATTAATTATTTGATATGAAGTAAACTAGAACGTGAGTAAATAACATACAAACAAACAGTTTAACGTAGCATGCGCTCTGTCGTTTGTACTATAGTGTGCATTTCCTCTGTAGGTGGCGCTGCAGTTCTGAAATAATTAAATATAGTTTTTAAATCGGATTATCAATAACTAATAGACATATTTTATTAATGCCTCTCTATAAATTTGAGACAAGAAAAAAGTTTGTCCAAAGGATTACTGCCTCATCAATACACATTATTAGTAAAATGAGTGAATATTTAACAAAAAATCCTGTAGCAGTTCAATTTTTATTGAATTTTCAATTATTAAATTACTTTCTCCAAATTTTATATATCATATATAAATACCTAACTTGATACAAACTTAATATGCAATTTAACTTATCCAAGTAAATATTTGAATAAAAGTATCGTTCATCTGACAGTGCTGATATTGTGACTATATTAAATAATAAATTAATAATATTTAATATTTATTTGATTTCA
The DNA here is from genome assembly GCA_947561585.1 of Caprella mutica. Lineage (NCBI taxonomy): Eukaryota > Metazoa > Arthropoda > Malacostraca > Amphipoda > Caprellidae > Caprella > Caprella mutica. The sequence continues at coordinate 165,790 of CANNZV010001654.1, forward strand.
AGATTCTTTAAACCGTTCATGAAATATAACTTCATTTAATTTAGATTATTTTAAAGGACCAAGAACAAATAGGATAATTTACCAAACAAAAAAATTTCTAATTGATGTAAATATAGAAAATACTATTGAGGAATAACTATTTTATAAATATTTTCAACTTAACATAATACTTGCTTCAAGTCTTCAATCATGTTTGGTTTCGATTTAAATACCTTCCCTGTAACAAATAGTATTCAAAGAAATTAAAAATCCGAAGGTGAAAGATCAGAGGACCTAACTGGCCAGGGAAAATAAGTTCGGTGCGAAATAATCTTATCATTCATGCGATTTTTCAACCAGTCTAAGGCAGACAAGAATGTGTGCAGTTGCACCTTCCAGCTGGAACTGAACGCCAGGATGATGATTTTTTCATCAGTCATTACAGTATTTATTATTTCAATGTATACGTCGTTGTTTACAGAGCAGGCATTTGTAGTCTCGGCATCTTCAAAAAAGTATGGACCATAGATTCTATGCAAACTCAAAACCAGGGTTGGTTAGGGGAAACCTCAAGGAGGTTTTTTAGTCTCCCCCAGGGGAAACTGGGGAAAACTAGGGGAAACTGGGGGAAACTGGGGGAAACTTGGGGGAAACCTTGGTAGTCTGATAATGATAAATTCAAGTTTACATATTGACCAAATGAATCATTGAGTCTAATGATCAATAAATGCATAATATGATAATATATTGGTATAACTACTTCTAATTAATTTATTCATCAATTAAAAATGTTAGCTTTAAAGTTACAAGGTATTGTAATTTTTATGGAACCAGTTCAGACTCCAGAGGACCAGAGTGCTCTATACTCAGTGACAAGTCGTAATTAAGCTTGCTGGTTACCACTGCAAGTTATATAATTGGCTATATTAAGATGTTAGAACTATTTACCGAAAGGAAGCATGTAGTCCCACCAAATTTTAGGCAATTTGGTGTAATACTTTTTGAGTTAAGAGAATAACAAGATGATAAATATATAAATAAATGCCGTGTAAACTATGGCCTTCCACTTTCTGCGAAGGTAATCATATTAATCAATAATTATTAACGCTGAAAATATATGAAAATATTCGAAGTAAATTATATTCAAAATACATTAATGAAATATTTTTTTATTTTGTAGTAATGTTGATGATTTATTCAAACAATGTAATATAAGCTAAATATATACCATATAATTTATATTTCAACTAGATTACGTGCACTCGGTAGAGTGCATACCTTTGTCGCCGCTTATCCGTTTGGTACCAAAATCTGATACACTGTTGACTAGATAGTGACCAATCGTCCCACCAAGTTTCGTGCAATATGGTTCAATTCTTTTTAAGTTATTGAGCTATCACTGACCTTGACCTTTAACCAGATCGCTCCCAAAATTCTACTAGATGTTACCTGGGCATTGACCAATCGCCCCATCAAATTTCAGACAATTTTGTTGAATAAGTTTTGAGCTATTGAGTTATAAATGGCCTATACCTTAATCTTTGACCTTTTACACGATCCCTCCCAAAATATAACAAAATAGTTCCTGTATATTGACCAATCGTCCCACCAAGTTACATGCAATATGGTTTAATACTGTTTGAGTTATAAATGACCAATACCTTGACCTTTGACCGGGTCACTCTGAAGTGGTTTGTATTCCCCTTATTTTAATTAATTAATAATTAATTCTTTTTTATGGTGTGCTACACCAACCGTACATTTTTATTTAAAACTCACCTTTGCAGAGTAATCTTTTGGTTTTCCAACTGGTGCGGGGCCCTAAATCACAGATATCTATGGAGAAGCCGAATAGTTAATCAGTTTAACTGTAGCTGCTAAATGAGCTCAGGGTTCAGTGTTCGGGAACATGGAAACCGTTCCAATCTGATATCCAAACTATTAGGTTGTCAACAAGTCATTGCTCCCAAAAAAAGCCGGTGAATTAGTGTATAAATCCGAACTTATAAGTATCTAAAAAACTACAGATTCAAAAAGGCTATAACTATAAATATATTTGTCTCGTTTTTGACTACCTGCTCATCGTAATTCTGCCCGGTACATTAGTAAAAGTCCCGGAGTAGTGAGTTGCGTAGAACGGGGTACGGTCAAGAGCCCCCCCGGTCAAGAGCCCCTCCGGTCATGAGCCCCCCGGTCACGAGCCCCCCTGATCATGAGCCCCCCTAGGTCATAAGCCCCCCCGGTCACGAGCCCCCCCTCCATGTTTTTTCAATCCTTATTTACCTAGTTAAACAAATGAAGAACTACTTAGATAGAAATAACTGAGAGTTGCTAATGTAGTTTGTTGTATCCGCTAGATTGTTGTACTGCACACTTCATGATTTTTTTAATGACCTGGCAGGGGGGTTCGGGGAGCGGCACGCCCCCCGATATACATATATTTTATGTCTAATCAGTAATGAACTACAAAAGTGTCAATAAGGATTAAATAATATAGGTAAATAAGGATTTAAAAACAGGGGGGCTCGTGACCGGGGGGGCTCATGACCGGGAGGGCTCTTGACCGGGGGGGCTTATGACCTAGGGGAGCTCATGACCGGGGAGGCTCTTGACCGGGGGGGCTTATGACCGGGGGGGCTTATGACCTACACCCGCGTAGAACGGGGGGGTTGAATCGAGACATGATAGAGTTTGAACTCTTTATAAAGGTAGGTAGGCATTATTAGGTTCATAGAATTCTTAAGATAGGTAAGAATACCTACATTATTAGATCATTACTAGCCAGCCATAAACTTATTCCACCAAATTAGGATCTGATATAATCTCGATCCCATACCTATTTTATAGGTAGTCACTAGTGTGGTCATAACCTGTAATATTATCAAATTAGTAGAATATAGAGTAAAATAATGAATCGATCTGAGAGTGATAGTGACATGTATTACTCAAACCAATATGACTCAGATTCACTAGAACAGAATATAATCCTAGCAGAATGCAGCAAAAGGGGGAGAGGGAAATCCATCATTCCAGAAACATATCCATTGCCTGAAACGCAATACAGGGAAAGTGATATGCCATTTCCAAATGTAAACAGAATTGCCATCAAACCAGGAGGAGAATCAAAACAGTGACAATATCCACATAATTCCAGAATTATGTCCATTGCCTGAGACACAATACAGAGAAAATGATATGCCATGTCCAAATGCCACTGCCACAAATATACCATCAAACAAGGAGTATCACAACAGTGATAGTGACAAAGTCCACAAAATTCCGGAAACGTTCCCTATTCTAGATGATTCCCAGACAAATGGTATTAATCCAATTTACAAAAGAAGATCCAGTGGCGCCCAAAAACAAATAAGATATAAAGAAAATCGAACCTACCCAAGTAAACTCTCAAAATAACACCATTATTTTTAAACAAATATCTGAGACTGAAATCACTGGAAACACAAATAACCAAAAGCTAACACAAAACTCAATTGCCATAGCAAAAAATTTCTCCAGTATTTTTCCAAAAGACACAATATCAGATATTAGAATCAATCAAAGACGCAATATTGTAGCAGTGGAATTAGATAAACCAACAGAGGATAATATCAACAAATTACTAGAAATTGAATAAAATAGAAAAATTCAATGTATCTGGTTATAAACCAAACACAAACATCATCGGATCACACTGCTCGGGAGTAATTTGACCAATAAGATTGGAGGAGAATATAGAAGAAATTACTGACTTGATTTCATCCCCTGTCAAAATACTGAAGCTTACCAGACTTCCCAAGTTTAGCGGGGGAAAGAGAGAAATGTCAACTGCAATAAAAGTTGATTTCAGTGGGAATGTTGTCCCAGCTAAAGTCAAAATGGGTTTCATATCTTTCCCTGTAAAGGAAAACAATGCACCACCTCTGAGATGCTATAAATGCAAAAGGATAGGACACCTGGCTGGTGGATGCACTGCCACAGGCCGATGCCTTATCTGTCGAGAAGAACACAAAAAAGAAGAGTGCAACAAATATAGGATGTCTAAATGTGCCAATTTTAATTCATGTCATGTTGCAAGCTCAAAGGACTGTATTTATAATATAAAATCACAGAAAATCAAAAAATTAGTGAAACAAGGCAAGACCTTAACAGAAGCAAAAAAAAAAACAATAGATAATGAACATGCAACCATGAAAAGAAGTCAGAATATAGCCAAAAAACCCACAAATACTCAAGCAAATGATAATTTTAAATCCTTTAATGATGCAGTTACAAATAACAGAGCACACCTTAACAAAACCAACCATGAAAAGTAAGATGATGAAGCAAATCGTAATAAAGATACTCAAGTGAATCATGAAACTGAAAGAGACATAATGAAACAAACAAAAGAATTGATTACAGAATGCATGCAAGACTTTTTCTCAAAGATGATCATGTTTATGTAGGAAATGTTCATCAGTTATAAATCTGAGTCAGGAGATCTCAATCAATTCATTAATGTGGCCGGGAAACACTTTGAAAATCTAGTACCAAACGAAATTTCCAACATTGAAGAACAATCAACGACTCTCCAGAACAGAAAACATGTAAGAGAGGAAGTCAGTGAAGAAGTAGAAAAAATATCTAGTGGTGTATTATCATCTGATGTAGGAAGTCTTAATTTCCAGACAGTTAAAAAGGGTAGAAAAGAAAAAACAAAAAACTGAAATTCCCTGAAGATAATAATAACACTTTAGACAGAGCTTGTAAAACAAAAATCAACATTGATGAACTCTAATAATCAAATGAAAAGAAATTCTTCTGCAGAAAAGAATTTGGAAATAATACAGTTCAACTGTAACTCAATAAGAAACAAACTATCAGAAATGAATACCAAACCAGATATAGTTTGCTTATGAGAAACTATGATTAATAAGCATGAACCCAGATTTATTGGGTATACTTCGATATGGAAAAACAGGGATGAAGAAAAAGGTGGACTTGGAACTTTAATAAGACATGATGTTAACTATAAAGAGGTAAATTTTGAACCTTATCCAAATGGAAAACTAGAGCTTCAGATAATTGAAGTTCAATCTCAGTTTGGAAATATTGGAATCGCAAACACATACATTGTCATACAATCCAAACAAACCAATTTATATTCAAGAGTGGAATCACTATATAAGCATCCTAGGCAATAACAAACTAATTATTGGGGACCTAACTCACATTCTCCTATCTGGGATGCGCGAGGTAGAACCAATACAACTGCAAAAAAACATAGAACATTTTTTAAAGCACTCAGATCTTGGAGTCCTAAATGATGTAGATCAACTGGATCAACCTCACGCCTTGATCTATGCTTAGCATCATACATTCTAATTAATAAAGCGGAATCTTTGAGAGGCAAAGACATGTGAAGTGATCACTTCCCAATGATATGTAAATTTGGCACATTTATAGAAAAGAAAAATATGAAAACACACCAAAGATGGAAACTAAATAGAGCTGATTGGAAACAATGGAAAACTGAACTGGAAGAGGAGGAGGTAGTTACATATTATTACCCATGGATGCAGATAGTCATAATTCCAATCTTACAGAAAAAATTCTGAAAGTTTATAATAAGAACATACCTAAAACGAAAGGTCAAAGAAAGCTTAAAAATGTACACCATGGTGGGATAAAAGATGTGAAACTGTAATTAAAAATAAAAATTGTGCAAATAATAATCTATTCAAGCATCCAACCCTTGCCAATCTAATAGAACATAGAAGATGCCAAGCAACTGTAAAGTCAACTCTGCTTAAGAAAAAGAGGGACTCATGGAAAGAATTTTCATCTACACTAAATTCGAGAACTCCATCAGGCAAAGTCTGGAAGATAGTAAAAATTATCAATGGCAAACAGACAACACACAATATCCCAATCAGCAATAACTCTACATCAGATGCAGACAAGGATAACATGCTCCTAAATCATTTTACAAGATATTCTCCAACTAATGAAATATATTGATATTCCTCAGGATAGGAAACAGCATATCAGAGTTTGAACGAATAATAGAGCGAGAACTACATAACGCACTCATAAGGACAAAGAAATACTTCACCAGGAGAAAATGGAATCTGTAACAGTTTCCCGAAGAAAGCACCATCAAATATAACACATGAACTCTTATCACTTTACAATTGCAGCTTAAAGACCAGCAGTGTACCAGCAAAGTGGAAGAGTGGTATTAGATGTCCTATCTTAAAACAAGGCAAAAACTCAGCAGATGTAACATCTTACAGACCAATCACCATGTTATCATGCATTGGAAAATTAATGGAACGTATTGTACAAATAAGACTAGAATATACAGTAGAAAAACAAAACGTATATTTACATGTTGTCAGAGTGGTTTTCGGAGATGTAGGAGCACAGTATTATCAATTCTAAAACAAAACATAAGGAAAACATTTAATAATAAAGGATACTGTGTTATTACCTACCTTGATCTCCAGAGTGCATATAACTGCGTGTACCTGCAAGGACTTGTGGAAAAATTGGAAGATCTTGAAATCAATGACTACATATTAGGGTGGATAAAAGATTATCTACTTGAAAGAAAAGTGAGTGTGAGGGTAGGAGGGGTAATTTCAGTCTCAAGAAACATGACTTCTGTCTCCAACCTTATTTAACGTCATGATTCATGATATGCCTAAGAGTGAAGAGGTGAAAATCCTATCATACGCTGATGACATCACTCTCGTATTAAGTTCAAATGACCTATTTGAGGCACGAACTAAAATGCAGTTATATCTGAACAAAATGTAACAATGTATGAACAAATGAAGATTTATTCTCAACCTTACAAAATGTTCCTTTCAAATATTCACAAAATAATGTCTGAAAATATTCAACAGACAAGAACACAGAAAAAACTAGGAATAATATTTGATGCTCCTAGACTTACATTAATAACTCATATAAATTATTTGAAACAAGATTGTTCCAGAAGAATAAACATAATGAAAGCCATATCTTCAAATAAATGGGGAGCTTCACTACACTTTTCAATAAGAATTTACATTAGTTATATAAGAAGCAAATTAGAATATGGAAGCCAGATCTACAATGAATTCCCATTAAGTGTGATTAATAAGTTGAACATTGTAGAAAATGATCCATTGAGACTTATTTTAGGCGCACGCAAGACATCTGCAATGGTTACTATTCATTAGTCCGACGCCCCATTAGTCCGACGCCCAATTAGTCCGATGCCCAATTAGTCCGACGCCCCACTAGTCCGACGCCCCAGTAGTTCGACACTTTTGTAATTTATTACTGATTTAACATAAAATATATGTATATCGGAGGGCGTGCCGCTCCCCGAACCACCCTGCCAGGTCATTAAATAATCATGAAGTGTGCAGTAGGCTACAACAAACTAGCGGATACAACAAACTACATTTAATGTTGAAATAAAGTGATGGATTGCATCATAAATTACTATTAGAAATAAAGTAAAATAAAAGAGTAATATAAAATTGATAAAATGAAAGAAATGAAAAATTATTTTATTTTTTAGATTAGTTATTAATTGAGTATACCTATTTAATCATATTTTTTATTTTAATCAAAAAATAAAAAATAAAAATAACACAGAAAGATGGAACTGTCGGGCTATGGGGCGTCGGGCAAATGTGGCGTCGGACTAATGGGGCGTCGGACTATTGAGAAGTTCCCATCACCAATTACCTCTCCGGAAATTGAAGGATATGTTATGCCGCTTATACATGAAGTACGTGTTCATGAAATGGTACCTATAATTAATGCATAGTCCAAAAAATTCACACCATCCAGAAATTACCAACGAAGTTGTAGTCGATTCCACTTTGAATAGAGATAACTACTTCCAAAAAAAAGCAATTTGTACTTTTGATATCTTGGAGATGAGTAGAATAAGCAGAGTACAAACTCCTTACTTGTCCCCTGTACCACCATCGGTTGATCTGTCATAGAGTTTTTGTCTTGAGTTGACAGCAGAATGCTTATTAAATCAGGCCACCTCAATTATGATTAATAATGTATTCATTGAATTCATAAATACTAAGTATGAAGGAGAAATGCAGATTTATACTGATGGATCAAAGTTGATGGATGGATCAATTGCAGCTGCAATGTATGTCCCTGCACTAAACATTACTACAACATGGAAACTCAATCCTGCACATTCGGTGTTAGGCCTCAGAATTATTTGCAATAAATAAATCACTAGAAAGGATAAAAATGATTTAAGAATGAAAAATAAAGAGATAGTAATATTTACTGATTCCAAGACCTCAATACATTTGATATACAACACACATAACCCTACATATAAATACCTCGTATATAGGATCCAGAAGATAATATATGAACTATTACCATTTGTAAAAATACAATGGGTCAAAGGCCATGTGTGCATAAAAGGGAATGTGATTGCAGATGCTGCAGTTAACTTAGGTCTTCAAAATGACAGATCGGCTGCAAGCATACTAAGCTTTGAAGAAAACATCACCCATCTCAGTAGAAAGTGTTTTCATTTATGTGTAAAAGAGTGGAACAACAAAGTAAATTGTAAGTTCATACATAGTATCATGCCTGAACCAAAGTACAGACCCTGACTGGGACATAAATCTAGGAATCTAGAAACCATTTCTGCAAGATTGCGAATTGGGCACATAGGATTAAATAGTCATAACTTTCGATTTGGTAGAGGTGAGACGGCACAATGTAAAAATATATTGTGAGGTTCCAGAAACAGAAGGACACTTTCTGTTGACTTGCAGAAACTACCAGGAACAGAGGAATGAAATGATTATACCACTCAATAGATTAAATGTTCAGTTGTCCCTAAGAAATATCCTTCTGGGAGGTTAAATATTTCAAACCAGTTAATGGACAACCATTGAACTTAGAAGATCCCAGGAGCAACGGTATTAACCATCCAGTTGAACTACGCACTTTAAGTGGTACACTCATTTCATGACCTATCACAGCACTGAAAAGAAGAAAAAAGGGAACACGGAAATTGTCAATCGTGTTGCCGGTGATATAATTTTTTTTTTATTTAGTAATTCCTTTGATTATATTGTGTTCATCGATGACTAAATTATTGTATGTTATTCTGCAGAGATTCCTATGATTTACGTAGTTTTATAAACTGATGTACATAATTAATACTTAGTTTTGTGAGGAATTTCTATACTAAACTACTATACTTAGGCGAAATGATTCCTTTGGTTAGTCAGATAATTGCACAGTTATAAATATGTAAGATGGGTCTTGAAATGAGGAGTAACATATGACTAAGGAAAATATTCCCTGCAACTATTATTAGGTACTAATAATAATAGTACCTAATAATACTTGCAGGGAATATCCAACGCTATGACGACAATGGTTCCATACTTTCTGATTTGCTAATTTAAACTATTATTGTAGATCCATTTTTTATAGTCTGTCTTCTACTTAGGAGTCCTTCGTACAGGTTGGTTATTTATTATTGGCCCAAAGTTCTATTTTTATTCAACTTTAATGTTTCATTTCCTTTTAAGTACCGACAGATGATTCAGCGGGATCTATTGTCTGTTTTGCAGCTGAGCTAACCTGAATTTACCGGAGTTAACCTATCTGAGGCTACTTACCAGAGTTACCCTATCTGAGGCTACTTACAGGAGTTACCCTATCTGAGGCTACTTACCGGAGTTACCGTACCTGAGGCTACTTACCGGAGTTACCCTACCTGAGGCTACTTACTGGAGTTACTCTACCTGAGGCTACTTACTGGAGTTACTCTACCTGAGGCTACTTACCGGAGTTACCCTACCTGAGGCTACTTACCGGAGTTACCCTACATGAGGCTAGTTACCGGAGTTACCCAATCTACTTACCAGAGTGGACAATCGGTCCCTCTCACAAAACTGTAGGTTTAAATGAATGTGTGATTGCTTGTTTTGGTGAATGTGTGATTGCTTGTTTTGGTGAATGTGTGATTGTTTGTTTTGGTGAATGTGTGATTGCTTGTATTTGGTGAATATGTGATTACTTGTTTTGGTGAATGTATGATTGCTTGTTTTGGTGAATGTGTGATTGCTGGTTTTTGGTGAATCTGTGAATGAACGAGTGCTTGTTTTTGGTGAATGTGCGAGTGCCTGTTTTTGGTGAATGTGCGAGTGTTTTTTTTTTGGTGAATGTGCGAGTGCTTGTTCTTGGTGAATGTGCGAGTGTTTGTTTTTGGTGAATGTGAGAGTGATTGTTTTTGGTGAATGTGCGAGTGCTTGTTTTTGGTGAATGTGCGAGTGCTTGTTTTTGGTGAATGTGCGAGCGCTTGTTTTTGGTGAATGTGTGAGTGCTGGTTTTTGGTGAATGTGTCTGCAGATTGACAAATCGTTTCACCAAATTTCAGGCAATTTGGTTGAATACTTCTGTGATGGACGCCCTCGGGGTGATCTCATCAACTGTGGAACCTTATAACTAGGGTTGAGACAATATGCACTGCATATTATGCAGTGTATGCACTTAAATATTTAGTGCATATTCGCTTGAAATATGCATTTTCATAAAAGGCATATGCATTTTATAAAACGCATATGCATTTTATAAAACGCATATGCATTTTATAAAACGCATATGCATTTATAAAACGCATATGAAAAATATATGAATTTATAAAACGCATATACAAAATATATGCAGCAAATAATTTTTAATTTTAATTAAAAAAACATTACACGTATGGATTTCTCGAAATAGGCTGTTACTAAGAAGCTCATATATTTTAATTTTTTTTAATTTTATTATTAAATGTAAAAATATTTAAAAACTAAGTGGTAGAATAAAGGATGTTAATTAATATCTTTTAATTAAAGATAATTTCAATATATTGAAACACTTATTACAAAGCTGCTTTCAAGTACATTTATCAAGTCTTCAATATGAAGAATCTAGTATACAGGTAATTAATTAAAGCTCATACAGCGAACGATCTTTAAACGGACACCCTCCAAAAAAGACAAAATTTATCTGTTCTTCTGGCCATGAAACTCCTACAACAACCTCTTTAAACTATATAGTTTAACTAATATTCTATTCGTCTACCAATTATCTAGTCGTATATTTATTATATTCAAGGTATTACAATTTACAATAAACACTCAATGTTTTGTTTATAAGATTTTCAGTATTTTGATTTTGTTACTCATTTCCTACACATTTTCTTTGATTAGAGAAACTCTATAAAAATTAGAAAGAGGTGTAACTACCCTATATTTTCACTTGGTTTAGTTACTAATATTTTTGTTTCATTTTACTTACCTTATTATTTCGTACCTACGAACAATTATATGAGTAAGTTATATAAATATTTTAAAATTTTCATTAAAATATTTATTCAGTAATAATCTGAGATCATTTACCCTCATTAGAGTTTCTTTGAAATGCTGTTAAAGAAAACTTAAAAGTTAAAATCCCTAATTAAACTAATAATTTTTGTCTTTTGTAGGGGTGGGGGTACCTGTATACTGTCCATTGTACGAGCTTTACCTGTATTTATATTATACAAATGAATATATACAGTAACACTAGTTTATAAAATAGGAAAATCAGTCGATAAGTTTAATTAAATTTTATTATTACCCTTTGCAAATTTGCAGAAGGTTATATTTTATCCGGCATTTATTTATTTATTTATTTATCATCTTGTTATTTGCATAACTGAAGCAATGTTAAACCAAATTGCCTATAATTTGGTGAAGCGATTGGTCAATGTCCAGTGAACTTCTTGTAGAATTTTGGGAGCTATGCACCCGGTCAAAGGTTAAGGTCATTGTTATTTATAACTCAAAAAGTATTGAACCATATTGCATGAAACTTGGTGGGACGATCTGTCAATATACAGGAACCATTTTGTCAGAACAGGTCAAAACGACGGCGAAGGTATGCGCTCTACCGAGTGCACTTAATCTAGTTACTGTATATTTTAGGTTTTCAAAACTAAAATATTCTTGTACTGAGAAAATATCTCCTCTACATCATAATATGAAACAAGAGGTGCGTATAGAAAACTCGCCATAATTGATGGGCCAAGTTATTTTAAGATTTCATGTAGATTGACTTGAATGACTAGTGCAGATTATCCTGTGAAAATTGAATTAATGTCTGATTTAATGATTTAAATCCTTCATTTTTGGATAATATTTAGTGATTAGTCACTGATTACTAATATAAGCTTTACGTAATATTTCTATCATAAATATTCATGAGAAAGTTATAATTTTTTTTATCTCTGTGATTACTTTAGAAATTGACCTGCCTTGCACCTCAATTTGCTCTATTGTTAATGGAATTACGGAGAAAGTTGAATCTATGAACACAAGACCTACTTTCATTATTTCTATGCTCTGTAGAAGTTTTTGACATTTTCACTCTGATAATTATCTGGAATATTGAGAAGCAGAGTTCAACAAAGTTCTCCACCTCGTTATAACCTACCCTATATAATAATTTAAATTTCTAAGTAGAATAAAAATCTAGCTCTTTTTCATTCGCCTGATACTATTCATTAATAAATGTAGAAGTTTATCATTCGAATACCAAAAATCAACTTATTTTACTAATCGTTTTCTATTTGCATATTATTTTTTCTAATGTGAATCTAATTTGCATATGCACTTTCTATTTTGCATATGCATTTTCTATTTGCATATGCATTTCAAGATTGGCATATGCATTTCAAGATTGGCATATGCATTTCAAGATTTGCATATGCGTTTTTTATATGCATATGCATTATTTCACCAATATGCAAGATATGCAAAGTCACAACCCTACTTATAACGGTCCACTGTATGGGTTATCTAGTGATTAGAATCTTACTCTTTAACTTATCTTTCAGATTCTTTTTAAAATCAATTAATCTCTTTTTACTAAATACTCATTGCCATGCCCTGGAACCAACTTGCTTATATGGTTCCGACCTCAGGCCTATGGTCAATGCTCAACTGTATATAGGTTAAATAACACTTTTAGATATAACTCAAAAGGGTATGTATTTCTATATCAAGCATATATTACAACACTATGAACTTCACTAAGCACTCACAAGAATTTGTCTCACAACTCAGACTTGAGATTTAGATGTTAATCTCATTCGAGCCAAATGGTAACTACCTGCGAACTAACTCGTTCATTCTACAAAGCTTACATTTATAGTGACATACTAACTATATCAAATCATTACATCACATATCTCCCCCTTCTATTTAAATTGAAAATGATTTTTAAAATATTTATTTCAAAACTTCATTTTCAATTAAACAATTCTTAAATTTAAGAACATAAATCCCATTTTAATCAATCCTAAAATTCAAAACATTAAATTGAAAAATTCTAAAATTCAAATTGAACAATCATAAACATCAAACCTATAACTACGAGAATTTTAAACATTTATTTAATAATAATTCGTTTCTTCCCATCTTTTTCTTCTGAATGTCAATATTAAATAGAGTCTTCAGAAATCCAAAAAAGAAAATATACTATGTATATAAAATATTTCAAACTTACATTTAACATCAAAAATAGTATGAATACACATCAAAACTGAACTTAACATATTGTGACATTTTTGCTTTAAACCATCAAAAAAAATTATTTCAATTTAACTTGTAAAATTTAATTTGTTTCAAACAAAGATTCAATTCATTTTTTTTACGTTAGCTTTAATAAAATTATTTTACTTTACAAACAATTATTAAGTGTCACACTAAAATTAAACAATGTTCCTTATTTATTCATAAATTAACAATTTTGAAGTTTTCTGACATGATTATAAATTTGTCAAAATAAAATTCTAATAAACATATTACATCATAGAAATTATATAAATTCCTTTCTTCCATTCAAATTCTGTGTCGTTTTATTTTAAGAGCAATTATAATTTCATAGATACTTTATATAATTATCAAAATGGGTTCACTGACCTCTCTAAAATATTCTAAAAATTAACATTGATTCAACAATCGTGCAATTAAAATTAACATCCTGCCGTTAAAAAATAGAATTTCTATTTTTTAATTATTTTATTGAATAAAATTTTATATTAAATTCTTTCTTTAGAAAACTTCAAAGTTCGTTTAATATTTTACTGGAATTAGTTATAAATAACCATTTCATTTATGTATATTAATTTAAAAATAGTTCATTCCTGCAAATTCCAAATTTATTCTGACTCTAAAATTTTCTAATCATGCATCAAAATCTAATTAGTATTTCAAAATGAAAAAATATTTATTTATAAATATTCACTTTTAAATATTCACAAATATTCACTTCTAAATATTCACAGTATGAATATTAATTCATCTGTATTCAATTCATATGCTCACCTAATAGACCGCGTACTTCTATTAAGTAAGCAAGCTGAGTCATCAATTAAAATAATAATTAAAATGCTGTGTCGGTAATTTTTGTTACGATTCAATGATTAATTTGCTGATCATTAAAAAGCTATAAAAGTTCTTGATAACTTATATGTGGTATGTGGTTTCATGTGGTTGTGTGGATATGTGGTTCTTTTTGTTTCTTGACTCCTTCGATGAGGTAGGTGTCCTTCCTAGCGTTACGTGCATATGACTTGATCAACAACTGTTGGATCTTCGTTCTCCATTTTAATGATATGGGACCACTGTAATGGTTCCTCTGCTGTCCGTTCTTCTTTCTTCATTTTTTGAATTCTGTAAACAGAGAAAATAGTAGCATTTGTGACCCCTGGCATAAATATTTTGTATTATAATTTATTAATCACCCATAGTGATTACTTATTTTCAAATTCATTCTTCAGTATAAATTTCATTTTCTTTGCGAATTCATAATATTAAAATCATTGATATTTTAAATATAGACGTAAGTTAATTTATAGTCTTATTATCTTTGCCGATTAATGTCTCTTTAATATTGCTGATCGTTGCAATACTCTTCTATCCTATAAACTGAATAAAACACCTATCACTCTTTTGCATTGTGATATTATTTTATTCCACACACATTTCCTTTCGTGTAACCGTGTCTGCTTTTATTTTTTATGCTGACCCATTCTTACTTCTCACATTCATGTTCTTACACCGTGATACTTACTTGGATCACTGGATGTCTATTTATTAACTGACTCAGACATTTTGAACTATCAACAATGTCTGCTGTCTGAAAATTCCTAGATTACAACTGCTTTTTCGCAAGATAAATTAATACATAATGGCATTTTTCCGTCACTAGCAACATTAAACTTTTAAAATAGCAATCTATACTATGCTACCCACTGGTACAGTAGATACACTGACTTTACTAATCACATGCATACGTCTCTACTGCACTACTCAGCGTCATAGTACTTTCTTTAATCGCACTTTTGCGTTATTGTTATTAACCCTTAACCCATATCACACTGGTTACTCATAACATTCTTTAATTAACTTGTTCGACCATTTATCGAACCTCATTAATTCACTTTACGGTTTCACATACCGCTATAACTCATTTGAGAAAATCAAACTTTCTCTGAATCTGTGGTTTCAGCTTCTCCACGAACTATAAATTACGGTTTCAGTTCTACCGAAAACTTTCCTGAGAAAATCAAACTTTCTCCAAGGTTTCAGTTTACCACACACTCCAATACGGTTTCATCTTACCGAAAACTTACCTGAGAAAAATTAACTTTCTCCATGGTTTCAGCTTACCACAAACTACTGTACGGTTTCAGCTTACCAAAAACTTGTCTGAGAAAAATTAACTTTCTCCATGGTTTCAGCTTACCACAAACTTCATTTAACCCTAATTTTAACGTGACATGCACGGAGTATCACAAATAACCACCGTCTCTAATCACTCACTTAAACATTTTACTTTTTTTTCTTTCTCCCGTCTCCTTTATACCTACTTACTGGTTTCATTCCAAATTGAGTCAAACTGACAGTTGCCATATTCTTATTTAACTCATACTTAATTAGACTAAATTTGCCTCCTAACAACACATTTAAACTTCAAGGACTCTCTCTCTCTCTCTCTCTCTCTCCCTCTTCTTATTGAATAACAAAAGATTAGTGATTATCATATATTATTTTTTCATAAAAAAAAAATCGCCATATATTCTACTTTATCTATGACTTATTTTTTCAATCGTTTGGAAAAAAATTTATACTGATTATATTGAACTAATAAGATAATCGTCTGCACTGGGAAAATTAATAATTTAATAATATCAAAAAGTAATGGATGACTTATCTTTTTTATTCCTCCTCAGCTCCTCTTCTTGTTCGTCTGTGTAGAATTTCTGACTGGGTATATGCCTACCATGCAGTAACTGGTGACCTGGTGATCTGTCACTGGCAACAACACTTCTGTTGTTTACTTAGTCACTGTTCTTATATAACTTTTATACTTAAATTTCTCACTGAAATAGTCAAATAATATTCACACCTTCAACGTGTAAAAAATCTTCTCGTTTTATCACAAGTACTATCGTTGTTACTTAACGAAACTTTAGTTGGTGTCTATGCTCAAGGAGTTAACTGCAAGACTGATCAGAAGATGTTGACTAGAATGGCACTACTTGCGATCTGTGATTAGAGGATGTTGACAGCACGGTGGCTACCTGCGAACTGTGCTCAGGAGATGTTTTCTGAGCGGTGGCTACCTGCGAACTAACTCATTCATTCTACAAAGCTTACATTTATAGTGACATACTAATGACATACTAACTATATCAAATCATTACATCACACTTCTTCAGTTATGCGAATAATAAGATGTTAAATAAAAATAAATAACTAAATGCCGTCAATAATATAATCTTTCTGGCATTCTGCGAATAATATAACCATTCTGCATTCTGCACTGATCTAATAATGGGATATAATTTATAATTACTTATAATAACGTAATTATTTGAATAATGTACATCATGTATAATTATGTACAGTGTCATGTACCTTATAAGTTAGGATATGATAAATTATTAAATGATATTAGGTATAATTATTATAAACAACATCATTCAACAAAAATGGATAACGAGAGGAAAATAACCATTTATAGGTACCAAATTATTATGAAATGTAATGGAAGAACCACATACAATTATTAATGTCTTTAAATGTTAAATAAAATAGGAATAAAAGTATTGTATTATTATAGATGTCCATTAGAATATTCCAGAAATAAAAGGTAGGTACATATATAGGTACGGAAATTATATTCCATAAATAGCTAACTATAGTAATAGTGCATGGTTATTTATTTAATCTAAAAAGTATTCAGCATTATACAACATCAGAAATGTAGGTAGTTTCACTAAAATAATTTAATTGTCCCTTCTCCCTTTATAATATTATTTCAACGAGAAAATGAATACGAGAGAAACTTCTTCCCACTTATTCATTCATAGCTAATATATAATAAATACAATCTTCTCACATAAACTAATTCATCGTCATCGAGCATCTTGCATCAAATTGGTGCGTATCCTCTTACCTTATACAGTTGCATCCATTAGGTGTGTATCCTCTTACCTTATACAGTTGCATCCATTTGGTGCGTATCCTCTTACCTTACACAGTTGCATCAATTTGGTGCGTATCCTCTTACCTTATACAGTTGCATCCATTTGGTGGGTATCCTCTTACCTTATACAGTTGCATCCATTTGGTGCGTATCCTCTTACCTTTACAGTTGCATCCATTTGGTGCGTATCCTCTTACCTTATACAGTTGCATCCATTTGGTGCGTATCCTCTTACCTTTACAGTTGCATCCATTTGGTGCGTATCCTCTTACCTTATACAGTTGCATCCATTTGGTGCGCATCCTCTTACCTTATACAGTTGCATCCATTTGGTGCGCATCCTCTTACCTTATACAGTTGCATCCATTTGGTGCGTTATAGAACTGGTTAAGATCAGTTTGATTTTACTATAGTCAAACAGTATAATCGAAAACTAAGTTGTCGTATAATTAATTATTGCTATTAATAAGCCTTCTGACTTACATAGAATCGTGCAAGTTTTTGAAAAAAATGAAACAAAAACATAATATATATTAGGAAACATCCGATCATTTAATTTGTGAATGCTAGAAAAACTAATTAGTATTAAGACATAATTTATTGAAAAGAATACAATTTGGAAGTTTTTTCTTCATTTGACATTAAAATGATATCCTTTAAATAATTGTCATATTTAGCTGGAAAATGTTACGTATTTTAAAGATTTTTCCAATCACCTTTTTCAGGATATCTGGAAAAAGTTACTAATAGCAATCTTAATAGGGCTAATTTAGTCTTCTTTCAATTCCTGTATATGTGTTTTGCTTTGTAACACATATATGTGTCTTAAGCTAAGGGAACCAAAAAATTATTAAAGTAAACCTTTGCCCTAGCTGCATGAAAGTAAAGTTTAGTGTTTAGTGTGACATCATGATCTTCTATTTGTCTTCAGTTTTACAAAAGAAGAAGAGTGTGCAACTTGCACTGTGATTTAGTGAAAGATATCGAAAATTGAATTGACATTTGCAACAACTAGTATATAGCCACTTTTAAACTTAAGTGGTAGAACGATTCAGTTTTTGAAATAAGAATAGGCGAGAGTGATTCATCATATTGTAGTATAGTATATCTCCGGTCATGACACTGTCTAGTGAACTGTGAGAATTATCTAAAAAATATTTTATATTTTAAAGAATATGAAATAAACTTTTTCATAAGTATATTATGTCTTAATACTCTAGGTTCATTAATTTTCCTTGTATTCAAAAAATAAAAGGGTGATCATTTTCTGTATATTTGATGTACAGGGTGATTAAAACAGGTAACCGGGTTTTGGATGGTAATATTTTATGAACTATAAGAGCCAATTTTTAATATTTCCTTACATCTTGCAGATAATCTCTTTCTTTATTAATTAGTGAATTCATTAAAATTTGTGATATTGAATAATAATTGTGTGGCATCAATTTCAATTAAGCTGGTCGAAAATAATATCCCGTCGGAAAAATTTGTAAAAAAAAAAAAAAATCCAATATTCCTTTCAAACAGCGATTATAACATGAACATAAGGATATAATTTATGCTGCTAACAAGTTTAAAAACATATTATAAAAAATTGTATTATTATATTTAATCTCCATGTCCTTCCATGTATCTTCCGTTCATCTCGGTACACAATTTTGTTCTTGCTCTCATTTCCATTACAGAACTGCTGATAATCATTCGATTTCCCTTCAAATTAGATTGTTCTTTAATTTACGAAAACATCGCGTAGCTCTGGTGAATACCTTACTTTTTTAAGTAACCACAAAGGAAAAGGACACATTATATCTGGAGATCTGGCGGGTCACTCAGTACCTGTCTAAGTCCTATCACTCGTTGATGGAACACTTCACTCGGGCGATCACGAACGTTAATGTGGAGATGAAAAGGAGCTCTATATTGAGCTCACCATAGTCAGTTAAATCTCACCAAATTCCTCTCTTAGATGCAGAATATCAAAATTATGAACAACAATTAAAAAAAATTCTCCGTTCAGATTTACATCTGAAAAAATGGGTCTAATGATAACGCCGTCTCCGCACAATCCAGCAAACTGGTGACTTCTTTCTGTGCAAGTTTTTAAACATAATTGAATGACGGAAAGACATGGAGATTAAAACTTATAATGGAATAATATGGTTTTAAACTTGATAGCAGAATAAATTTAATTTTATGTTCATGTATTTTATTGTTGTTTGAAAGGTACATATATTGAAAATAATTTTTTTCTATTTTATAAACTTTTTCTGCGGGACTATATTTTTGACCGTCTTTACTGAAACTGATGTCACACCATTGTTCGGTGACACAAATATAAATGAAATTCATGATTTATTAGAGAAAAAGATTATCTTCAAGATAAAATAAAACATTAAAAATGGCTTTTATAGTTTGGAAAATAGCAGCATCCAAACACACGGTTGTCTTTGTTTTGAATCATCCATGTCACAACTAATATTTATATAATAGTTTTACAAATATAATTGAGCGCGCAAATGCGTCTACTGAAATTGTTCAATGATACTATTAGAGTTTTATTAATTTGTTGTCAAACTGTTTGATTATATATATGTTATGATATAACTTCTGAAGTTAATATTACATATGTATGGTACACAGGTAGGGTATATCTGTAGCAGACTTTACAGTAATTTTTGTGAGCTGTGTAGTTACAGACCATTGGATTATTACGATTCTTTCTCTTATGGACAATAATGGACATATGAATGATAATTGATTTATTATGTGAATTTTCTTAGAAAATATCGCTTAGCGAACTGAAAAAAATGTCGCATACAAATGTAGAAAATGAAGATAATACTGTTAGAAATAACAACAGAACTAATATTTTTACTGACATATTCATCAGGTAATGGCACCATAGCACACGAGTAAGTAACACTGAAGTGCAAGCACCAGAGGTGGGCGTTCCGCAAAAATGTTCGCGAACCGGTTCGGACTGGAAAATGGGTTCGGACATTCGGATTCGGAACCTCTTCAAAAATGGTTCGGACTTCAGTGTTCGGAACGTCTTTTTCACAAGTCCGAACCTCCGTACCCGGGGAAAACTGACTTGTTCATTTAATTATTTTACGTTCTGAACATGTACCGTACACCTACGGACTGCCTCTCGGCTACTAATTTATACATAGGTTTCTGCTTAACACTGAAGCGAAGTACATGCATATCTCACCGCTCTTCTTCTGTTACGTTATTCATTCTTTCCTGACTAGCGGTAAGTTTTATAATAATCTTAATTCTTTAATAACGGTTTATGTTCCATCAAATCTCAATTGAAAATTGCTTGAAATATGTAGAACTATAGGTTAGGTTATAAACGTATATATAAGATAACATTACATAACACCCTACCCCTAGTAACTTAGCCGTTGGCTAACCAGTCCTCTTGGAAAAATAATAATAACTTAAATTCAAGACCGATTTTAAAGCTGACCTTTCATTCGTTTAATTTTTCGCATAAATACATACGATTAGACAAAAACAAAGGTGATAAATGGTAAGATACTCATATTATGAGCATTTATTCAAATCTGTAATAATATTAGGAATATATCAGAGATCTTCCCAGGCATTAGATACAAGAGTGTGTTTCAGTACATAAGGGTGAATATCTCAATATAATCAGTTAACTGTAACTATCAAATATGTGCGAGAATAACCCAGCTTCGTACAATAACATCTTATAAATATTTGCTTTTTGTCTTAGCTTGTTACTTTTATTTTGAATGATAATTTTTCTTTTGATTTTACTAATGTATGAGTAAATATCAAATGAAGGTTTTTAAAAGAAAAAATATTGAAATGACTCTAATGAGCAAACTTTTGACGGCTAAGTAGGTAGGCTGAACAGATAATCTAAGATCAAGTATTCGGCTATTCGCTTTTAAATTGAATTGATTATAATTTATATATGTGTTATAATATTATATATAAGTTATAATATTACTTTGAGAAATATTCACAGTAATCTTCACTGTCTGACCTTTCTAATATAGTAATTGAATAGAAGAAAAAGTTAAGCAAATAGAGTATAGGAATATACCATAATACAGTATCTATAGTACTTTCATATTCAAATAAAATGCAAAATGTTATTTTATTATCAGTTCTCTAGATCGGATTAATTAAAAATGTTGTAATATAAATGAAAATTTGTAAACCAATAGTAAAAACTTAAAAATTACTTAATTAGATACTTGGATACTTTAAATGGATTACATATTGTCTTGCATTGTTATGACGACAGTGTTGGTCTTAATTTTTCTTTGCATGAAATTCGGAGTTCAGAAGAAAATTCAGATTAACAACCTAAATTACGTATTGGAGTGGGGACTGGAGGAGACCTATAAAGATACTTAATGCTCATACTCAATACTACTAACTTATCAAGTAGTAAGTACAGTGGAACTCCTTTATAGTGAACTCCTGTATAGTGAATCATGCTGAATAGTAAAATCCAGTATAGCGAACTTACCTCTATAGTGAACGTATTTAGGTTAGTGTACCACAAATATTCGTAAGTTTTCTATGAATCTCTTATTTCTATTTAGTAAATTCACTAAATTAGTTGCTATTTCATGAAACAGCAGTTCTACCAGTGCAACTCCTCTATAATGTAGTCATGTGATCGTGAAGTCACAGTATAATTATTATTATAGATTTATTATATTAACCCAAATGAATTTGACGTTTGTTTTCTAGGCACATCTTTTTTAGATTACTTTATATATTTCTTGTCATTCCTTTAAATTTAAATCATTCTCAGCTCACTCAGTTGCCAATCTCTTATATACCTATGTATTTTTTCTCCTTATATATTCGGTATTTTTACTTGAAATTTGGTACACATTAGTTTAGTACATATACTAACAACTTGTAAAAATACAGTAACGTAGGTTTATAAATAAGACATGCGGTTTTTTAACATAGAGTCAAACCTTCTCGTTGTTTCTGACAGTCACACTCATTACGGTTAATAATAATATTTATTAGTAAATAATTAGTATCTTGTTAAAAAAACTATTTTTTATATATAAGTTGCCCTAATAGCCTTGGAAGCATAAGTTTGTAATAGGGCTGACTATATAAATGTGTAGACAGTAGTTCACTGTTTTTTTTTAGATATAAAATATGTACCTAAAAAATCTGAGGTTAGAATACAAATTGTTCCGGCTAAATGTTTGGTTCGGAACAAATGTTCGTACCAAACTTTTCAAAATTGGGTTCGTTATACGGAGGAGGTTCTTAACCCAAAATCGACGAAGATTCGGGTTCGGATTCGGAACCTAAAAAAGGTTCGTGCGCCCAGCTCTGGCAAGCACAGTATATAGAGTCAGCAGGGCTGCCACAAGTGTTAATTTTTCTACTCCAGTATTACCCTAAGAATGCATAAATTACCCTAAAACCTCAATTAAACATTATCAAAATATTCTATGTTCATACGTTAAGAAATATATTGATTAATTTGCAGTAAAAAATTCTTGGTTTCTATGTGAAGAAATAAATTGATTAAAATATGTATTTTTAAACAATATTTGAAGTTGCCTATCACTTTTATGTAGAAAATCTGGCAATTTTATACAGATAGATCACAAATGAGAGAGATATAACGAAGTGCAAAGTAACTTGAGTCTTATTGTAATGTGTTTTAAAGAATGTATTGATAGAGAGTTGGAACAAGGTTTGCCTTTGCTCCAAATATGACTCTTGTTGAACATTTCCATAACCGGTCCAGAAACTAGTAGAGCACTTCCACAATGTACATTATATAGCCGTCAATTAATAATAATAATAATAATAACAATCTTTATTGAAAAAAAAAACAAGTTACAAAGCAATTACAAAACAGCTCATGTTTTTACGAAATCCAAACTGGGCACCGTTCAATATAGTATTTATGGAAAAATAATTCATGAGTCTAGAATATATGCACCTCTCGAAGACTTTACTAAGAAGAGGCAAGACAGATATTGGCCGATAATTTTTCATTTCCTTTTCTGAACCCGATTTAAAAATAGGAGTGACACTTGACCCGTTTCAAAATATCAGGAAAAATACCTTGTTCAATGGAACCATTATTTATACTAGATAGAGGTAATGCCAAATATTGAATAACAATTTTGAAAATCTTGGTCGATATGCTATAAAGGCCATAAGTTGTATTCTTAAGAGCACGGACAATATTAATAATTTCATTTGGTGTTACAGGAGAGACAAAAAATGAATTAGGTAAATTAACATTAATATTATCAATTGGATCACTTATAGGAGGTAGTAGATTGATGTTTATTGAATTCGCTATATCAATGAAATATGAATTAAAATGATTGGCTATTTCATTAGGATCAAAAACTTCGGTATTGTCAACAGAGATAGAGACTAATGTCTTCTTGTCACTCCTACGTTGCATCAGATCATTCAACAATCTCCATGTTCTACGTATGTCACCCTTACACCCATTAAATGAATTAACATAATAAATTCTTTTAGCTTTCTTAATGGTGTTGGTTAAGCAATTCCTGTAACGTTTATAAAAAGATTCGGTAGCCAGATGACGTGTAAAAAGTTTAAAATACTCCGATTTCTTTTTAATAGATTTAAGAAGTGCACTAGTCAACCATGGTTTATTAAGTCTCTTGTTAGATATATACTTTGTTTATAAAGGAAAACATCTACAATAAACTTCATCCAGTTTTTCAATAAACACAGTAGAATTTACATTTACATCCCTACTCAAAACAAAATTTAGATCCCTACATTCATTTATAAACCTGTCAAAATTTTTAACAGATTTATTTCGAAATTTAATGTCAACAAGGTGACGATCTAACTGCATGATATCTTTTAAGACTAAAAATGTTGGTAGATGATCAGTAGTATCAAATATTAAAATTCCAGATTTTATGGCATTGCATTTATTGTTCCAAATATGGTCTAAAATTGATGGGGATCCATGCTGTCTCCCTGAAGGAAATCTAGTAGGTCTAGTAATTGCTGGAAGAAAGCTATGTGAAAACATAGCATGAATGAAATGTCGAACGACGTAACAAGAATTATCATAGTCAGCAAGATCAATATTTATGTCACCAGTCAATATAACTTCAGAGTCGCGTCATGGCCGTCTATAGTTGATCAGGCCAGCTCATCATGGCGTTTATAATTCAATCAGCTGTTGAAAGTGGTCCTATGATATCTAATTACTGTCGCTAAAATTAATAGATAAAGATGGCGAGCAACATATTGTCTTCGGTTTTTATGCCATTGCACTCTTCATGATGGTTTTTTCTCCTTGTGCTTTTCATGATGTAAATTAAGGAATGTTCCGGATTATTTGCCATCAAAGTTATGTGAATTTATTCATTATAATATATATAAAAGTGTTTTATAACTGAACGAATTGCCCAGCACCGGAGGCAAATCAGAGACTCGAAAGTTATTATCATATGATAATGATCCTTGTTAGAATTTAAACATTTCTTCTTGTGTTGTTTTGTTAACTAAGTTATCTAGTTAGTTTGTTAATTAGGACTGATATATGCCTAATTGAGTGATAATTTTGTAGCCTTCAGCACTGCCTAGGCAGCTAGGCTATAGATTCCAATTTGGAATATTTCCAAGACTATCTTGACATAAATCTGAGCCTAAGTTCTACTTTAGAAATATTAGATCTCTGAGGGAGACTTGATTTAATTCCTATGTTACCATTAAATTAGCTGAGGGTGACATTGAATTAATTTCTCTGTTACAATGATTATTATTAATCAGACTGCAGAATATGGAACATTTTCCAAGACTCTGCCACAAATCTGAGCTCAACTTTAGAAATTGTATATCTCTGCGGGAGATCTTGAATTAATTCCTATGTAACCATTAATTTAGATGCGGGAGATTTTGAATTAATTCCTATGTAACCATTAATTTCTGAATCTGCTACTGTGAGACTTCAGACTTGTGAGTCAGAGAGTAACTGTCTCTCAAATTAAAATCTCTGACTCTGCGGGAGGGGGAGAAGAGACTAATTATGCAGAGTGGTGGCATGATACCATCCAGTCTCACTGGGCAGTCTGCAGAATATGGAACAAATCTGAGCAAAGTTTTAGAAAATTAAGATCTCTGGGGATGATTTAACTGATCTTGAATTAATTCCTATGTTACCATTAATTTATCTGAGTTTGAATTAATTCCTATGTTACCATTAATTTATCTGAGGATGATTTCAGATTAATTCCTATGTTACCAAGGGGGAGATTTTGTATTAATTCCTATGTTGCCATTAATTTAGCTGAGGGAGATTTTGAATCTGCTGCTTAGAGTCTAAGAGTAACTTAACTCTCTCAAATTATAATCTCTGAGAGTCAGGAGACACATTATGCAGATTGGGTTATCATTAATTTGGCTAAGTGGCCACTAAGGGAGATTCTCTGCTTCTGAATTAGAACTAGCTGTAGCTAATAATTTTACAAAAAAATTGTATATATATGCAATTCTCAACTAATTAAATTAAACACAAACATTGACAGTGTTTGATTATATCATTTGAAGATTACATAAATACCACAGAAGTGAAACTTTATTCTATCTAGAATAAAAGAAACCTTTTTTCATTCTGTCTTTCAATTCATTATATTTTTGGATTGGTACTTATAGTTTTTATTGCATTAACATATGATTTTTTCAACTTAGTAAAAATGATGCATGTATCTAATATCTATGCTTTTCAAAAAAAAAAAAACAATATCACTATATAATAATAACCAATAATTTCTAATATTTTGTCAAAAGCTTCAATTGAATTAGGTACATCGAATGTATTCATAATATATTTTTTTGTATTTTAATACAGTCGGAGCAAAACATTTTCATTAACATTGAAAGATTTTTTTCTAAATTTATCTCTGTTTTCAACATTTCAGAAGATGGGAGGCAATAAATGCTGTGTTCCTGGCTGTAACTGCTATTACAGCCACTGCTGTAACTGCTATCCAAATGATTTAGACAGAAAGAATATTGAGGATAAATGATGTTCATAATAATGTTTTTTTGTTTGTATTGAAGTTGTAGAAATAAATATTAGGTAACATTAACAGAAACAAATGCCTGACTGAAGGTATATGTAACTATTGTTACCAGAAACTTTGTCCAATTAAAAGTAGCTATTGTATACAAAACTGCTTGCAAAGTGTTATTTTTTATTATCCCACCAGAATGTGCGTTGAAAATTAGTGAAAAAAAAATTAGAATTTTAATCTTAATAAATCCAGATTAATAATTACAAAAAAAAATATTTGAAACTTTTCAAGTGGTATGTATAACTAAAGAAATAATTTTTTTTAGTTTTCAAATTTCATAAGCTTTTAGACAAGAAAAACATTATGATAACTACATTTTATTAAAATAACGGATCAGCATGTAAAATATGTCCATGAAGGGTTTCAAAATAATAATTAAAATCTTGTTGAATCAAACTTCACTAAGGAACTGAAAATATTTCATAGGTCTAAAGTATAAACAGTAAGCAACTATATTTTAAACTAAATAAAACTGTTTGAAGATGACATACCAATTTTAAATGATTAATAGAAGATGTTGATATCTTATCTGAAGGGATGTGGAACCTCTTCCACAAGTGTTTTTTTTTTCATTATTTAACACTAAAAATAGTACAATTGAGAGGTTTTTTTGAATGATTGGAAGTCCTTTCAGAATTCAGACTAATTTGCACTGTAGCTCTAAAAAATAAGATTTAGCCAACATCTCTTCTACAAGAGTAGCCATATCAATAATGTATCTTGCAGAATTTGACTAGCATTATGAAAACCATTTCATAAAAATTCAACCTTCAAGTGACTGCAATATATGGGAGAAGGATATGACCAAGATATTTCAGCAAAAGTAGGTGTGGTGCCAGGCCATGAGTGGTGTCGATGCTTACTATGAATCATTTTTGAAAACCTTAATCTGGAAAAGAGAACAATATTTATAAATTTATTCTATTAGCTATAGATACATGAACTAGCCCAAGAAATGAATTAGCTACTATCATTATGAAGTTGATTATGAAGATAGGAAAATAACAATGATATTGATTTCATTATTAAGGTATGAGAACTATTCTATTATTAAATAATGAACTCAAGTTTAATCTATATATATATAAATGATTTCTGGTCGTCTTTACCTTCGTAGGCTTTGTTCCTTGGAGGGCAGCAGCAAATTTATTTCACTTGATATGTTTGAGGACCTTAATTTAGCAGAAGTTCTGAAAAACATAATAAATTATAGTATAAATAACTTAACATTCAAATAAAATGAATAAGGATTAATACATAATTATTTTTGAATCATTTAAAATAATGAAGTTTTAGGAATGAAAAGGGTAATACATATTGTGGCTAAGTCATGATGGTTTTATTATAAACAACTCACAGAGATAGTAGATGAGTTTGAGCATAGGTTTTCAAGATTAGATGTAATACCTTTACAATACTTGCAGTACCTTTAGGCTTTAACTAAATGAATTTTTACATAGATTTCTGAAAAGAACAGTTAGTAGTATACATAGTGAACTTCACTGAGTTATACAATCAGTAAATTACCACATACAATTTCAAATTTTTTTCTATTCACTATTATTATCTGAGATGAATGATATAACTTATAGTTAAGCACAGAGAGATTCTCTAGTTAAATTTTTCATAGGATATAGAACAGAGCTACTAGCTATATCTTTATTTGAATTTGATGACCTGATGGTTCCATATGAATTTCATCAATCAAATTGAATCGATAGGTAAAATAACATCTCATTATTATTCAGCACATCTATTTTCTTTTGTAAGTAATTTATGTTAGATTGTTTTGTTGCATTCCTATTTTTAGAATGTCTCTATTAAATTATTATTTTTTAATATAATATGGGCAAGGCATCTTTTATAAATGTGAATCTCTAATTAGTATTAGTTTATAAGCTTGAGGACTTCCTGATTTTACTTACATAAATAGTCACCTATACTATAAAGGATATACCATATACAGTAGGTATACTGAAAATAGTAATTAGGTACCTACCTACCCACTCCTGAGTCTTGATTCGAATAGGAAGTAAAAATGATAAGTTTTTGATCTGTTGACTGTTATTATATATATTTGATTATTAATGATAAACAGATAATATTAGGTAAGATTCTGCAACCATTTGGAGAGAAATTGTCTTTAAAAAAAAAAAAATCTTGGGAGGCATTTAGTCATACTTTGCAGCCTGGCAGTAGGCTAGTCACAGTAGTAGTGGGGAAACTGGAATTGGACCCAGAATTATATATTTATCAAAATCCCTTTCTGACAGTCTTTTCATATTATTTAAAACATTAATTATGTAGGTACTTACTTAATATCTATGAAGAAAATAATCAAAATATATTTGATCTGTTCTGTTTTTAAAATTTTGGAAGATGTTTTTCAGCCTAGCTGACTAGGGACCTAGGTAAATGAATGGTTCAGTCAGTTCTATTTTAAATTCATTAATTTTAACAGTTACAGATAAAAAGAATCGAATAAAAAACTTCAGTCCTATCAATCATGCCTTTGGAAATATTTTCATTCCCCATTAGAACTATCGTCAGATCACTCTAAATTGGTTTAAACTGTAAAATAATGCAAGGACAACCACCATTTATTATTGAATCGCCATCAAGCTCTTGTGTATATATACGATTTTTAAATGGATTAAATACGATCAGATCAGTTAAAATAGCACTACTATAGTAATTGACTAATTACAAATCCATTGGTATAGTTTATTTTATCATTACATAACTATAAGTTGCTTAAATAGGCAAATTATAATAAATGGACACAGACTGAGTTCGCGGTTTGTTTTAATTTTTAGGACCACTTTGAACAGCTGTTATTTTCGGGAATCTGGCCTGATCAACTATTGACGGCCATGGTCGCGTACGGTATCATCGTGCAGTACAGTTAACACACATTTAATAAATTCATCTACGCGCCCACTAGGCGGGCAGTACATTGCTACAATTACAATTTTGCGTTGATTGATGTTCATCCTAACTACACATAGTTCTATGGTCTGATTAACGAATGAGAGATGAGGAATCTTATGGGCGTTTAAAGAAACATCTGAGTAAATAGAAACTCCACCCCCTCCTCCGCCCACACGGCCAACATGAAAACCATTATAGCCAATAATATTCCTCCCTAAATCAGCGGCAAATCTAGTTTCAGTTAATACAATCAAATTAAACCTAATATGATGTGAAACCATAAAGGCCTCAAAATTATCAAAGTTCATGTGGAAACTACGGATGTTATAATTACAGAGAATGATGCTATTATCTAGATCTTTGAAAGTATCATTAAAATTTGCAATTGAATAATAATTTGACCGGTGACCACCGTTGATAGAAAGGTAATAATTATTAAACAAATCATCGTCTAAAGTTTCAAAGGAATCATCCATCAAAATAAACAGTAAAGGAATAAAATACAGTATAATCAGCTACTAATTGGCAAGAAATTACAAATGTGTACATCACTACAAAAATACATGAATTTAGGTTACAAGCAGATGCACAAAGAATAACAATTGAACAAAAAGGAATAAACAAGTACAGATAAGCAGACCTAGAACAAATTGACAAGAAAATATTACCGGTTGTTGCCTTATCAAAAATAGGAATGATATAATATTATGACTAAATAAAAATAAGATAAGAAACAACCACATATCAGTAATATCAATGCAGTAACTGCATCCAAAGAGCAATTATAAATGTTCAGTGGTACTTTCACAACTTCAGATTTCATAGAGTAAGTGAGAAAAGAATATATAGGGTAAATGAAAGTCATCAGATATCTTGAAATATATCTATGCTTACCAATCGCCCACAATATTAAAATATGCAGTTCTGTTGGTATCAAATGATACCACAGACTGATACAATAGATTATTACTCCCGTATATAGTCAGTTTCGATGAGTGTTCTCCAAGAGTTCACACATGGATATACCAAAGGATTTCATACACAAGTCGTCAAATTGTTGTTCATCACGTATGAAGATTCGCTGGTACCTAGCATTTGCAGCCGGTGGCTTGAGTAATATAAATAGCTTCCTGTCCCGTGCTCCACATCCAGCTACTTTATCAAGAAGCTACTTCTTGGCTTGACGCAGTTTATGCAGTAATGAAGATTTAGCGGGGGTGAGGTCGTCATTTGCGTAAAGGTTGGCCGGTCTAGCAGTTCTGAAAGCAGATATCATATCTCTTTTCACACCGTAATCAGCCAACTTCACTACAACACTTCTTCGATCAGGTGAATGATTTGAAGGTCTAGTACCAAGTCGATATGCTGACAATAAATTTGTGCGAGCTAGCTCATAATTTACGCTGCGCTTTAGTAAATCGACGATATCACTAGAACAGTCGTCAGTTGAATGCAAACTAGTCAATGCACCTCCTGTCAAAATTACATTGTTACGACGATGCATGGCTTCTAAATAATCAACACGTTCTTCTAATTCGCAGACCTTCCACTTTAGTTTAGCGTTATCCTGTTCACACTTTTCAAAGCGGCTATTAATTGCATCTAGACGAACCAGAATATCATCTAGCTTAGATGACATTGACGAGAGTGTGATAGTCTCGCCCTGCGTGTCAGATGATTCAGGCATTATAGTCGATGTTGTAGAGTTCTTAGCCATACGTCCCATAACAAAAAAAGACTGGCTAACACAGTTGAATAGAATGTAATGTACCACAATAAATCGTCGCACTATCCACTTGCACCTTCTCACAGAATCAAAATTAGATGAATATAGGAAATCTAACCTTTCAATCACTTGTAGCTCAAAAACTTGTTCACAAGTTTTCGTCAGACTTATGGCTAGTCTGACTTTGACACAGTGCAAACAACAATACAGAGAGCGGCACAGGAATAATTTGTTGTACTACCCGGATGAAAGGTCTGACTACATTAAAATTCACGTTTTTTTTTGCTTTCTCATAAACTCTACGCTATACAAAACCTGATTGCCCTAAAATGGGGTATTTTACCTTAAAAAGAAAAAACTGCCAGAGTGTCAATACCAATGAGTTGAAACTGCTGACGGAGTGAAATTGACACTTGTTTAGATCGATCAATACATAAGACTCAGGAGAATAGGTATGAGATGGCCGCTGTTGAGGGTGTGATGGGTTCTGTAGAGGGGGGATTTGGAGATTACCTGGAAGGTTATGGATAAAGCCTGAGGGACCAGGACTCACTTCACTCAGAGAGTACTGCTGGTTGATGAGGGTGGGTGGAGGGTGAGACTGCCTCCAAAAATAATCTCCAAAGGTACGGCCATGAATTATTAACCCTAATGAGTTTGACTCTCAAAAACTACGGGAGAGTTTGACTATGTGTTAAAAAAAACACATGTCTTACTTATAAACCTACGGTACTGTATTTTTTACAAGTTGTTAGTATATATACTAAACTAATGTGTACCAAATTTCAAGTAAAAATATTTAACATGTAAGGAGAAATAAATACATAGGTATATACGACATTGGCAACTGAGAGGGCGAGCTGTGATTGGCTGGAAGAGAGAGTGCGTGTCTGTTTTTTCCATGAAAACGTACGGACCGATGTGTTTAGCGGGTACTAAGCTATATTTCTTTCTATATCTATGATTATCAATATGTTAAATATTTACATTGACGTTTGATTTTTTACGTTTTTCTTATTAGATTGTACCTAGTTAACAATTAAACTTCTAATGAACTATATATTTCCTATGAATATTTTGATGATTGAAATAAAACCAATTTTTCTTTTAATTCAGTGTATATTGAACTAAACATTTGTATTTTATTTTTTATATGTCAGTAAATAAATTACACAAATAATAAAAATTGACAACCTTGGCATAATTCAATCCATTATAATGATGAAACAATAACATTGGTACTATAAGTAGGTATAATACATGCAATAGCTAATTATTCTACATGCAAATATGCAGCATACACATTTTTTTTATATTTATAAGACTAAAGTGGTAGACTAGAACAACAAAATAATATATATTCCAATCTGATGAACTTTCATCTCCAATCGTGTTTTCGAGCAAAATGTTATTAATATCTTCGTCCGATAGTACCTTGGAGCGGGAACACGCGCAACACTTCACTGACCAAGGTTGACGGATACTGACCACAGACCAATGAATACCAAGATGTTCCAATGCTACATGGACATCAAAACTCACTGATTTGAATCAAGGGTGCGCGTGAACCAATCAGAGAATTATGGGTGCGTGACGTCATCGGTTGAAATAGAAAATATAATAGTTTTCTATACACCAATTTGTACATGGGTAAACTAATTTATTCGATTTAGTTTTCTATATTATTTAAAGGTGAACTAATTCAAAATTAAAACGTCGAATTAAAACTTATTTTTAATGAATATAGAATAGATTTATGGGTGGGTGACGTCATTGGTTGAAATAGAAAATATAGCTTTCTATTCAGCAAGTTGTACAGAGGAAACTAATTTATTCGATTTAGTTTTCTATATTATTTAACGGAGAACTAATTCAAAATTAAAACGTTGAATTAAAATCATTTTTAACGAATGTAGATTAGAATCAGGTGTGGGTGCGTGATGTCATTGATTAAAATAGAAAATAAAATAGTTTTCTATACAGCAAGTTTCACAAGGAAAACTAATTCAATTAACCTAATGTTCTATGATATTATTTTATGGTGCACTAATTGAAACTTAAAGGC
Source organism: Caprella mutica (assembly GCA_947561585.1). Taxonomy (NCBI): domain Eukaryota; kingdom Metazoa; phylum Arthropoda; class Malacostraca; order Amphipoda; family Caprellidae; genus Caprella; species Caprella mutica. The sequence goes on from CANNZV010001654.1 coordinate 199,166, forward strand.
TAATTGAAAACTTATTTTCACTGAATATAGACTAAAATAAATATGAATTATGGGTGCGTGACGCCATTTGGCCAAAAAAATACAAAAAACTGTTTTCTATACAAACCTATGGCAAGATGTTCAGGAGAAACAGATGGGATAAATCATATATCTAGTTTTCTAGGCTATAATATTTAAGTGTGAAAAATTTCAACTTAAAGGTTCAATAGAAAACTTCTTTTGAAAAAAGTGTAAAACTAGGACACAGTTTATTTGAAGATTAAATGTAATTACTATGTCAAAATTCCTTAAATTTCAACAGTATAAATGTTTTAATTATGAGAGCTCTACACAAATATTCTTACATGAGTGGAGGACATTATCAAGTGAAAGATAAATACTGCCTAAAAGAAAATATATTCAGTTAGAAATGCAATCTATTTCAGGTACAAATTTCACTACAAATAATTAAAATACTATTGCAGGTATAAACAGTCTTCTTCACTTCTGGATAAATATAAGAAAATTTCATAAACACAAATTAATTCTGGAGCGGTAATTTCACATTATATTTTAATAATAATTAAATTACTTCAAATGGTGGCAATTAAACTTTATGTAACATAGTAAAATGTGACAATACGTATTTGTCTTTTTACTTAAATTGGGATGTAGATACATATATATGAAGATACATATATAAATATTCTAATATAACCAAACTTAATTCATGATCAAGGTTTTCTTATAAACATAGATTGTAGTAATGTGCTTCTATTTCACTTGAAAAAGATTAGGATGCTAGTAGCTACACAATTTCTTCAAAAACTTGCAACTAAAAATATTTAGAATGTATAATAAATTCTGAATCCGAAATAAAATATGGCAAAAATAAAATGAATCTCATAATTTACATTGCGCATCGTTAATAGTTGAGTTGTCTTGCCTCTTCTTAGAAAAGCTGGCCTGGCTATCATCTGACTCCATATTCTGAAATAGATTTAAAAGATATAATAATTTGAATAGTAGCTATATATAACTAGTTTGAACAAGAGGTAAGTGGTCAATCTACAATCTATATGTACAGAGCATCTGATTCTAATTAAAGAGTTTGTCCATAAAAATAGATACAAGAGGCAACATCACAAAGAGTTTTGAGAGAAAATGGTAGAAAAGGGAGAATGAATTAAAACATGAAGAAATGAAGTTATAATGAGCCTTAATATTTTACAGAAAGAGAAAACTCTTGATATCAGATTATCTTGTTTTAAAAAATTTCCAAAAGCCAAAAGATTAGTTGAGTTAACTCACCTGTGTGTTGTCTACATCATTGAAAGCTTCTGAAAAAGGACCTCTTAGTTCTTGGCCACTCCTTTACAGTCTGAGAAGCAAATGTGAAGTCATGGCTGCTGTTGCATTTTAGCCAGGACAGGTCGCCACGGCTGGGGAAGAATAGCTAGTTGCTGATGCAACTCCATTGTCTCTGTGTGCCCTGAAAAGTAATAAAATATTGAAAATTAATTTAGACTAGTAAATTACCCAGGTATAACATCAAATTAAGAGGTATTAATTTAAAACATTTCAACATTCAATTGTATTTTTATACAGCAAATTAACTTTTATTAAATAATGGAAAGTAATTTATGTCATTTGAAATATTAAATAAAGCATGACCCAAGAAAGTTATTGGCTGCATTCTGGACAATTAAAATTGTACAAGAGATATTCTAGAATCTAGTTCATAAATATACAGGCTAATACAGATCATTAGGGAACCAAATATCACTTTAATTATATCAAACATGGTGACCTGAGTTTATCAAGAAGCATGGGTACCAATTCATTTTCTCACGGCAGTGGTGACTTCCCATGTTTGATAGGCTCATCAATTTTGAACTAAACTTTCACAATAATTCTGCTCTGAGCCAATTTTAGTATTTTTTGAAGATTTGACATGGGAACTTAGGGATCATATCATGATAGAAATTAATTTTTTTAATAGAACTTTAGCTTTACAGTTTATTGATTAGCAGCTGAGTTTCCAGATGATGGATCTGTAACCCAAAATTGGAGCCAAAATTTCACAAAATTTAAGCCAAACCAACTTTGGCTCATTTGAAGATTCAAAGCCAAAATTAACTGTTTAACATGGTGAAAATAAGAATTTCTGAAATTTAAGTCAATACCTTGGCATACCTATCTGAGATTTGAAATTTTGAAATGTTAGCCAATTATTTGGCTTTATGGAAATACTCTCATCACTTTGAATCATGGCTGAAACTGTACATTCTTCACTACTAAGACGCCAAATATGATAATATCTACTTTAAAAGGAGTTAAATGTGGCGACCTAGATCCATTTTTCATCAAACTGGCGACTTTCCTGACACACTTTGAAACATTGGCTGGTTGCAAGATAGTCTGAAAAGAATGTTTTCACAGGGCAGGATTTTTTTGTACAGAAATGTGGATTTGGGCACAGGCCGCAACAAATAACATGGGAGCATAGGAATTATATAGCCCTTGGCCACAGGATTAATCCACAGATCCTGTCATACTTTTCAAACTGGGTTGCACCGTTGAAACTCTCAAGATAATTAATTGACTTTAATTGACATGCAATCCAGTCTGCAAAAGATGCATGGAGTTGTGAAGTTTATCCAGCAAGTACCTAATGAGGCGGTCGAGGTCTTGAAATTAGATTCCCGAATTATCCTCTGATCCGGTGGCAATTTCCTAATCAATTCCTATGTTTACAGTTAACATGTAGGTAATTAGTGGAGAGAATTTTGAGATTTTTGGTCATTTTGGAAGGAAATTTGAAAATCTTTGGAGACAAATTGCCCCAAAATTAAATATCAGGAGACTGTCAGACTGATTGTGTATGCTTTGCAGACTGGCATGCAATGAAACATGGTATATCTACCTAGGATCACACTGGTAAATTGCGGCCCTTTAGTTTCCAATTGCGGCGCGCCGTGCGGGCGGCAATCGCAGGGATTTCTCTAAAGCATGCTGAACCTATTTCATATGGAAATGTTGCACATAAAAATTAAAAAGAAGATCAAAGCTTGCTACTTTGTAGTTACTAACTATTTATTTTTGTTAGTGTCTTGTAGTTACTATTTATTTTTGTTAGAGCCAAGGGCCGCAGTTACTAGTAAGCTGTAGGGCCGCAATTTACCTGCTTCACCCTACTTTAAAATTTAGAAAGTGGTAACATCATAACATGCCAGTCTGCAGAATGTGTCTCCCAGTTTGTATTTGGTGCAATGCACTGAACTTTTCTGACTTTTTCAAAAATCTGAGAAATAGCTGCCAATATTTTTCATCAATTTGTTTAGTCATCCAATATTTTTCCAGTTTCCCCTCCAAAAATTAATGGTAATATAGGAATTAATAGCTAAATATCCTCCGACATTGCAGGAATTTATTTTATTAAAGAAATTGAATATCATCCGACATATCATTGGAATTTACCACCAAATACAATTTGGTGTGTCTCTTCTTCCGCAGAGATTTTATTTAGAGAGAGAGTTACTCTCCTACTCTCAGCAGCAGATTTATAATCTCCCGCAGCTAAATTAATGGTAACATTATTCCAACATAAACATAGGAATTACCTAATTGAAAATCACAAGCAGAAAAATTAATGGCAAGTTTGGTAATATAGGAATTAATTCATGATCTCCTGCAGAGATCTCCAATTTCAAAAATTCAATCAAAAACTCCCACAGAGATTCTTGGAAAAAATGCATTTCATTTATACTTATGATCTATGCCCTATGGAAAAATAGATCTACAAAATTCTTTATGCTACAATTAACCCATGTTTAGAGTCTTGTATACCTAGGGTCACGCAGGTAGATACGTATCTGAAAGCTGAGCGGCGCACCAGATTACGGCGCACCACTGTACATTGTATTAGATAGGTAATTTGAATACAGATTAATGATAAATGGAGTGAATTTGAGAGGTAATTGTCGTATCAAATTTATGTCTGACGCCTGACGGTACCTGAACCCAATGTTTATACTACACAGTTTAATTCTTTGATTGAGATGTTTAATTTGGAATAGAAAATAAAATTCATCATAGAAAACTGTAATTGTAATTTTATGGGGTAACTATTGTAAACTTTCAGTCTGAGGTGTAAATAAAAACTTATCAGTTAGCCGTTAGGTAGATGTATCGGGAGGTGTGCCGCCCCCCGAACCCCTCTGCCAGGTCATTAAACAATCATGAAGTGTGCAGAACAACAAACTAGCGGATACAACAAACTACATAACAGTTTTTCACATTGAGGTAATTAATAGAAAGTACAGTGGTGCGCCGTATTGTAGTGCGCCGTAATGTGGTGCGCCGCTCAGCTTTTAGATACTGTTGGATAGGTAAATTGCGGCCCTTTAATTTTTAATTGCAGCCCTCACACGAGAGTCTCTAAAACATTCTGAACCAAAATTACATTGAAATGTTGCATAGCTATCATAATAAGCACAGTGCATGCTGCAATTTATTACTTTGTTTTTAACGAGTGTTTTGAGGCTATGACGTTTTTGTTGTTAAAGGCCGCAGTTAGTTAGTGGGCCGCAATTTACCTGCTTGACCCAACCCAGTGGGCCAATACATAAGCAGCCAGCCAGCAATTAGTTGATAATTGGCCTACCGGTATAGAAAATCCTGGTTACCTAAAGCTTGAATTAGCATAGGTAATTGCTAATTCAAGAATTAAAAACAGTATACCTAATTGAATCTATTATCTATAAATTAACACCCACACCTATGATTTAAACTGTCACATACTCAGTAAATCTTACTTACTTGTGGAAGTTTTGAAGCCAGGACGCCATTTGAAAACCTAATTTGTGGAAATGGTTCAGAAAGATACTTGTCTGGCGAAAGTGGTAAGAATATTCCATACGTCACAGACCCATAGCCAAAACGTGCTAACAGTCGCTAGATTTCTCAAAAGACTGTATTGGGACATCTTAGTATTCATTGGTCTGTGTACTGACGTTGAGTGCCAACCAACCACAGCTGGCCGTGGTCCTGAGCTGTACATACCTCACATTGCCACACGTCGCCATATTACAATTAATTGCATAATTTACGTGATTTACGCCGATACGTAAATATTTTTAAACTTTTAAATACAAAAATATGTTTGGTATTTATGTAGGAACAAAGTCAAGAAAGGCCGATAAATTTAAAGGAATTACTTGAAAGATATAAAGTAATTTAAAAAATGTGTGCTTAGAAAACACACATAAAACTCATTAGGGTTAAAAGGGATAATATTGGCAGCGATGGTAGAGCCTATATGCTGATCAGTTTTCCAGTTCCAGTTCGATTTTTAAAGATGCAGAAAAGATACTCCGTGAATGCAGTCACTTACCAAGGAATGTGACGAAAAAGAACACAAGCCCCGGTGCTGCACTCACAGATGGAAGAGGAAAAAGAAGAGGTGATAGTAAAGGAGGCCAACGAGCCTCAACATAAAATCTAAGATCTTCTAGTTGAAGAGCATAACCCTAGCGTTATCCTCTAAAACTGCAAGTAGCGTAAAAATAGGAAAGACATGGTAAAGATGAAAATAAATATATTTATATATATATAGCCCCACTTCTTTACCATTCATTACAGACACTTCAGATCGCTGAATTAAGTAAACTATTTTTTATGAAATATATTCATGTTTAAAGTGTAACAAAAATATTTCCATAAAAAAAGTTGAAATGGTGAAGATCATTAACTAAAGTTAGAGTTTGACATCAGTCGACTTTTGGAAAATATTTTAGTCTTTTTTTTTTAATATGTGTTGTTATTAATTAGTAATATACTTATGAAAATTCATTCGTCTGAAATACAACGAACAACCAGAAAATTTCATTATATGCATGAAACTGTGATTTTCACCGCTTGTGTTTCAAGTTCGTTAAATACAGCCATCAAACAGATCACAGCGCCATTCCTGCACTGTTTGTTTACTGTATTTAACGAACTTGAAACAATAACGGATCGAGCCCAATTATATATGTCATTAATTAACACGTTCCCCGCGTATTGTACCACTTGTGTACCATGAGGTACTATCCACAATCGCGTACTGGTACACATGTGGCCCAAGTCAGCAAATTTACATACATCTGAACGAATGGAAAAAAAACATGAACAGGTTCATTTGATTATTCCAGTGTTAGGAATACATGAATAGATTTCAGATGAATCAAAAATACATTGTCCTCTTTGAACATTTTCTAAATAGAAATTTATTTTTTCCTAAAATTACCAAAATAGTCAAAAATTCATAAATAACGAACTAAATATTTAATCTAGTCTTTTCTGATAGTACAAATATATTCATCCTCTATATCAGGAATAAAATCAATCAAAAAACGAAACATTTGAACGATTCCTAAAGTATAAAAATATAGTTTCTTCAAAATTAGTAAAATATGAAAAAAACTCCGAGAACAAAACAGAATAATGCATACGATATAAACACAATTTTTTACAAAATAAACCAACAATTGTTCATTTCCTAGACGATCTCTTGCAATCACTGATTTTCTTGATCCAGATTTTGTGGCGCATCCTCTTTGGATGAAATAGGATTCGCAGAGATAGTATTTGATGTATCCTCACCAAAATCATCATCAGAATCACTAGATTCTAGTACTAAATGTTCTTGCAAAAATTCCTCACCCGAAGAATCACTCAAATTCATTGTTATCATCTTTCTCAGGAAAAAGATCAGTGATGATCTTGCGAGGGAAAATGAACCATTTTACTTGTCTTTCGTTGTTTTCCGTAAAATGACCCAGCTTCCATGATGTTGAAACCAATGGACAAAGAATTAATGGCTTATATACTTTTTTATACCATGAAAGGCAATAAAAAATTTAAGAACACACTAGTCATCGCGAGATAAGCCTATAAAACACATGGTACACATATGGTACAATACGCAATATACTTCAACAAGTTCATTCTATTTTCGTATTGTACCATATTTGTACCACGAGTATTTTTGTTTCAAATTACTGTAATGATACATGACAACACTTTCACCTTCTTTCTTGACGTTGCCAAGCTGCGCACTGGCTAATGCATCAAAAAAAAATGTAAAGCAATAGCAGATTTGATTGCAAATGAGCATACGCGGGGAACGTGTTAAGATTGATTATTTAATATGAAGTAAACTAGAACGTGAGTAAATAACATACAAACAAACAGTTTAACGATTAAGATATCGTGGGCATGCGCTCTGTTTGTTGTACTCAGGATACAGTAACATAGGGTATGGTAATCAGCTGATTGAATCTATAGTTTGACGTGACCACCGGGTGACTCAAAATGGCGACTCTGACCACACTTTGAAACATGGATAAACCTACTTAAACTTAATCACTTTTAAATTGAATTTTTTCTTATCAATTACTAACTAGGCATTGGTTAAATTGTATTTCCATTATTTTTTTCCTTATTTGTTATTCATTGGAACTACAATTTAGCAGTTAACTAGCACTAGTTTAGGCTGCTAGGTAGCATATGTTCAAGACCCTATTTTTTATAGATAAGTAAAAGAAATGAACAATTAAAACACACCTGAATTTAATAATAAGGTATAAGGATAAATTGTAATCATAATTGACCTTCCAGTGTCGGTGAAGTGGATTCTACCGTTCTTGATGGTGGCTGGTTGCTTAGCTTTCGAAGCAGACTCACCCCCCATATCCATTCACCCCTGGCAAGGCACCGCAAGGATAGAAGGTGCGTTTTTGTTATCACCTCTAAGGTTGACGTTTATTTCGACCGTCTGTGATCAATTAGTGTCAAATTTGCATTTCACACATACCACAATTAACGCTCTACTTTCGTCCACGGTTTTGTCCAAATCTAAAGGTAGACAAAACTTTGTACGTAGAATTTCTTTCGTTGTTTTTAGGTTAGAAACTACTTATCTTGAAATAATATCCTATCTAGGAAAGAATTTAATGTGTGAAAACCTCCACGAGGAAATAAATTATAATTATAACAAATTACAAACCCAATTAAGCTTGTTATGGACTAAACTTGACGCTCCAGAAGAAACCACCAGTTCCCTTGCACAATATTTGGGCGCAGCTCGCCCTTCCACCTCCCTGGAGAATACTACTAATCCAGAAGCCTTTCTCGGAGTTGTTGCGGGATTGGCTGTAGGGAAATAAGCGGAACTATTTTCGGATCACTCTTTGGAGGATCTGATCATACAGAAGAGATTAACGTACTAAATAATAACATCAATAAAAAAGTTAAAATAACTAATGAAAGGATTAATATCCTTTCAGACAATGTTGAAAAATCGATAAAAGATATAAAAATTATTTTAGATAATTTAAATAAGGTAGTGGAGGGATCAGAGAAGTTGCAAATGCTTAGTTGGAACTTTGAACAACTAAAGAAGGCTGCTGTGAACTCGTTATTACTAATAAAGATAGCAGAAAATTCACTCACATTATTACGTTCAGGAACCATAAGTTCAGACCTATTGGATATTGGAACGGTGAAAGCAGTAGTAGAGGAAGGAACCAGGATTTATCCCGACTTAGTTTTCCCCATTTCAAAAGTTAATCGCAAAACAATCAATGATATCATTCCTTTCATAACAATTAAAAACTTAGGTTCCGATTATTTTTATCATTAATTCCTTTATTCCATAAAAAGGAATATCAACTCGCTACGTTGATACCCCATCCAATAAAAATAGACTCAGACAAACTAGTAATAGCAAACCTAAAAGAGATCTTCCTGTATGATAAGGAACATTACGTCACCACAGATGTAGAAAACATTCATTTCATTAGTAGTAACACCCACATATTGAGACAAAATGAACCAATCTGGAGTTTTAAATATTCTTCTTGTGAGCTGGAATATTTCATGATGAATATCGCAAACATGATGGAATTGTGTAGTTTTAGAGATTTAGGAGTCAATAATGGAATTTTGCTTTCAGATTCTCACCAAAAAAGCTTATTATATTTAACTGAGTCTACTCAAATAGAATTGCAATGCCCCACAGACCTTATTAGGGACTCATTAGTTGGATCGCATTACTTACCATTAAATTGTGACATCGTAACTGATAGTGTAGAGTGGCCAGCACGCCTGTCCCATGAAATTGACATAGAAAAACTAGTATCGAATCACACTAATCCCAATCCATTTGACATTACAAACTAACCTATATTTTCCGTAAACGATGACTCCCTTACACAAATCGATTAAAAAATTAATGGATGAATTGCCCTCAGATGAACCTTTCGTTATTCCATTTGATGATATGGATCTCACAATTGAGGAGGTCCAAACTTACTCAATCGTAACTCAAGGAAGCCTAATTATATTAGTAATTCAAAACTTCATTCTCATATTGGTATTATATGTCTTGAAATTCAGAGATCATAGAAATATACCTTCAATTTATATTGAATCAGGAAATAACTTAAATCCAAGGGATTCCTTGACAATACCTTTGCGGAATAGTTTTCGTAGGATCCAACATAAATTACAAAACCTGAAAAAGGACCTAAACGAAAGTTCACTTAGCAGATTTAATTCATCTCGATCCTCAGTGAATGATAAAATAAGACAGAAGGGAAGGAAGGTACGATCTAAATTGAAAAACACTTCTATAAGAAGAAGCCGGAAGCGAACACATTCGATTGAATCTAATGATTCTAGTTCTTCGAATGACTCAAGGGCTTCCGTAAAATCGGTAGGAACGAATACTACCATGAAAATCTATCCCTAGGGCACTTCTTTCAACGCTGCCCTCACCTCACTTACGTACTAAATTTCAGGAAATACCTTTAAAAGCTTATAAATGAAATATTATTGTAAGTTGGTTTCCTGCTATCGAAACATTATGTAGTATCAAGTAAGAATAATGTTTATGATACTAACCCTAATTTACATTTAAGGATAAATTTTCTTTATGTTGAATATATTGCTGATAATAAAACTATGGAAGTACGTTGAAGCAACAATTGTTGGTGTTACGCACCTTCGGTCCGCGCTGGTCAAAAGTATTTCCATTTGTAACTTACTCATATATAAGTAATTAATATTGTCCTATTATCTCCAAAATTCAACCTGGGGGTCACCAACTCATAGGGCGCTAACCGCCGATAACACTGATGGACGAGAAGTGACCATTCTTGCTAAACAACATCCAGTCACTGGCACATTTGGCACCCAAGGTCACACGGGCTGGGGAGCAGTGGTTACATCACCGATGGCACACAAGGTCATAGCTACGCCCATGGCAGCAGTTACTGACCTACATGCATCATGAAGGACATTATCACCAACTTGTGGACCGGTTCCTGTTCCTGGACTAATGGAACCTCACCTACGACGGCCTATGTCACCTAACACATTACCGTTCTTGCCATCAACCCCAATATGAACATTTCTAGAATTTTATTGCTTTGGCTAACGATAACTTAAGTTAGGATATAGATTTATTTTTATTTGCTTATTTTCGCTTGGTTTACCTTACCTTAGAATTGAAAAATTACTTTGTAATTTTTTTTTCTTTAGGGGGGGATAGTGTTAAAGGTATTTTAGTATAGTAAAAGAAAAGTTTAATATTTCATTTGTATTTTGCTTTAAAGAGTTACAGTAATTAATTAAACTATCAACTGAAGCAAATACTTAAAGATTTAAATGGATTAATTGTATTTCATGATTATACTGTATATGTGTTTCATAACCATAATACCTGTAAAACGTTACGCCATCTGTTAAACCTTGATTAAAATTGATATCTGTTTTTGTACGAATACGGCTTAGCACACACGCATATTTATTCTCAAAAAGATCAACTCCTATGAGACCATAAAAAATAGCTAGAAACTATAAAGGGGAATAATACGATAATAAACTGGCCAAGTTTATTTTGTCTGTTAGACAGTTATGAGAAAGACGTGAGCATTAACAAGAGCCCGAAATTAGTAAATACATTTTTTGTAAGATTTGATTTTAGTTAAAAACAACCTTGACACGATTTCTCTTAGATTTCCAAATCCCCTCACCTAAGAAAATCGGTGAAAGTGTCCTTATAAAAGGAGTAAGATCTTTACAGAGTTGGTTCAGTAAATTGTAAGATTCGACCGTATCCTGTATGTCGTTACTCTGTGCGTCCTAAGATTGTTAAACATTCTGAAACTCTTAACAGCTTCATAGTGAATATAAGTGTTGTATTGAAGTTGAGTTTTATTTACCTTTGTTGGTAGTTAATTATAGAGAGACCTAATATTCAACAACATTCACAATAAGTAATCCTATATGAAAATAAAACCTGACCTAAGGAGATCAAACCTGAGAATCAAACACTGACTAGTAAACTCATACTTATCTCAATATTAACTAGTAGTATCAAAGTTATTACCCTACTTATGATATAAACCAGTTAATAACTTCAAGTCTTAATTGTTCTGGAAATACCGTTTGGATGAATATTGCCTAGTTTACCCAGGTAACATGACAATATCCCAGGAATTCCGTTGCAGTACCGCACCTCAGTTTCAGATTCCACATCCCAAAAGGATGCTGAGCGAATGTTCGAATTGTATTCAAAAGGAAACGTATCCTCATGGAACTTACAGCGAACATTCGAATTGTATTCAAAAGGAATCATATCCTCATGGAACTTAAATCAAACATAAAAGGATGTTATTTCATAACTTCATTGATAAATTTTTTTCCCGAAATTCAAATCAATTTGATATGTTCATATATTGAAACTCTTTCCTATTCCATTGATTTTTTAAATGATAATTTTAGAGATTCTTAAATGCCGTTTATTGCTAATTCTAAAACTATTTTATGTGGTGACTTCTATATTAATCTTTTTAATCCGTATAACTTTAATAGCATAAACCATTTTATAACCGTTATGTCAAGACATTCTTTTTATCCATTAATAGATAATCCAACTAGATATTCTCCAAATGATAATTCTAACCATTTCTCTCTTTTAGATCACTTCTGGCTAAATTTTACTTCTAATAACCATATCAATTCTGCATTTGAATAAATATGACATTTCTGACCACAGTATCCATAAACAGAATTCAGTCAATGACAAAATTAATTCACAATTTTTCCTCACAGCAAACCAAACTGATTCAAATATTCTAGTTGAATGCTTTTCCCTCTAAAAAAAGTTAAATTAAAAAAAATGAAACGCCCTAAATGAATGACAGACTATCGATCTTAAACTTCTAATCACTAAAAAACATAATATTTTAAAACTAGCCAACAGAGGACTTATTTTTAAACGCTCATGTACCAATTTTAAAAATATTCTAACTTCCGTTATTAAACAAATCAAAAACCTATTTTACCGATTGAAGCTTGACCTTGTTAAAAAACACTCTAGAAAAACTTGGAAGCAAATAAACACAAAATTTGGAAGAAATGCACAACTTATGAAGTGAAAATTAAAACGGACGGACAGTTTTTAACAGGAAAAGAAATGTGTAATATTTTTAATGATAATTGTACCTCCATAGCTGAACAACTCGTTCGACAACTACCGATGATCAATTTAGAATTTTAAATCTTTATAATTTTAATACATGTACTTTTAATCCTATAACAGTGCCTGAGGTCAGAAATGTAGTTTTATCCTTCAAAAACAAAAAGTGCCATAAGAACGAAATCTTATGTAAAACAAAAATTGCCATACGAACGAAATCTTATGTAAAGTTGTATATTTTATCAGTCCTATTTTAACAGATCTTTTAATAAATGCAGATATCCAAATAGGTTTCATGAAAAATGTCACCTACCAGCAGTCGGTGACAATTTGACTCTGGTATTAGATGGTGGAGTTGCATCGTTCTGTGCAACCATTCAATTGGATTACTGGTCCGAGGCAGATGTTCCATAACACGGTTATAGACACTGCAGACATCTTGGCTCAAGATATTTTCGTCTAATGTTCCTGAATCTCCGTCCTATCCACGAAATAAACCCTAAAAAAGGAATTAAATAAGAGTTAAATATAATGCAATATGCATGCATTGATTTTCACGGTGAGACAAAATCTTAACTCTCCCGGTTGCAGCTGATTACCTTTTTATCAGAGTCTATGACTCTATGGTATGAACTTGATTGAAGACAATTAATTGCTACTGTTAAAAACGAAGTAACACTTCTTTTTTGTATATGCGGTCAAAATTACCTATGGGCTCGATTGTCGGGGCCCAATTGTCTTCGGTCCAACTATCGGTCCACGGTTTGGGACAGATGGGAAGACTCAGGAAAATAAATATGAGATTGCTGCTGTTGAGGATGTGATGGGTTCTGGAGAGGGGCGATTTAGAGATAACATGGAGGGTTTTGAATAAAGCCTGTTAGACCAGGTATTAACAATAGGAAGATTGTTAATACGCTGAACTTGTATTTTTACTTAATCTTTCAATTTCTATAATTTGATAATCATTTAATCAGACATAATCTTTTAATCTTGTACACTGTTCATTAGAAGGAAATGCTATTTAAATTTATGGTCATGTTATTCTCGCTAGGAGCTCGAATATAATTATAAATGAATAGCTTTGATGTAAGCCGCTAATATAACTTGTAACTTCAGAACATAACTTTATAACTTGTAACCCAGAGCTATAACTTGTAACTCAGAATATAACATTATAATTTGTACTAAAGTTATATAACTTCATGAACTTTGTAAATCAGTTATACAACTTAGAATATTGAGTTCTTTTTCTATAGATAGAATTGAAATTAATACTTAATTAATTTAAAAAGAATTAAGTAAGTACTTCAATTATTCTAATTGAAATACTTAATTAATAGTTAGGAACTTGTAACATTTCTGATCATGTATAGGTTAAACAGGACTCTGAAATAGTATGCTTAAATTTGGATGTTTATTAGTAAATCAGGTTTCACTAAAATGAACTATTAGTAAATCTGATCGATCTATATGTTAATCGTATAGAAAGCCATTACCACTAGCGTGTTAAATTTGAATAATGCATTGTGTGTTATTTCTATCTGCAGTGAGTAGAAAAACATCTTTGAAAAGTACTATCAGTACCTTAACAGAAGTTTATTCACTCACTGGAAGGTTGGACTCTCCAGTTCACTCTTTAAATACCATTGGCACCTAACTAAAGTGTTCATAGTTCGCGATGGTCTCTTGAAGACTGGTTGGTCGGACCAAGTCCGGTCGGACTTGTCCATCCACGGGTTTCGTGAGTTGGCTACTCAGACCCTTGTTTACTTTAAAACCCTTAAGTTTACTCAACCGCTAGTTTATTTAAAACTTGTGTTGTGTTATTTAAAGATTTGTGCGTAAGTCTTAGAACTCTGTACTATTCGAACTTTAATATAAGTACACCCATTTAAAACTTCCCTGTGTTTAATTTACTTCCTAAAAACTTTTACCGTTTAGTCATTTGTCAGTTTAATAGAATTCAATCAATTACCTCCAAGTCTCTTCAAGTTAAGAAATACAAATAATTGTTAAAGAACCCGGAGACTTATTTTGCCCTATGGGATAAGTTTATTAACAAGCCTCATCTACTTAGAAAATAGGTGATAATTTACTATCAATCCCATAGGAAAAGGGCAATTTAATATTGGCATCTTTAAACGGTCTTGAAGAAAAGAGGGAGGAAAAAAAGAGGTTAGAATCTATTAACGAAAAGAACTGACTTAATATAAATGGTTTAAAGATTTTAGAGAAGTAAAAGGAAAGTTGGAAAGACAGTGTATCCAGTGATAAAAAGGGTACAAAACCAGAACTATGAAACCCTAGTGTTGTACAGTGTTAATCACTAGGTAAGCATTGAATGTAATGCGAGTGAACTAGCCAATCACACTCCTTCCGATAAAAGGACATTACGGGAGCAACTCTACAATGCCGATGGGAGAACACACTCTTCCATCACATATGGGAGACCACACCCTTTCAACTCACATACGGAAGTCCTGCAGCACTTCATAAAAAATGAAGGAAATGTTTGAATCAATCTTAAGGGGAACATTCTATTTATTCCTCTCAGAATGAAGAATAAAGTAGACCCTAAAGAATTTCCAAACATAAGTTAGGCGAACATTCTATTTATTCCTCTCAGAACGAAGAATAAAATAGACTCTAAAGAATTTCAGAATAATCTCAGGGGAACATTCTATTTATTCCTCTCAGAGTGAAGAATAAAATTAGACCCCAAAAGGATTACAATAATGAATTGAAGTGTAATTAAGTGTGATTACACATGGAATTGTGAGATAAATATATTAGAAAGTTATAAATTAAGATGTATAATAATTTATATGTTGATATTTGAAAAAAAGGGATATTCCTAATACATAAAGAATATTCATTCTAAACTGTAAGGGTAAATATTACTAAGAGAAAACAGTAATTGCAGATTCAAAGGTCAACCAGAGTACAGAAAATACCCTGAGAAGAAAATCTTCTTCTAAATAAAAATTTCAAGGGGGAACCGTAATATTTCAAGATTTATAAAAGAATGAATGTAGTTGATTTTACATGAGTATAAAAAGGATTAAAATGAAATCGTAAATAATAAAAGCGATCGAATAGAACGGATTTATTTCATAAAAATAAATGTAACGAGAATTGTAAAATACGTTCATGTTACGTATATGAATTTATTAATTAAACTCAGTATAGCAGTTTAAATGTAATTAAAAAGTTTGAGTTTAAAAGGGCCAGTTAAATAATTTAATAAATAATGTATGGATTCAAATAAAGAAAACGTTTGAAAAGTTTAATGATACTGAAATAAGAGTAAAAGGCTCTTTAGTGATAAATGGGAATTACGAAAATATTTTTGAGTATTGAGTTTAATGATAACAAGAATCTTGATGATATTTAAATTATTACTTGAAAAAGTAAATGAATACATTAAACTTGAGTTAAAGCAAATGAAAAAAATTAATGAAATTTAATTCTGTACGAGAATTTATGATTATAAAAGGAACATAACGAAATATAATGAATAGCTAAAAAACGACATAGTTTGTGTTCAATTAATTTCTTTCAATGGTTAGATCAATAACATTAACTCTTCAGGGTAACTACAATATACACTGAAGTTTAAAGAAATGTAAATTATATATATATAATGCATTGATGTTTAGTGAAACATAAAATATATATAAATAACTGTGTGTTTGTAAGTTAAGAGTAATTAAGAAAATTATGTTGACTAACACTTATAATTATTGATGAAATGTAATGTAATAGTAGATAAATAATCTATGTAAGATGTAAGTTTCTTGTATAAGCTAGTAAAGTTCACCTGTAATTGCAGAAACACACGTAAAAGAGGCTAACCAAAAGCAATGAACCCCATCCATCTGACGATCTGACGTTATGGGCAAGACATCGGTTGAAGGTGAATTACTTGATTTTACTATGAATTTATCACTATAAGTGAAAATCTTGTAAAGTAACGTAACAATAAAAAGAAACATAACAGTTTTGATTGTGTCCAAGATTTTCATGAACCTAGTTTTAAGTGAAAAATATGTTATATATATAAACTAACCCCTTCTTTACAGTCTTATAATAATAGGAATATGTATTGTAAACTGAATGAGGTATGTTTTGAAATAAATGTTATGTGAGATATATATTATCAAACTATAATATTACTTGAAGGATTATAACAATACTATAATATTAAAGAATTTTGTAGAATCATTGTACAAAATTTTGGAAATAATTAAAACAATCATGTTTTAGCAATAGTAAAATAGTAATATTATCCTTCAACTGTAAGTCTAAAAGTAATAGTTAGGTAAAAATGTAATCCTAATTATACTTAAATTAATGATTTATTTTTTCCCAAAACTTGAAAAACATCTCTCGAGAAACTGGAGCAGAGCAATAACAAACCAGATGTTGGAACAATCCAACACCAGTAACTTGTTGATCCGAAAAGGATAAGCCGAGCTACGCCTGGTGACGAGAAGGCTGATCAGTGGAGCATACTTGGTGACGACTTCAGTCATATTTGGTGACGACTTCCCTTTCATATTTGTTGATGTCTTCACAGTCATACTGGATGATGACTTCACAGTCATACTTGATGATGACTTCACAGTCATACTTGGTGACGACTTCGCAGTCATATTTGGCGACGTCACAAACCAATGCCCGGTAACCTGAGGGAACCATTCATTCTGAAGGAGGAGAATGAACATGGGGGCTTCAACTCTCATGTACCTACTTTGAGAAGTCTTCTCTGATGGTACCGACACATTTAGATCATTTCACCTTGATCTTATTATTCTAAATTTTGGATTATTACTTTAGTCCAATTAACTTAGATTTCTATACTTTGAATTTACTTTAAAGAAAGTTTAAATATTAATTGCTTATTGAAACATTCAAGTTATGAGCATTTAATCATTGATGTTTATTTGAAAATTAATTCTTTAAAGAATTACTTAGATTTCATTTGGTAGTTTACAGATTTCGAAGTTGAACATTTTAATTAAAGTAACTTTTAATTTCATTGAATATTTTAAACGAAATCTGAATATGTTTATTCAAGACGAATAAAAATAAGTTATGTAAGGCTAACAATAGTATAGATGAATACTAACCAATAATATAGCTCGTATAATATTACATAACATATATAACCATAGTTTAAGAAGAGAGAAGTTTAAGATAAGTAATAACGAATTTAGTTATACTCATATATTTTGAAATGAATATTTTGGAATTAAAATTAACTATAATGAAGTTTCTATTTTGATGTAAGATTATATTCATTTGAGATATAAAAGTTAATTAAGTTCTATTGACTATAGCATATATTCATTTGAGATATAAAAGTTAACTAAGTTCTATTGACTATAGCTTATATTCATTTGAGATATAAAAGTTAACTAAGTTCTATTGATTATAGATTATATTCATTGGAAATATGAAAAGTAATTAATCTCTATTGATTTTGAAATTAATTTCATTTGAAAATTACTTAACTTTATTTCCAACGTTTCAAATTACGATGCTTGAAGTAGAAGATATAATAATAGTAGATATATTATAATCGTATGCTTAGATTTTATTGATAATCTTATTTGTAAGCATTATAATTTTGGTTCTTGAATGAAAGTAAGATGTTTATAGTTGGACTATATTGCAGTAAAGTATTAAACGAACTTTATATTTTGAAGAAAAACTTTAAGGGTGTTTTCAATGACTAGACATTCACCTGGATACTATTTCCATTTAAGTGTTTAAGAAATGAGAACATAAATATTTAATTTTTAGAAAGGTAATGGTTACTTTTATTTAAAAAAATTAAAAATATAAATTTAGCAGTTATAGATTGAAGTTTTATGATTGTTCAACTTGAATTTGAGATTCATAATTTGATGTTTCATGTTTTGAAATTTTAGAACTGGATGAAATGGGATTTCAGGTTCAATTTTGAATAATTATAAACAAGGTTAGATATTTGAATATCTTTATTAGTTAAATAAATTCCATAAAATGAAAATATATTTTTGATGTATGTTTCTGAATATGAGTAGAATAACTTATAAATTTTTACTCTATTTTGATTTAATATCTTGACCAGAGGTAGAATTCATGATTACATATATGATAGGAATTGTCTTGTCATCATATTTTTGTACACACAAATTTTATGATGAAAAGACTGATCTATTTAGCAGATCAAATTTTAATCTGAAATTCATAATACATGAATCGAGTGATTAAATTTCTTTTGTTTTAATAGATATAATTTGTGTTTCGGACTTAGAAATTTTAAGAAATTTCATAGGATGTTTTCCGAGTGTTGTTCGAAATTTCTTAGGATATTTTTCGATTGGATTTCGATAATAAGGGTTTAGAAATTGAAATTCAACCGACAAGTCGGTTGAAACATGAAGGGGGGAGTGATATTAACAATAGGAAGATTGTTAATACGCTGAACTTGTATTTTTACTTAATCTTTCAATTTCTATAATTTGATAATCATTTAATCAGACATAATCTTTCAATCTTGTACACTGTTCATTAGAAGGAAATGCTATTTAAATTTATGGTCATGTTATTCTCGCTAGGAGCTCGAATATAATTATAAATGAATAGCTTTGATGTAAGCCGCTAATATAACTTGTAACTTCAGAACATAACTTTATAACTTGTAACCCAGAGCTATAACTTGTAACTCAGAATATAACATTATAATTTGTACTAAAGTTATATAACTTCATGAACTTTGTAAATCAGTTATACAACTTAGAATATTGAGTTCTTTTTCTATAGATAGAATTGAAATTAATACTTAATTAATTTAAAAAGAATTAAGTAAGTACTTCAATTATTCTAATTGAAATACTTAATTAATAGTTAGGAACTTGTAACATTTCTGATCATGTATAGGTTAAACAGGACTCTGAAATAGTATGCTTAAATTTGGATGTTTATTAGTAAATCAGGTTTCACTAAAATGAACTATTAGTAAATCTGATCGATCTATATGTTAATCGTATAGAAAGCCATTACCACTAGCGTGTTAAATTTGAATAATGCATTGTGTGTTATTTCTATCTGCAGTGAGTAGAAAAACATCTTTGAAAAGTACTATCAGTACCTTAACAGAAGTTTATTCACTCACTGGAAGGTTGGACTCTCCAGTTCACTCTTTAAATACCATTGGCACCTAACTAAAGTGTTCATAGTTCGCGATGGTCTCTTGAAGACTGGTTGGTCGGACCAAGTCCGGTCGGACTTGTCCATCCACGGGTTTCGTGAGTTGGCTACTCAGACCCTTGTTTACTTTAAAACCCTTAAGTTTACTCAACCGCTAGTTTATTTAAAACTTGTGTTGTGTTATTTAAAGATTTGTGCGTAAGTCTTAGAACTCTGTACTATTCGAACTTTAATATAAGTACACCCATTTAAAACTTCCCTGTGTTTAATTTACTTCCTAAAAACTTTTACCGTTTAGTCATTTGTCAGTTTAATAGAATTCAATCAATTACCTCCAAGTCTCTTCAAGTTAAGAAATACAAATAATTTTTAAATAACCCGGAGACTTATTTTGCCCTATGGGATAAGTTTATTAACAAGCCTCATCTACTTAGAAAATAGGTGATAATTTACTATCAATCCCATAGGAAAAGGGCAATTTAATACCAGGACTCACCTCACATAGGGTGGTGCTTGTTGTTGAGATGGCTGTATTGCAATATCAAAAGGTGGACTTCCAATGCGGCGGCTGAAGCAGCTTGAGCCGCTCTACGACCGTCAATTTCACTAAGTTAACAAAATTATTAATTAATTAATGTTAATTTATTCAATTATGATAATTAATTTATTAGTATTAATTAATTTATTAATATTAATATAAGAATCAATGTGCCGTACGTCTGTAGACGCTCCATTGGAAAGGAGTACATTGTATATAACGGATATCAGTCCAAAATGAGAGCCACGGCATTGGAAGTCTACTTTTAAAGATATCTCCAAAAATACAGACTTGCATAATGTAAGGGAATAATGTCGGCAGCGATGATAGAGACTATCCTGACTAGTTTTACAGTTCCAGTTCGAATCGCCAATGATGCAGTCATTCACTTATACCAAATAATGCAACAGAAAGTGACACAAGCACCGGTGGCTGCACTCTCAGGAGGAAGAAGAAAATGAAGAGGTAATTGGAAATGAAACCTACGAGCCTACCTAACACAAAAATCTAAGCCTACAAAGTTGAAGAGCATAGCCCTAGCTCTATCCTGTAAAAGTCTAAAATCTAAATCTATGAGTAACGTTATGATAAACATGACAGAAATAAAAATAGACAATACATAACAAAAATTACAACAGTTCGTGACCAAAGGGACCTCTCATCTTCAACATTCACCTTCAGATGGATTGAATTAATGAAACTAATTTTTGTGAATAATTTTCATGTTTAATATTAATAATTAATTAATATATAAATGGAATTTGTACATTCCGCTGCGTACGCTGTGATTTGTATTATGAGGGAAAGAATAAACGAGGTCACTTTGAATTTTATTAGCAAAAACCGTGGAGTTTTCAGTCAATATTTTGAGATTTGACACGTTGTATAACATAAGCACCTCCCACATGTAGTAAGAAGAAAGATGCCAATTAGTGAATAGTAAATGACTATATAGATACCAATTAGTGAATTTGTTTAATATTTTTGAAGATGGAGGAAATTATATTTGTCGTATTAATATAAACTTAATATCATATGCTTTTGATGAAATCTATATTTATTTTAACTATTCCGATGATCGAGCTTTGTATATTTTTCTTATTTTTCGATTAAGTGTAGCTGAGAAACAGTGAATTCAAGATACGCTAATTGAGTGGTTACCTAAAACTACTAACGGGCAGCGACCGATTTCATTGTATATCAAATTTTGATGGAGAGAATAGAATCTATGACTTAATTGATTTTCATCTTCAAAATAGATTTCCACTCATAATTTTATATTAGTAAAAAATTAAAACCTTATAACTATATAACACGAAAAATATTTGGCTTCCTTGGATTTAATATCTATCAGCTTTTATTAAACTAACCCGCCATTCAATATAAACAGTCAGGCAAATTAAAACTACATTTATAAAAGTTTTTCAACTTCTGAATTGAATACACAGTCGTACCTATGATCATCGTAGAGGAATCTTTAATAAAGGGAGTCATTGCTGCTCCCGCTCCTGGAAGTACTAGTAGCTCCCGCTTTATAGGAGTGTAGAAAGGTTTGTTTTAATATCTTCATAAGTTAATTAATGAATAAAAATTATTTAAAGTAGTTTATATTTACAGCTATTCTTCACAATATTAAAGAAGAAAAAAATAACAAATATATCTTATTCAAAGTATTTAATATATTTTCTTTGCTCAATTAACTTCGCTAAGAATCTCTAATTCATTGTATGTGAATTGATACTCATTCATTTTCTAGTCCAGTCATATAATTCCAACGCAAAACATTAGTTAGTATCTGAATCACAGATTCTGAATTCTACTCTGACTCAAATAGATGAAATGGAAAAAGAGATACAAGGGAATTCGAAGAAGTAGTCAGATAGAAAGATAGTTAATGTATAGCCTAGACGATTAGATATAATACTTTTCAATTGAACATTTCAATCCTACAGTACAGAGCCAAAAAAAATTGAAGGTTACGTTTTCCAAATTAATATATAAACATGATATAAGATAATAAGAATAAATGGAATTTCTACATCCAGGAACCTAAAGAAGCTCTTTGTGTTTCTCATCCGTCCGTTCACCTCTAACAGCTTTCAGGAGAAGCCGTTATGGGATTCTATGCAAAATTGATATAAAAGTTTGCAGTATTAGAAAATTTGAATAAAGTGAATAAATTTTCGAATAATCTTTCATGATCATGAAAATAAGCACGATTTAAAAGTATCAATAAATATAGTGCATATCACTTCTTCATCGAGGTATAAATTAATTTTCATATTCAAAATTTAATTCTAATCCAGTCTCCTTTACTTACAAGAATGAAAATTTATCTAGTATAAATAATTGCATTCAATTTAAATTAGACCTTTTCATCTTAATGTTCGATATAATGATTCTGTGATAATCAGTCTTTCCCCTTCTTTTTGAGGTGAATTGAGGTGAATAAGTCACCTATTACCACCAAATGGTTATGAAAGTTACTATGTGTAAATACAGTCACTTACAAAGTAACATGACCTAAAGTACGCTCAGGATACCTAATTAGTAGAGCCCGGACAAATGCCATAAAGTCCTAAAATGCCATAAAATGCCATAAAGTCAATAAATGCAATAGAGTCAATTAATGCCATAAAGTCCTTAAAATGCCATAAAGTCCTAAAAATATCATAAACTCCTAAAAATGATGCGAAGTCTTATTTTGGGCTTTTTATATTATTAAATAATTTGGTAAGTCGGTAAAGTTGATGGGTTATTTTGACAAGTTTATAGAACGTTTTAATTCAATCAAAATCTGTCTGAATTATTATACAAATAAACTACTTATATCACATCAAGAATTAGTTTAGTCACCACTGTATCTAGTTTTCTGTGATTCTTTGCATCATTTTTTTAGCACAGACTCTGCCATGCACAAAATAGTGAATAATAAACTATTCAAAGAGAGAGATATGTAGAACCTAGGGATATTTGTAATATTTACAATAGAAAAACTGCCAGGCGACAAAAATTGTGTTTTGTCTTGTAAGTGATTTTTGGTGTGCAACAATTTCAGAGTATCTTAATCGGTCTAATTATCTAATGTATGATTTGTTTAATCTGAGGTTGTCTACTACGAGGGTTTGCTATAAATATAAATTTCTAATTTAATATTGGAATTGGTTTCATTCCATGAATTCAATTTACCTAACTTTTTTTTATAATACTTTTAGGTTAAATTTGAATAAATATTCTATAAACTAGATTCATTGAATTTTTAAGGGATGAATTATTTATTTGTTTTCACCATTTTTTTCATTTAAACAGACTAAAAACTGTCAATTTTATATTTCAAAATGCTGATTTATTCGTTGTAAATACCTATTTATCAATCTTAAAAGTGTATGCATAAGTCTTAAAATGTTGTATTTAGGTCCTAAAATGACTTGATAGGTCCTAAAATGCCATTTTTTAGGTCCTTAAATGCCTTTTTTTAGGTCCTAAAATGCCTTTTTTTAGGTCTTAAAATGCTTTTTTTATAGGTCCTAAAAGTCCGGGCTCTACCTATTAGTTATAGAAGCTGGAGACATTATAAATATCCCCCCTCCCCTGCCTCTCCTACTTCTCCTATAGTGCAGAGTTAAATAGGAATAATATTACCTCTTACATTACTATGTAAACTTGTAAAGCTATACTTTTCAAAATTGTAAATAAGTAAAATAATATAATGGATAAATTCTTGACTTAAGCATATTATTAAATCTCACATTTTTACCTTTTTGCGCAATTAGTTTTCAAACAAAAGATTGTATTCCGAATATCCAAAGATTTCGTGAAGAAATTTCTGTTCTATCTCATTGCACAGTTAATTCTATTACATTTAATCATTAAGAACATTCATTTCACAATTTTATCACTAATATTCAACCCACCATTCGTGTTACGCATC
The DNA here is from genome assembly GCA_947561585.1 of Caprella mutica. Lineage (NCBI taxonomy): Eukaryota > Metazoa > Arthropoda > Malacostraca > Amphipoda > Caprellidae > Caprella > Caprella mutica. Next base: position 223,346 of record CANNZV010001654.1, read on the forward strand.
TATAAATCCATCGTTACCGCAACCATTGATCTATCACTGAACGTTCAATGAACATTGAAGGCAGCATTCAAAATTATTACATAAGGTGAGGTTAGCGGTCCGGTTGGAGGCTCATGAAGGCTCATCACCCATAGTGGTTTCGGTAAGTGTAAAATAAATATTTTATCTTTTACTTAGGTTGTTTTACTGAACAGTAAAACAGTAATTTTATATTTTGTCATTGTCGAACTCAGCATGGGAAGGACGGAATTGGCCCCAGACCACTAACCGAACTATGAATAATTATTGTCAAGGCTGTCTTCAATATCCCTCGAACGCGCAGCGATCGATCGCTGGTTGCACTAATTAAGAATCCACAGATTGCACAGCACGATCGACGATAGAGGAGAACGGTCGTTGGCAAATACATACACTAGGGTGGACCAAAAAATTATAGTTTAGGAAAACTTCACAATCTTTATATGGAAGAGCTGTAAAAAAAAAGGATACGTTATGAAAGAACGGTGCATTGATAATCGGGCCCGCAAATAATTGGGTCTAGGAGAATAGTTGTGCACAGGGCAATTATTAAGCCCAGGAAAAGAAAACCCCGTATGTAATAGATGATCATTTATTTAGTATGGGGTTTAACGTCTGTTTTCTGAACCAAAGGCTAAACGAATAAAGTCAAAAGAAAGCCCATTACAAGGGACTTGAAGAAGCTGTGAGAAAGAAAGCTGGCTTCACGATCGAAAATAACCTACAAACAGACGGTGACAAAGCTCTCATAGTTGCAGAAAAGCTACTCCGTGAATTCAGTTGCTTACCAATGAAATGAGAAGAAAAGGAAAAAACCACCTGTGTGTGAACTTTCGGATAGAAGAGGAGAATGAAGAGGTGAATTTGAATGAAAACTGCGATGAAGGCTACTGAACTTCATAGTTTAAGTTTAAAACCCTAGTTTTATCCTATAGAACCACAACGAGCGTTGAAAAAATGATGGACATAGTGAAAATGGCAATAGACAAATCATAGTCCAAATTACAACAGTTCGGGGCCCAAGCAAAATATAAAACACTAATTTTTTATAATGTTTATACATATAAAACTGAATATTCAAATTAAGCTTTGAAACAAATACATCATGACCAAATAAACGTTAACAATATACATGATCGTCCAATATTTTGCATCTAAAATTTTAATACTGCTTTCATTTTTGCTGAGTTGAATAGAAAGAAATCGAGGTATGGTAAAAGAGAATTTTATCGTAGGGAGCAATTTGATTACTGAAATAGCCTGATTTGCTTGCAAAAACACTATTTTTTTTTGTTAAAAAAAAAAATCAATATTTGTCCATTAAAAACTAGAAGGAGAAAATCTGTACAGAAAAGGAAATTCCTCCAGAACTACAAATGAGGGGTTGAGTTCCTTGAAGGCGTGGACCCCGACTCTCTAAAACTTCTCTCTCGCGGCTGAGAGGATGCTGAAGGCATTTCCTCTCTGAATAGCGAGAACCATTTGCTGTTAGAACATTGCAGTCTCCCTTGGACCGTTCGTTGTCTCAACAAGGCGTCTAGTTGTCTACCTATGGACTTCATGATTGAGGAGGTGGTACTGACGTACGCTCCTTTGGTCTCAATAGCAATTGGCTAAAATATTGAAGCATCACCAAGGGCGGAGTATTTTTGACGATTACGGTTCTCCGCAGCCCCGGAAGCTGATCCAGCCTCAACCTCGGAATCATTGAGGTGTGTCTCGGCAAATGTGTCAACAGACGTGCAATCCCAAATCAGACTCTTTCCATTCATGTAAGGAAAGCCAGTTATACCATCTGGCCAGAAGGCTCCATTTTTTAGTACTGATGGGAATCCTGCTCTCTGCAAAGCCCGCTTTACAACATCATTCATTGCCACATGTCTCTGGTTACACCCAGAACTGTACCTACAAGACACTGAAGACAGGCCATGCAGTCCTCTAACATGCATCCCATTATCACAGCAGCGAATGAGTCACACAAATTCTGGCACCCACTCTGAGAGCAATGGCTACCCTCAGGACATCTAAATAAAGCATACACGCAAATATTGAAATGTTGGTTCCGTAGTCAGCTATTACTTTTCCTTTTCAATTTCTTGCATGTAACGCTCCTTCCTCATCAGTTTCCCCACGGAGCACCACAGCTCCCTAAGTGTGAAGCACTACACTGGCTAGTTTGGAGGGGTTGGGGCAACTGCACTATTGTTCATACTAGTCTATTTTTTCGACACAGTCATCAAAATATATTTTACTCACTATTATTCCCTATTTTAAGAGGTACTAAATCACAAATTATGATTTATTTGACCAATTATAGGAAAAATATGTAACACGTACTGCTGGTGACTGGAGATCAGATCTATATTGAAAATTCACTTGGTCATTTTTATTGTTGAGGAGAGGCTTATTTAGGCGTTTCTTTGTCTGAATTGTTTCTTATTATTATTTTCGTTTGATATCATACATGAAAAATAAGAAGTGGATCACACAGATTTTTTTTCAACTTCCAACTCCTTACATCTTTGGGAATTGAGGCGTGAGTTTTGCTCAAATCAGCCACAAATTATATTGAACATACACCGCACAACATTAAATATTGAAACTTACAAATTTCATCCTATATTCTCTATCATACACAAATACATATGGAACGCATTATCTATTCAGTAGTAAATAATGTTTTCAAGCACATCAAACAAAGGAACAAATATGAAATATTCCCTTAATTATGAGAAGATTAACGATTGGTTTGAGATAAAAGTTAGAAAATGCAAATAGAGATGTCATATTCGAGTGAAGGACGTGAAATCGAGTCTACTTATAAGATTGTGCTATATAAGTCAGAGACTATACTATACTGACTTACTATAAGTCAGAGACAATGGCGACTTCCAACCCCTACGCTGGCCGGCAAGAAATCCGTATCTTAATCCGATTGAAAATGTGTGGGGCTGGATAGTCAACGAGTGGGACCATGCCAATGAGAAATCGTCTGAGGCTCTTGAACAGCACGTAGCCAGCATGTAGAATAAACTTTGAAATTTTCCTTTTTTCTTTGAAAATCTAGCTAGAAGTATGCCTCGTCGCATAGAAGAGTGTCTGGAAGTTGAAGGAGGCTACACTAAATATTAGGAAATCAATATCGGATTATTATATATTTTTATATTTATGCGATGGTATTAATTTAGATATATACAACTTTATTTTTTATTTTGAATCCGTTCATTAATTCATTGTTATAATTAAATTTATATTTAGTTTGTTTTAAATGATTGTTCCATATTTACGTATTCCCGTACACCAACATTCATAGATTCATTGATCTATAAAACTGTCTGTATATACTTATTATGAATAGCAAATTTATATAGGAACTTCTGTATATAACTTGATTTTTTATAACTGTTACTAGAGTTATATATTACCTGTAAAAATCTTTATTACATCATTTTAACGCTTTTGAATTTAATTAGATTTGTAAAGCGTTTGTTAAATGAATTGATTCTTTATCCTATTTGTTGCAAATGCTTATGCCGTTCAGATTTGAGTCTTCAATTTCGATTCACCATAAATTGCCTTTTGGAGATTTCCAAAATTATTTTGCTAAATTAAATCTCGAGTTACTCCAGTAAATAGTTAATCATTCAGCGAACAATTTGATTTGGATATTAAATTTGAATAAATTCAAAATAAGACTAATATCCTTACGGGGGTAGCTTTTATTAGCGCTTAAGATAATAGGGCAGCTAGTGAAAGATAGAACTGTAAATAATTATGAATTTATGATAAATGCCGTGTTTTTGACAAGTCATTAAAAAAACTCAAATTAGTTTTAAACCAACCAAGAAACGTTAAACTAACAAATTAACACTAAAAGTTTTAGGTTTCTTATAATATTTTCAGATGAATCTTAAGTTGTTAAAATTAGAACTCCTCTGATTGTCTGCAAAAAGAATATTATATAAATAAAATCTATTGCGAATATACCAATGGAGCAAACTCGTCTGGCCAGTGTTGAAATTTTAGTTAAATGTATTACACACTCGTTATATGTTTAATATTAATTTTCTGTTAGACTAGCTCAGCTATATTAAATTACCTATTGTTTCAATAACCATGTATTACTTTTAATGAGAAACGGACGTATGGTCTAAAGTCGATCACACTTCCGTCGAGGGTTAAATACCACTGCTTGTAGTTTCTGAAGGCAGTCGGTTCTTTACTTTACTCTGTGAGGGATGTGTTCCACTCATCTCTCAATAGACTTCTAATTGTATAACATATTTACTCTTTAAATAAACTCTATGTCTTAACGTTGTTAACCCACTGTTATTTAACCTAATTCTAACAGGTTATGGGCCCAGTGAACGATAAGAGTTTATCAATCAAATTATGTTTAAACAAATTAGAAGTTTATAACAGTAATAAAAACGAAGTGCAGTGAAAAAGTGTTAACCTATATGAAACATATCACTCAAACGCTTGCGTAAGCATATCGTGTTAACGCGCTAATGAGGTCAATTATAATGATTGCTCTAGCGAAAAATGCACTCGTTTTATAATATAATTATTTAGTATTTGTGCGGAAGAGGTGTCAAGAGAGGTCACCAATTACCTTTAAATCTGTGACCTTATCCTTTGGTAAACAGTCTTTCAACAAAAGGTTCTTGCGAACTAAGACTTGTGTTGCTGTTCCAATTAAATATTAATAATTATATTCAGTGAAGTTATTCTTATGAATTAGAATAATTTTAAAACATCAAATTCAGTTAAACAGTAAATCAATTTAACTGCTGTGGTTGTTTATGTTTGTTAAAGTATTGAATGATAATAAATACTTTCAACAAAAGGTTCTTGCGAACTAAGACTTGTGTTGCTGTTCCAATTGAATATTAATAATTATATTCAGTTATTCTTATGAATTAGAATAATGTTAAAACATCAATTCAGTTAAACAGTAAATCAATTTAACTGCATTGGTTGTTTATATTTGTTAAGTATTGAACGATAATAAATACTTTGAAAACATGTCTTCAAATAAGTTACAGGGGATTGTTCCCCTAGACGGAAATAATTACCCTACATGGAGGATACAAATGAAGATGTATCTCTTACGAGAGAAACTGATGGATTTTGCTGATGGATCTAAACCAGTTCCAATTGATTCAGCTTCAACTGAGGCGAAGAATGCCTATGCTAATAATTATAATAAGGCTCTGGCAGATATAGTACTATCTATTTCACCGGATCAATTGTACTTAGTTGGACAACCGACGGATCCACACGCTGTCTGGACTACCCTTCAAGAAACGTTTCAGAAAAACACGTGGGCTAACAAATTTCGTCTGAAGAAAAAGCTCTACAATCTAAAATTGAAGTCTCCTGAACTACTCGACTTTCATTTGAAGGAACTAACTGAAGTTTTTCAAGAGCTTGCCTTGTTAAATCAAGTGATCAGTGAAGAGGATAAAGTTATTTGTCTTCTGTCATCACTACCAGGGCCGTTTGAAGTGCTTGTCACTGCACTTGAAGCTCAGACAGACATCCCTAACTGGATTACCGTAACTGACACACTCCGGAGAGAAGCTGAAAAGTTGAGTATTAAATCCAATAATGCATTAGCATTATCCAATACTCAGAATTATGCTGGAGTAAATAAACAGTCCATCATTTGTCATTTCTGCAATACGATGGGACACCTGAAAAAAGACTGCTTTAAATTTAAAAGGTCTTCTCAAACTAACAGAACTCAAAACCAGCCAAATGTTGTAGATGTAAGTCATATAGAACTAAATCACACAATGTATGCTAATGATATCGCTCTTTGTAACAAATATGCCGACAGTAATATTTGGATAATAGATTCAGGCTCTTCATCACACATGAGTGGTGATAAAAATTTATGTAAAGATTTTGCAAATATTAGCAAACCTATCAATGTTAAAGTAGGAAATGGAGATGTCTTACAAGCTAATTCACTAGGAAATGTTTCTGTTATTGTGAATGTACCAGGCGGTGGAAGTAGAACATGTAAAATAAATGATGTACTATATGTGCCAAATCTAGCTTTTAATCTACTATCAGTGTCTAAAATGACAAGTAATAATAAATCTATTATTTTTGAAGATGATAAATGTAAAATTTTGAACGAAAATAAAGAGGTAATGGCTGAGGCTAACTGTGTTGGTCAACTCTATTATCTTAATACTTTAGTTCATAAAGCTGCAGTAACTGTTGATCAAAATGAAGTAAACATTCTATGGCACAGAAGGCTCGGTCATATAGGTAAAGATAACTTGACTAAAATGATCCGAACTAAATCAGTAAATGGTCTGGATAGTAAATTAAAAGCTATAGAAGGCGTGTGTGAACACTGCTGTAATGGGAAAATGCATAAAATACCTTTTTCTACAAGCATTAAGAAAAATTGTAAACCTCTGGATTTAATCCACACAGATGTCTGTGGGAAAATTACTCCCACTTCCAGGGGTAATAATTCATATTTTCTGACCTTTATTGATCATGCTACTCGATACTCCTGGATATATGTTATTGCACATAAGAGTGATGTGTTTCAGAAGTTTTTGGAATGGAAAGCTATGGTTGAAAATATTTATGAAAGGAAAATTAAAACCTTGCAGTCAGATAATGGAGGAGAATATACCTCAAATAAGTTTGAATCATATTTACGAAATGAAGGTATAATTCACCAGAAATCCATTCCTAAAACTCCTGAACAAAATGGGTTAGCTGAAAGATTTAATAGAACTATTATGGAAAAAGTTAGATTCAGGAATTGATAAGGAGTTCTGGGGTGAAGCACTATATACTGCAAATTATCTAAATAATAGATGCATTAATTCATTTTTAGTAAATAAAACTCCATATGAAGCTTTAAATCTTAGAAAACCCAACATCGGTCATATAAAAGTTTTTGGATGCACAGGGTACGCTCATATTTCTCGAGAGGAAAGATCAAAGTTAGAAAATAAAGCTACCAAATGTCTGTTTATTGGCTATGGCACAGTTACTAAAGGGTATAAGATGTATGATGTTGAATCTAAAAGAATCTTCTTTTCCAGGAATGTAACCTTTGATGAATCAATTTCATCTAAGATTGAGACCCCTCAACTGAGTGAGACTCCTACCTCTCCACTGGTGTTCCATTCAGAAGATTCAGAACCTGCTGGACCTGAGAATCAACCTCCTGACGATAACCCTCCAATAATCCTCCCTGAGGCGCAACCTGTACCAGCTATCAGTCCTAATGAGGATCTTAGACGATCGTCTAGAATTCGTCGAGCTCCTATTAGATATGGTAGTTGGGAGTATGATCATTTTGAGGAGGAGGAGGAGGGTTTATTAGTCAATGGGAATATCAATATCGAACCTAGGTCGGTATCTGAGGCTCTTAATAGCGGTTCTGAATCCTCTAAATGGAAACATGCCATGGAGAGGGAATTAAATGCTTTTGAGAAACATAAAGTTTTTGAACTCGTAAAACCTACCTCAGATTTAAATATAATTAAATCTAAATGGGTGTTTAAAAGAAAAAAGGGATCTGATGGTAGAGTGGTTTCATATAAAGCTAGATTAGTCGCTCAGGGTTTTTTACAGAGACCTGGAATCGACTATGATGAAATTTTTGCTCCTGTAGTGAGATTTGAATCGGTGCGAACCATGTTATCTTTAGCAGCTAACCAAAAATTATTTGTACATCACTTGGATGTCAATTCTGCTTTTTTGAATGGGGATCTTAAAGAAAATGTTTATATTAGACAGCCTCCTGGCTATGCTATTCCAGGAAAAGAAGATTTAGTATGTAAACTTAATAAATCTATGTATGGATTAAAACAATCACCCAAATGTTGGAATGATGCGTTGGATGCATATCTTTAATCCTTAGGCTTTATTCAGTCCTCTTGTGACTCTTGTATATATGTTAAATTAATCAATATCTCTCCATGCTTCATTTCTGTGTATGTAGATGATATTATTGTAGCATGTAAGAACTATGATGATCTGACTAAAATCAAGATTGATTTAAGTGCTAAATTTGAGATGAAAGACTTAGGAAAATTATCCTATTTCTTAGGCATAAAAATCGTACAAGACGAAAATAAAATAGCCCTAAATCAATCTTCATTTGTCAACGAGTTATTAGATAGATTTGAATTCAATAATTGCAAACCTATTTCAACCCCTGCTGATGTTAATTCCCATTTGGAACCAACTACTGATGAGTGTGAACTAGTAGACAAAACTAAATATCAGTCAGCTGTAGGTGCCTTACTGTATCTATCTACTAAAACTAGACCTGACATAACTTATGCAGTTGGAAATGTCTCTAAATTTTGTTCCAATCCAAACACTAAGCACTGGTCTGCAATTAAGAGAATATTTAGATACCTAAAGGGCACACCGGATCTTGGCATTACATATGGTAATGAAGATTCTGAGTTGATAGGTTATTCTGATGCCGACTGGGCAGGAAACAGAGTTGATAGGAAAAGTACTTCTGGCCAATGCTTTATGTTAAATAATTCCATTATTTCTTGGCGCTCTGTGAAACAGTCATGTGTTGCTTTATCAACAGCTGAAGCTGAATATGTTTCCCTCTCTGGAGCCTCCCAAGAAGCTGTATTTCTAAATAAATTACTATTAGATCTTAACGTACCAAATAAGAATCCTATAGTTTTGTTTGAGGATAATCAGTCAGCTATTTGTATTGCTAAAAATGCAAAAAATCATCCTAGATCGAAACACATTGATATTAAATTTCATTACATTAGAGATCTTGTTGCTTCAAACACGATTAAACTTGTGTATTGCCCCCGCGAAACTATGCTCGCTGACATATTCACTAAACCGTTGCCTATTGATAGATTTACCAAATTAGTTGAATTAATAGGCATGAAAAATATATAATGTCGTGTGAGGAGGAGTGTTGAAATTTTAGTTAAATGTATTACACACTCGTTATATGTTTAATATTAATTTCCTGTTAGACTAGCTCAGCTATATTAAATTACCTATTGTTTCAATAACCATGTATTACTTTTAATGAGAAACGGACGTAAGGTCTAAAGTCGATCACACTTCCGTCGAGGGTTAAATACCACTGCTTGTAGTTTCTGAAGGCAGTCGGTTCTTTACATTACTCTGTGAGGGATGTGTTCCACTCATCTCTCAATAGACTTCTAATTGTATAACATATTTACTCTTTAAATAAACTCTATGTCTTAACGTTGTTAACCCACTGTTATTTAACCTAATTCTAACAGCCAGGTCAGAGGATAGAAGTTTACATCCGAATCCCCATTCTCGAGAGTCCTTTCCTCTTTTTACAAAATTGCAGAATAAAGAGTATAAATAAATAATAAATCTTTAAATGTAATTCATGAATCGAAGGATCTTGCGATTTAATTTAATAATTTAGTCAAGGGTTTAACGTCTGTTTTGGAGTCCATGGTTATATTACCACGTTAAAGGATAATAAATTACAATGGACTCGTAAGAAGCAGTCAGAAAAAAAGTAACTCCATATACAGTTACTAACCACCAGTCAATGACTATGCTCATGGATGCAGATAGGCTACCCAGTGAATAAAGTCACTTACTTAAGTCTACTAAAAAAATCTGATCTCCTAGTTGAAGAGCATAAATGTCCTCTAAAACTGCAAGTAGTGTTAAAAACTGAAAAGAAAGATATTAAAAAGAATTTTGTGAAAACCAGTATCTTTCAGCATGTTTTTTTTTCTACTAGAATTGTTGTTAAATATCTTCCTGATCTTGATCTTCAATGGCTTTTGAGCTTTGATAGTAAAGTTGAATAATGAATAAATAGATCAAAAGAACTGGGAAGTTCATGCTTCATTTTTTGCCTACTGACCATTGCCCATTTGTTAAAAAAAATTGTTTTCTATGTCCCATGATTAAATTCTTGCATATAATATACACATGAAATAATTGGTGCAGTTGCATTTCGATCCGCATGGGCCAATCTGTTGCATCTGTTCTGTGCGGATGTAGTCCCAAGCCAAAACTTGTATAAAGTGTGTCATGAATCATGATTGACCTATCTTAAATATTATAACAAAAGCAAGATTGAAAATTAAATACGATGAAATATCGTGGTTTATATCTTAGAACTCATTAATGAATATTTAAGTATAACAAGCCAAACTGTTCTACTGGAAAATGAAAAAATTTCAAAAAGATAGCATAAGATTTTTTTTCACTTAACACCTTATGTCAAAATATCAGCTCAATCGGACGAGTATTATTGATAGATCTAAAACGCGGGAACCGTCCCCTTAAACAGTAATT
>CANNZV010001655.1:0-137900 GCA_947561585.1 Caprella mutica
ATGGAACATTTTTCCAAGACTGCAACAAATCTGAGCCCAATTTTAGAAATTTTAGATCTCTGCGGCAATATTTCTTAGTGTGCCGTGTGGCAGGTCCTAGGAAAGTCACCACTCAAAAATTTAATGTGAAAATGGATCCAGGAGGCAGGTCTGGATTTTTTCAGCTCAGAGACTGTAGAATATGATATTCTACAGTCTCTGAACTGGAGTCAGTGGATTCTTTTAAGGGCAGTACACACGCAGGGTTTTTTCAGTCTTTCCACCGGACTTTTTGCTAAGCTCCGCCCACTTTTTCCACCAGACTGAAATTTTCCACCGAAAGTCCGAGACTTTTCAACAACCTACATGTTCTATTATTTTCCCCCAATCAAGCTGTGTCCGTAATCCGAGATTTAGAATAAATCTTTGTGCCAGAAATTTAAATTTGTATACCAAATCGTTCAAAATAACTTATTTACTCAACATGTTTTGGACTAGAGACAATGCCCTTAATTTGATTACTCTTTTTGAGTAATCAAATTCTTTCTAATCTCAACAGCTTCATTTGGATTTCGACCAACGTTATGATCTAGAGATAGAAGATGTTGCTCACGCCAAATTTCGTGTTTTACATACACATATTGGTCTATCCCCTGAAAAAGTGGTTCAAATAGTTCTTTCTTGCTGCGCTCTTCATAATTTGTTGAGGAGAGAATCTCCTCTATATTTAACTCCAAATTTGATTGACCGAGAAGATGAAACTACTGGAAGAATTGATTTGGGGGCCTGGCGTGAGCAACATCTTCTATCTCTAGATCATAACGTTGGTCGAAATCCAAATGAAGCTGTTGAGATTAGAAATACTTTAATGGACTATTTTAATAATGAAGGAGCAGTACCATGGCAAGAAAATATTTTCAATTAGTGAAGAATATATAATTTTGTTTCTCATCAAACCTTTTTCCAACATAAGGATAAATGTATAAAATAGTTTATGGGAATTTATTATTTATTAATGACACAGCCTTGTAAATAATATATTTATATAGCTAATGTGAGAATAGAAGTTATAAAACATAAAATAACAAAATAAATAATTTTCCTTTAAAATGAATGTTTCTAGTAGCTAATAAAACTAGTAGCTAATAATAAATAATAAAAGCTAGTTAATAAAAACCTCTTGAGAAAAATGTCTATAAATAATAGTAGAAAAAATAAAGTCAATATATAATAGTAGCTATAACATGAAAAAACAATGTCAATAAATTTTAATGTTCATGAAAATAACTCAATTAATGACAGTTGAGTTGACTAACTCCACATTTCTATTCAACTCTTTCAAATCTCCAAAATAGAGTACATCACTTATCAATTTTTGTGCATAAATTGCTTGTTTTTTATCTAACAGTTCTAAATGTTTACCAACATACTCTCCAAAACTCTCATACATGTTATCATTTTCATCCATTATTTGTAATTTTTTGGAAACTACACCAAGAATGTCTTCTTCCAAATCATTTTGGCGGTTCCTTTTTTTCTTTCCTTTCTGAGGAATTGGAAGAGGAGTACAAGTAGAGGCATCTTCTATAGCAGATGTTGATGGACCTGGATGGTGAAAAATTTCAGAAGCTGGAAGTGTGTCATTTAACATCACAAATGAATCTTCTTCACCATCATAGAGAAAAGATTCACATGTGACTTCTGGCAGATCATTGTTAAGCGGTTGTATCTGAAATAATAAAAAAATTAAGATGAGTTTGATATATGAAGGAAATACCTAGAAACTTTTGTCAATTTTCAGAAAATAAATAAATATTGAACTAAAGAGTGAAACTGTTGAAAGAGAATTTTCAATTGGATCTTTATTAACTTTAATTAAATATATAACAAATTAGAAAGGATCTCACGATTTTCTAATATAATTAGAAAATAAATTCAAATTGATTGAATTTATTTATATCAATTTAGAAATATAAATTCAAATTAGAATAAATAAAGACTGGTGGAAAGACTTAAAATAAAAAATTGGCCCTTAAGGCAAATCTAAACCTAAATTTAGATTCTTTTTGATAGAGAATAGAGATAAATTTTGAATTCATTCTCCTGTTATGGTATTACCAGGCATTCATAATGATTAATTTAGCCGAGGGATATTATGAAAATTTGGCAATTTTAGAGAGCAATTCAGTCAAATTATTAAATTCGCTGGGAGCCTGAGACTTGAGAGTAGGCTCTAGTCTCTACCTCTTTTTGAAATTTCTGAGAGGCAGGAGCCAAATTATGCAAAGTGGATCATGACCAGTGGAGACCACTCTGCTTAATGTCTTGTCCCACAGAGATTTAAATTTCAAAGAGAGTTGTTACCCTCCAACTCTCATCAGCAAATTCAAAATTTTCCACAGCGAATTTAATGGTTACACAGTCACAATACATAGTTATTAATTCAAGATCTCCCAGAGATATAAATCACTAAAATTGGGCTCAAATTTTCTCAGACTCAGAGTTTAAGTCTTGGAAAAATGTTCCATATTTTGCAGTCAGGGAGACTGGGATCATGATTCATGGATGTCTCCCAGTTTGTATTTGGTGTACTGAACTCCTCTGAATTTTTCAAAAATCTGAGAATTTAGAAATAGCTGCCAAAATTTATCATCAATTTGTCTATAGTCCTCCAACATTACTGTTTCCCTCCAAAAATTAATGGTAATATAGGAATTAGCTAATAGCTAAATATGATAATATCCTCCAACATTGGTCACATTGCAGAAATTTTTTCTTAGAGAAATTGAATATCTGCTGACATATCATTGGAATTTAGTAATTTGCCACCCAGTCTGGAAAAATAGGTGCTTTCTGATGAACTAATTACTCTGTTCTGTTGGAGTTTTACAGACTTCAAAAATTAATGGTTAATTGCTAAAAAATTGTATAATCCGCAGCATTTAGCATATAGAGTTCTTCTGTTAGCCTAAGCAGTTTTCCAAACTGGTTTGCCACCAAATACAATCTGGGAAGTCTCATGTCTACGGACTACTGTCTACCTCCTAGCAGCTGCCAAGTGCCAGCCTCAAGGCTCAAGCCTGGAAACCAGTCTGCAAAAGATGCATGAAGTTGTCACGTTGTGAAGTTAATCTGGCAACTATTTGAGGCCTTGAAATTAGTCTCCTGAATTATCCGGCAACAATTTCCTAATTAATTCCTATGTTTAGCTAGATTGCCTAGATTATTGATAGATATAATTAGTGGAGAGAATTTTGAGATGTTTGGTCATTTTGGAGAAATTTGAAAATCTTTGGAGACAAATTACCCCAAAAATTAAATATCTTGAGACTGATTGAGCATGCTTTACAGACTGGCCTGCGAAGAATGAACAATCAGTCTTCAGTTTTTTAATTTTTGGGGCAATTTCTCTCCCAAGATTTTCTTATTTCTCTCCAAAAATTTACAAAAACCCTCCGATAATTAAATATTATGATGTTACCATAGGAAATAGGTAATTACCTAGAAAATTATCACCGGATTTGGGATTTCTAATTGAGTAATTGCCTTATTAGCTAATTCAGGAGATTAATTTCAAGGCCTGAGGCCTCAAGGCCCTCAACTGTCTGTCACTGTCACCGGTTCACCAAACAAACTTCTGATCTTAGGTATGCGAGTTATGGTACAATAAACAATTCAGTTCTTACCTCAAGAGTGGAAATAGATTCTCTAACAGATTCTCCTTCCTTTAAAAAAAATAGTTGTTCAAAACACCACAGTGTTGGGTGGTAGACAGTTCCTGCACCAGCACCAGAACGAGAAGTATTTGAGAGATTATTTAACTCTTTCCTAAATTGAGTTCGGAGAGTATGTATTTTATCCTTCAAATCTTTCAAAGAAAATTTCAAATCTGGTTGTGATCTTTGAAATCTTTCTGCTATTTTGCCCTACGCTTCAATTTTTTTGTCTCTAATTTTATATTGAGTTGATTTTATATTCCATATACGTAATAAATAAAACACAATTTTGTTTGCTAAATTCTCAGAATTTTCTGTAAATCCACATAAAAACACATTTAATTAATGCACTCATTTTTAAAAATTAGGTGATACTATTCTGCAAATTTGGCAAATATATTTGTACAATTACTAACTTTACAGGTGATACCACAATTGCTTTGGAAATTAATCCTTACTTATAGATTTACTTGTCATCGAAAGATAATCAATGAAATTAAGCTATACAACAAGATGAGGAGTCATTTAGAAATACCAATGGAATAAATTTTACCTCTAACTTTTTCTTTTTTATCAGTTAATGTTAAAGAAAATTATTCTCTTTTATCCTACCCTGTTTCTCCCCCTCATGCAAATGCATTCTTCACGCTCTCTTGGGACTCACAATATATTCACTCCTCTTCACACTGTGAGTTAAAATTCAAGAGTGTGATAATAACTCACCATTAATCTCACAGCAGCGGGGCACTCAAGAGATTCCCCAGATTTGTTTACGACGAGAAAAGAAAACAACTAAATCTCCTGTCACCAAAATTTACCTCCCCTCCTTAATCTGAAGTTGAGGCATCCTTCACATTGCTCAGGGCGTGGACAAATTCATCTAAAATCTTTCTGTTATTTTACTTCAATGTATCTTTCGTAAATTTATTTCGGTAACTTTTAATTAATGTATAACATCTGATAATGAATTCCATATTTCAGAACTTAGTATATAAAGTATGAATATGCTTATTTATCAAATATGACCATGGGTGATAAGATGAACTCTGGAATAGATTTGAGATCAACTGTTTTTCGATCAAGGGAGTATTAATGGAAATTTTTTGAAAGAAATCCTGCGTATATTTAGGGGCAGAGAGCTTTCGTAACGTACAAGAGTGTGTCATTTGCGATAGAGTTGGAACAAACAAATATCACATACAAATATACCCAAGAATTTTGTCTTTAATCTGTAATATGTTTCTATAAATACTACACATTTTATTCAATATATTAAAATGGAATATATTTATTGATATGATTTTGAAGCATTTTTTCCAAAGACGCTTTTTATTCACAGACGGCGGGAATGGGGGAAGGTATATATGGTGACTACAGATATTTTACCTAGTTTTAAAACTTACATAGCGATTTTCAATTGTTGAATAATCTTTCATTTCTCCTATGGATAAGGAGTGTATAAAAGAATCAAACAAAGTTATATAATCGCTGAATATTTCACTGATAATTGTTCTGATATCATCAATCATGAAAAATATATATAGATATTTAAAGGTCGGAAATAATGATATATGAATTTCTATAAATTTCATCATTTTCTCTAATTTGGTTCTAATTAAATGTAATAAATATAAAGCACATACACTATCTAATAATTATAATTCATAAGTCTAACAATTTCATCGTAGAATAAGAAATATAGACCCCATGTTACAAGTAGTACTAAAATCAATCTAATAAAGTAAATTTCCAGTATCAGTAACTGAGTACATACAAATTAGACTCGTAACATAAATTCCTCGGTTTATGAGTAAGCAAGAACTGCCCTTAGAGTTCCATTCAGACGAAGAAATACGCCATGAATGATCGACCTACTTAGAAGATAGCGCTTGAAAATTCATAGTGTTTGATGTTTGAGAATGGGATTGTATTTGATGTGTTTTACATAGTCTCTACCGTTTCCTTTTAGACATAAAGTATCCAGTAATATGAAACTGAAATAGCGAAGCACAATAGTCAAATAAATATTGCTTTGAAAATATATGACAATTTACCAATAATTTATGAAGATACGTTGAATATCAATAATTAATGAAAAGGAAACTAATTTCATATTGTTTTTTCATGCGACCTATGTCTTCCTCCTGTATGCTGTATTCTTGGAGTTAAAATCTGCAAAGCTAGCTATCAGTATGGCTTAAAGATTAAAAGAGATTAAATTCAAAACCTAAATATTCATAGACAGCTTAATCCCATATTGACACGATGTTCAGATGAATATAACATGCCTCTGAACTTGTTCTTCCCATTTGCTAAGAGGGGAATAAATCTTTCTATTGCATATCGTGACAAATCGCATAAGCCTGTACAAAAGAATTAAGTGAAATTTAAGATTTATTTATGTTGTGATGTATTGTTGAATTTTATCATCAATAAATTAAATCAATTAGTATCTGTACTGATGATCAAAATTCAGTTATGGATATTGAGTTCACGGACAATTCGTTCGCAGAAATATTAAATTGAATTTAAATCACACATAGTTCCTATAAATACATAAAGAATAAATAGAAGGCGAGATAAAATGTACACCACAATGCTTTTAATATGAAAATTTGAATTGATAAAACTTAAAGTATACAATATACATTTTGTCACTATCGAAACCAATGGGGAAGGCTTGCATCCACTGCACAGCCAGTGGATGCAAGTGCAGTTAACTAAACTAACCTTATACATTTAAGTAATTATATTTGGATTATTATATATATTTAAAGACCATGAATTTCTACTTATCACTAACAAAGAATGTTTTCCACTTTTATATTGAAAATATATTGAAATAATGTAATTTGTATAATATTGTATATACTTTATATTTTTCATTATTTAAATAGATTTTGCAATATAGGAGTGTAAACTATTCTTTGTTAGTGATCAGTAGAAAATCATAGTCTTTAAATACAGAATATAGCATTTTGCGAATGATTTGCTCGTGGATGAAATGTCCGGTCAGTAAATAATATTATATACTATTATATTATATATATTATATTTCACTTAATAAATATTTGTTGACCCAAGCTTTTTCTTTAAGCATTGTTATCAAAATACCGATTAACTTACCCTTAACATTGACTAATATTTCATATTACTACAAATACTTTAACATTCTGGCTTCACGCCAAGATTCTAGCGCCTACTGAAACTCTACCATAACAAAAATCCGAGACGTAAATTTTATTTCCAAGTTCCGACGATGATGGGCAGAAGCATGCTTCGAAATACTATATTATTTGTGTTGTATTCGAAGGTACAAAATAACAATAATATAATTACAAAAAAATTGTAAAGGGATCACAGTTATATTTTATATAAATATATATTTACCATTTATTTTTAAAATCAGAATTATTTATTGTAATGAATGTAAAGGTTATAAAATTGAGAGAATGTATATCAGGTAACATTGCGATGCTCTCGGAACATTCCCTTCATAACTTAACTGCTCTGCAGTGTCGTGATATCACACTACAATATCATGTAAATGTTCTCGCGACATCCATCACCAATATGATTCTCACCAGAGATTTTCAGAATATTTCCGCGATGTTCGTCAAAAATATCGTTAACTCTTTTTAAATCCAGGATATTACTGTGACACGAATTACTAATTTAATTTTCATTGGAAATATTTATGAAATAATTGACAAATCCACAGTATCTATTAGTAATTATTTATATCATTATAGAGTCTATAGAAATAAATAATTCAGTTTGTATCAAATCAGAAACTAGTTTGATGAATAATAAGTATACACAACATACAAATAGTTTGAGTATTTTATTGGGAATTTTATTATTTAATTGTACAGTATATACTTTTATTTCATAATTTATTAACTGCGTGCATTTCAACTCCAATTGATCGAACTTTTTCATTGTTTGAATTTATAAAATTAATTATTGATGTCTGGTGATAACGGTATATGAGTAAGTACTGTACTGTAGGTATACCACGATATGATTCTCATTTTTTTCAATTCATATGTACACAGTCTACATTCACTTCAATGTTCCAATCATTAATAGATAGAAATTTCTGTTTGATTTAGTTATTTCTGTTACATTTCCTCGTTTTTTTATTGTTTTAATCGATGAGGCTAATGTTTCTTATCTTCTGCTGCAAACCGATGAAATGTGATATCATAAATTAAATTATATATTTGAATAGAATTCTACACTCAAATACTACAATATCGGTTTTACTTCCGACTTGCTAAATTTCAGTTCGAAGAAAAAGAATGTACACCGTTTGGTTGGAATTTCAAACTAGGTATTTATGATGAATCTAATACTTAATACTGCTGTAAAAAAATAACATTGTTCAAACTTATTATACAAACGTTTATATACTTCAGGAAATAATGTCAATTTTAAAAGAACAAACATGAATTGTTTATTTATAAATCAAAACGAAAAGTGTACAATCTTCAAGTAATATTAGTGTTCCGTACAATATTGCAGGTTGCACACAGAGAATAAAAAAATTCATAACAAATGAAAAATATATAGAGAACCGAATTTGATGCAGTTTGCAGATTAATGATCTTAACCCTTATATCTACAATAACACGTAATAAACTCATGATTTGTGTATTTTAACTATCCACACTTCTGGTCCATGCTCTCAGTTATAACTAAGAGTCTAAAACCATAGAGTCTATAAATTTAAAAGGTTGAAAATAGTTATTTAAAATTTAATTCTGACGATTTAGTCAATGAAATCATCTATTCCACTTCGATAAAAATTGATATTCATGCTACCACCTGGTGGCAATTTAGAGAAATTGTGACAGACAACAGACTGACAAACAAACAAATATAGATAAGCAAACTATTAATGGGGCTGATTAGGTAAATATGTTACCAGGACCGGCTGGTGGTATACGAATTGAATATATGATTTCTTTAACTGAATTAAAAATCATTTTGAATGAACAATGTAAGTTTTTGATGAATTCTTAACAACCTCTGTCATTGAATTCATATACTCTATGAGTCTAAATATTCTATAATAATATCGTCATTATTCAATTGATAATTTCATCTAAAAGCGAGGGCACGGACTCGAAGAAGTGTTAATAGTTAAATAATACAAATATTGATATTTTGAGAATACGTTATTCTATCGAAGAAAGAACTCTAGCAGAGAAATGCACCGCATAAATAGAATAAGATGAAATTTAAATGTATGCATATTATACATAAAATTTACTCGATTGTTAATTAATTCGTTTCCTGATTATTTTTATTACCTTTTATTTCCGAATACCATATCAGGATATTTAAGTTAATATAAAGTATTGTTTGTTTATTGCAGACTATATATTTTACAATAACATTGGTAAACAAAGGCAATTAGAATAATAAAATTACGGGTCTAGGACATTTCGTACACAGACATTTTGTCCACGGACATTTCGTCCACGAATTGCTTTATTTTCTATTTTAAAGTGTTATGAAATGAAATTAAATTAGACATGATGATCGGTTTTACTGTATCTTTGAATTATATACTTCCTTAAATATTTTGCATTAGTTAATGAGTTATGAGTATTTAAAATATGGAACTGAAATAACAGTGTACTAATAAGATAAATGTTCGGAAAGGTAAGAAAGAGAATGAAATAATTACAATAGAGGTTAATAATAATGATATATATGGTTTTATTATGAGTTCGAAAATATGGAACAGTCTGATAGCATGGACATTTTTACGTTTAAATAAATGAAGGCAACACTAAAAAGTACCAATATCTACCTAATTCTTTTATAACATAATTCATTATCAATCACTTTGTTAGTAGTATATTATGTACTATCAGAGAAAAGAGTCTCCGCATGATGTGTATACCGGGTGCTCAATAAAAATCTGACACATTTCAAAGATTAATAATTTAAAAACTAAGCAACATATTTAAATATAGTAAACGGTAAAATGAAGAAAATAACTGGGAGTTTTATTTACATTACCATGTAACAAATGTTAAACTAAATTCTATACTCGATGTGGTCTCCATTTCGGTCGATGCATTCAGTAATCCGGCGTTTGATGTTGGCAACGACACTTTCACATGTTGCTCTTAGAATGTTGTGAAAGAAGTCCTCAATTTACCTCTGATTCTCTGGTTCACTTTTTGGGGCATTGGTGTACACCTTTTCTTTACAATATAAAAGTCTAGGGGACTAAGATCTGGAGAACGTGGAGATTATGGGAAGTCACTTCTCTTGGATATGGTCCTTTCATTAAACATCTCTTCAAGCTTCCTCGCAGTCTCATTCGTCATTTGAGGTGTTATACCGTATAAAAGTCCACTTAAGGCCTTTTTAAGTATTTTTAACATCGATGATGGTTTCATTAATAAAGCCTTAACTCTCTTCCTGTAACTTTTATTAGGGTCTTCAAAAACGGACGCTTGAAACGGACGCTTCAGAGCGCACTGATACTGGTATCCCAGAGGCTCCATTATTGTGATTGAAAATATAGATAGATCTCAACAAGGTTTATAATTGTGTTTCTTATGGTGCATAAAGCACATTGAAGTGAAAACTGAATTTTCGCTGCGTTAATACGAGAGAACTTGCAAGATAATAAAACTCGACTAATTTGCTTCTTTCCTGTGGTGAATAAGGCTTGCCTGCAGGTTTCGGCTTACTGGTATACTTGATGCAAACTCCTGAACCTTAGGTTTATTTTCCAGTTTAGTTTATTGTAAAATGTTGATTAGTTTAAAAGTTATTAAACTTTGAAATGTGTCAGGTTTTTATTGAACACCCGGTACATACTGTATAATCTCACATCACAGTTTCCTAATTTTCTATTATTTTCAAATCTTACATATTTGTCGTCGAATACACAGACCAAATTTAAAATATCTACAAGCATTACAAATTTACCATTAGTATCGTTAATTTTGGAAATAAAAAAGATAGTAAATTGTCATAAAATCATTAGGTACGGATACACTTTTCTTCGACTGTACATGTATCATGTATGTATTTTATTTAATCACTGTTAAAAATAATGTGTCATGAAAAACTAATTTCTGTACCAATATTGCTTCTAATAACCTAATATGAGTAATAATATTGTTGTTCATTGTGATTATTGTTATTGTGTTATTTTCAATGTTCATTTCACATTAGACCAATGTGAAAAAAAAGCGATTCCTGCCTTCATATCATTAAAAAAAGTATTCAGTTTCATTATTTCACTGTTGCCAGCCAGCAGGAGCATGAGAAGAAGATTGCAATAAGAATTAATGCAAATACCATAAATTTCTAATTGCCATAAAAAAGGGCGTTTTCTACTTTCATATTGCAAAATATATATAAATAATGCTCAATATGAAATTTATACACAATATAAATATAATACAAAATAAAGCATTTCGTGGACGAATTGTCCGTGGACGAAATGTCCGACGAAATGTTCGTTGGACGAAATGTCCGTTGGACGAAATGTCCGTGGACGAATTGTCCGTGGACGAAATGTCCGTGCACGTAAAATTACAGATTGCAATACTTGCACAGTGAAATTATTAGAAAAAAATTGTAATATGATGAGAGACATTAACAGATAACCTAGAAATTTAAACATTCAGAAGATCAGTTTATCCATACATAATCGCTTAATCATGTATTCAGATGATAATAACTCAGTAAATATTTCAAACAAAAAATCTATCCGTACAGAGCCTTTGAGTCTAATTTTCTTCACCGGCAGTTTGATCGTAGTTTAATCCCTTGAAATTTTCGACACCGAGAGGATCTCTTGCAATATCTCTCTGACTAAAGTTGAAACCGATGATAGACTAAACCGTGGCATAAATATACCTGAGTACTATTTTTCAAATCAATTATCGATTAATTAATAGTATTATCAGATAATATTATTGATGAAGTTCATCACCATAATTTGCAAGATATATATGTATTAAAAATAAACTAATGGATCATCTCTAGAATATGCACAACAAGTTCACTTCAATAGAATCTGCACCCTAAGATTTCACTACCGTACAATCTGCACCCCTAGATTTCATTACTGTACAACCTTCACCCCAAGATTTCACTACTGTACAATCTACACCCCAAGATTTCACTTCTGTACAATCTACACCCCAAGATTTCACTACTGTACAATCTAAACCCCAAGATTTCACTACTGTACAATCTACACCCCAAGATTTCACTACTGAACAATCTACACCCCAAGATTTCACTACTGTACAATCTACACCCCAAGATTTCACTTCTGTACAATCTACACCACAAGATTTCACTACTGTACAATCTAGACCACAAGATTTCACTACTGTACAATCTACACCCTAGGATTTTACTCCTGAAAAATCTTCACACCAAGATTTCACTCCTGTACAATCTACACCCCAAGATTTCACTACTGTACAATCTACACCACAAGATTTCACTACTGTACAATCTACACCACAAGATTTCACTACTGTACAATCTACACCCTAGGATTTTACTCCTGAAAAATCTTAACACCAAGATTTCACTCCTGTACAATCTACACCCCCAGATTTCTCTCATGCACAATCTACATCCCAAGATTTCACTACGCTTCAATCTACATCCCAGGATTTCACTCCTGCAAAATGTAAACCACAAAATTTCACTCCTGTACATCTACTCTCCAAGATTGCACTCCTGCAAAATCTGCACCCCAAACTGGACAGTGGTGCGGATTCTAAAGGAGATTCCAGGTAACGAAAGCAAATATAATTTACCAAATATTATTATATATATATAGAAATAGTAAACAAATATAAATTTTAACACTATTGCAATAATAACAAGTCAGCGCTTTTGACTTCGAAGAAATTATTGTTCAAAGCATTCAACATGTATCCATGTTAATAGCGAGGCAGATGTCACACGGGCTCTTTAAGGGGAGTGGCTCACTTTTTTACTTTTTTTTTGTTTGAAGAGTAAGATGCTTGATTTTCTTACACTTGACTATACTATAAAAATAGACAATTTTTTACTTAGGATATTTGTTTCATAGCATTTCCAACGTCAGTGCGATTACAAGACACAATTCATCAAGCTTAATGAAGCTAGTACTACTTTACTAGATCTGGTACTTTAAGTCTCATTCATAAAATGAAACAACTTTTTGAAATTAGACCTGTCGCAATTCAAAAAAAGTTATAATCCCCGGAAGTATCAGGACCTTTTGGGCAATTTAGTACCAGATTTGATACTTTTTCAGAGTAACAAAATTCCTCAAAGTTCAGCAGCAACTGAAAGAATCTTGTAACTGTTGACGATCATTAAGTTCAAAAATGAGTACATTATGAATTATTAATCACCTTCTGCGACATCCAAGATTAAAACTGATTCACAACAGTGTCGGCGTTAGATGCACTGAGACCATGTCAGACGAGCACTTTCAAAACTCCAAAAGCGTCGCGTTGAAAGCGCTCGTTTTACAGGATGTCGGTGTTTCATGGTGTCGCTCGTGTAACATGGCTCTGAATATTAGTTCTTCCTTTTAATATATGTTTTTTAATAAAAATGTGCATTTTTCAATTTTGGTAAATTTAAGTTTTCCGAAATTTTTGGTTTGGGAATTTGACGGTTTTCGTATTTTTCACCTGATTTTCGATTTAGTTTATTTTTTTTTAAATAATTTAACATACTAATACCTTTGATATTTCATTGACTTGGTCGTACTAATTAAACTAGGAGGCACTAAGCGGTTTGGTCCCAATTTGTGCCTTTGTCGCACTTAGATATTTGGTCACAGTTAACGGTTTGGCCACAGAAGTATCATGGAAGCACTAAGCATCTTTGTCGTACTGAGTAGCTTGGGCAGCTTAGTCGCTCTAAACGGTTTGGTCCCAATATGTGGCTTGATCGCTTTAAGCGGTTTGGTCACACAAAGTATCATGAACGCACTAAGCGATTTTGTCGTACTGAGTAGTTTGAACGACTTGTCGCACTACGTGGTTTGCTCGTAATAACTGACTCAGTTGTAATATATAAGCTTCCCTTGTTCCAAATTTTATAATATTCTCCCTTCAATCTAAATAAATCAACGCACTACGGTTATTATTAGGATAGATAGATTAGTTATACATATTCAGAATTAAAATACCTAAAACTTGTAATGGAAATAAATTGCATGGTTAAATTCTTTTCTCAGATGACGCTAATTACTATAATAGAAGAATCAAAAAAATAATAATACATCTATTTTATTTCGACCATTATATGCTTAATCAGCAATGTGTCACAAATTATTGTGAGTACAAATATTATTTATAGTTTCTTATGTACATAAATATATCCAAAAATAAAAGTAATGGTGGGGGCATATCTTAAAGATGAGGACCCGTGTTAATCTTCTATATCCCTACTATAAATTTCAAGAAGTAGTGTTGTATTTACTTTTCTAAAGCTTCTATACAGCTAAAATAACGAGTGCAAATTAATTCACTTACATTTTACTAGTAAATGTAGTAATTTGTTAATTTTCCTAACAATCACTATTTATTATTTATATATTTTTATTATAATTTTTATTCCCGCTTATAACACAGGCATACCCCACTCTTAACTATTACGACTAACACCTATGACAAACAAATAAATGCGGAACATGTCTGTAATTATTTCCTCTGACATAGAAAATATTCCAGGAATTTGCATTTCATTAGTGTGAGTCGTAATACTTGTTATAATATTATCAATTTCCAAATAAGTTTCATATCATTCGCATACATTATAAATTATTTGAAATTAAAAGTTTTTGAAAAATAAACTATAGCAACTGCCGTTTATTTCATACATTTACAATATCTTACCTTTCCTTTACCTGTACTGTGTGTCATGGGAAATTAAAGTTAATGAACCACATCTCGAGAATACAAACCTTCAATGTCAATGCAAGAAATTTAACATAATAACTATTACTCACAAAGTTTGTGATCATAAAACCCTGCGACGCAACATCCTGTAAATTATAAACTTATCTGAACACAATCTCTTTGAAAATCTCGAATAAAATGTTCTAATTGAATGTAGTTACATTAATTTAATTAAATGTTGATATAAATATAAGTCGACATACTATTGATACTCGTTAGTTTTAATAATTACTTGAATGATATGTTTGAATACTTGAAACAACTTAAATGATACATTTTGTTAGGATATATTATCATGGCTTAATTTTTGTTTAATATCAATGGACGATTCAATAAAATGTGAAATAATTATAGGCCGATTATCAAGTTCAATTCACAGCATATGATTTATAAAAAGATTTCATGCAATCAATCCTACATATTTTTTAGATTACAGTAATAAACATTCTAAGAAACTGATCATGAGCCCTTTCCCGTTCAGGAAATTGATTTAATATTTAGTTGGATTTAATTAGGTAGATCACAGATTGTAAGAAGAACGATAAAGTGTTAAAATATCATATCATTATTAAACTATTTTGTTTTGAAAATTATTTTAAATAGTATTTTATTCAAACACAAAATAAATATAAAATACTTTATAAAATAATGTAGTACTAAATTGAAAATATATATATGTCACATTCAGTACGTAGAACATATATTTATATCTTGAGTTTTCTAAACCGAATTTCCAATCAGAATTTCCATGCTATAATGATAGAAATAATAAAAATGGTCAAATAAACACGGGTGGAAGTCGAAAAGTCAAATAAATCTTAAATAATATCATTGCAGCAAATTAAAGTTATAGAACATTGTAAATACTTCTATTCTGTGTATCTCTCATGATAATTAAAAAAAACGTTCATTAACTTATTATTTTCTCTGGGAAGGAAGCATTGAATTACCAAAAAGAATTCTGAAGATATAAACAAATAAGATAATACACATTATTGTATATAGACAAAATTTATACTTCTTATCTCTCAAATAAACTAGAGCCTCATTACCCAATATATAAACTTTTCGTTAGGGCTTTTAAAACCAAAATTACTTACTTTTTACTTTATTCCACAAAATTAATAACATAAATTCTCGAATCTTCTTTTATTTTGATATCTTAAGAAGGTCATAAATTCCTTCAAATTCCGGTACTTTTCAGCGAAAGGTAAGCAAGATTTCAAACTAAGAGCGCAAGGAACAAAAGAATTTCTTAGTTTATTTTACCAGGATAAGACGGATAACATATGCTTCGAATTACGTTACTAAATTCGTTAAAGTGAAATACTGGAGAAAATTAAAAGTATAGGCATTTTACTGAAAACAGTAATGAAGATGCTTAATAGTATAAGTATTTCACTGAAAAAAGTACTAGAGAGGCTTTAAGTATTAGTATTTCAATAGAAAGAGTACTATAGATGCTTAATAGTATAGGTATTTCAATGGAAAAAATAACTGGAGATGCTTAATAGTATAAGTATTTAATTGGTAAAAGTACTGGAGATGCTTTATAGTAAAAGCAACTCAATTAAAAGAGTATTAGAGATGCTTTATAGTATAAGTATTTCAATTGAAAGAGTACTAGAGATGCTTTATAGTGAAAGTATTTCAATTGAAAGAGTACTAGAGATGCTTTATAGAGTAAGTATTTCAATTGAAAGAGTACTAGAGATGCTTTATAGAGTAAGTATTTCAATTGAAAGAGTACTAGAGATGCTTTATAGAGTAAGTATTTGAATTGAAAGAGTACTAGAGATGCTTTATAGAGTAAGTATTTCAATTGAAAGAGTACTGGAGATGCTTTATAGAGTAAGTATTTCAATTGAAAGAGTACTAGAGATGCTTTATAGAGTAAGTATTTCAATTGAAAGAGTACTAGAGATGCTTTATAG
Source organism: Caprella mutica (assembly GCA_947561585.1). Lineage (NCBI taxonomy): Eukaryota > Metazoa > Arthropoda > Malacostraca > Amphipoda > Caprellidae > Caprella > Caprella mutica. Next base: position 16,594 of record CANNZV010001655.1, read on the forward strand.
AGTAAGTATTTGAATTGAAAGAGTACTAGAGATGCTTTATAGAGTAAGTATTTCAATTGAAAGAGTACTGGAGATGCTTTATAGAGTAAGTATTTCAATTGAAAGAGTACTAGAGATGCTTTATAGTGTAAGTATTTCAATTGAAAGAGTACTAGAGATGCTTTATAGTGTAAGTATTTGAATTGAAAGAGTACTAGAGATGCTTTATAGAGTAAGTATTTCAATTTTAAGAGTACTAGAGATGCTTTATAGTGTAAGTATTTCAATTGAAAGAGTACTAGAGATGCTTTATAGTGTAAGTATTTGAATTGAAAGAGTACTAGAGATGCTTTATAGAGTAAGTATTTCAATTGAAAGAGTACTAGAGATGCTTTATAGAGTAAGTATTTCAATTGAAAGAGTACTAGAGATGCTTTATAGAGTAAGTATTTCAATTGAAAGAGTACTAGAGATGCTTTATAGAGTAAGTATTTCAATTGAAAGAGTACTAGAGATGCTTTATACATAGTGTAAGTATTTCAATTGAAAGAGTACTAGAGATGCTTTATAGAGTAAGTATTTCAATTGAAAGAGTACTAGAGATGCTTTATAGTGTAAGTATTTCAATTGAAAGAGTACTAGAGATGCTTTATAGAGTAAGTATTTCAATTGAAAGAGTACTAGAGATGCTTTATAGAGTAAGTATTTCAATTGAAAGAGTACTAGAGATGCTTTATAGAGTAAGTATTTCAATTGAAAGAGTACTAGAGATGCTTTATAGAGTAAGTATTTCAATTGAAAGAGTACTAGAGATGCTTTATAGAGTAAGTATTTCAATTGAAAGAGTACTAGAGATGCTTTATACATAGTGTAAGTATTTCAATTGAAAGAGTACTAGAGATGCTTTATAGAGTAAGTATTTGAATTGAAAGAGTACTAGAGATGCTTTATAGAGTAAGTATTTCAATTGAAAGAGTACTAGAGATGCTTTATAGAGTAAGTATTTCAATTGAAAGAGTACTAGAGATGCTTTATACATAGTGTAAGTATTTCAATTGAAAGAGTACTAGAGATGCTTTATAGAGTAAGTATTTGAATTGAAAGAGTACTAGAGATGCTTTATAGAGTAAGTATTTCAATTGAAAGAGTACTAGAGATGCTTTATAGAGTAAGTATTTCAATTGAAAGAGTACTAGAGATGCTTTATAGTGTAAGTATTTCAATTGAAAGAGTACTAGAGATGCTTTATAGTGTAAGTATTTGAATTGAAAGAGTACTAGAGATGCTTTATAGAGTAAGTATTTCAATTGAAAGTGTACTAGAGATGCTTTATAGAGTAAGTATTTCAATTGAAAGAGTACTAGAGATGCTTTATAGAGTAAGTATTTCAATTGAAAGAATACTAGAGATGCTTTATACATAGTGTAAGTATTTCAATTGAAAGAGTACTAGAGATGCTTTATAGAGTAAGTATTTCAATTGAAAGAGTACTGGAGATGCTTTATAGAGTAAGTATTTCAATTGAAAGAGTACTAGAGATGCTTTATAGTGTAAGTATTTCAATTGAAAGAGTACTAGAGATGCTTTATAGTGTAAGTATTTGAATTGAAAGAGTACTAGAGATGCTTTATAGAGTAAGTATTTCAATTTTAAGAGTACTAGAGATGCTTTATAGTGTAAGTATTTCAATTGAAAGAGTACTAGAGATGCTTTATAGTGTAAGTATTTGAATTGAAAGAGTACTAGAGATGCTTTATAGAGTAAGTATTTCAATTGAAAGAGTACTAGAGATGCTTTATAGAGTAAGTATTTCAATTGAAAGAGTACTAGAGATGCTTTATAGAGTAAGTATTTCAATTGAAAGAGTACTAGAGATGCTTTATAGAGTAAGTATTTCAATTGAAAGAGTACTAGAGATGCTTTATACATAGTGTAAGTATTTCAATTGAAAGAGTACTAGAGATGCTTTATAGAGTAAGTATTTCAATTGAAAGAGTACTAGAGATGCTTTATAGTGTAAGTATTTCAATTGAAAGAGTACTAGAGATGCTTTATAGAGTAAGTATTTCAATTGAAAGAGTACTAGAGATGCTTTATAGAGTAAGTATTTCAATTGAAAGAGTACTAGAGATGCTTTATAGAGTAAGTATTTCAATTGAAAGAGTACTAGAGATGCTTTATAGAGTAAGTATTTCAATTGAAAGAGTACTAGAGATGCTTTATAGAGTAAGTATTTCAATTGAAAGAGTACTAGAGATGCTTTATACATAGTGTAAGTATTTCAATTGAAAGAGTACTAGAGATGCTTTATAGAGTAAGTATTTGAATTGAAAGAGTACTAGAGATGCTTTATAGAGTAAGTATTTCAATTGAAAGAGTACTAGAGATGCTTTATAGAGTAAGTATTTCAATTGAAAGAGTACTAGAGATGCTTTATACATAGTGTAAGTATTTCAATTGAAAGAGTACTAGAGATGCTTTATAGAGTAAGTATTTGAATTGAAAGAGTACTAGAGATGCTTTATAGAGTAAGTATTTCAATTGAAAGAGTACTAGAGATGCTTTATAGAGTAAGTATTTCAATTGAAAGAGTACTAGAGATGCTTTATAGTGTAAGTATTTCAATTGAAAGAGTACTAGAGATGCTTTATAGTGTAAGTATTTGAATTGAAAGAGTACTAGAGATGCTTTATAGAGTAAGTATTTCAATTGAAAGTGTACTAGAGATGCTTTATAGAGTAAGTATTTCAATTGAAAGAGTACTAGAGATGCTTTATAGAGTAAGTATTTCAATTGAAAGAATACTAGAGATGCTTTATACATAGTGTAAGTATTTCAATTGAAAGAGTACTAGAGATGCTTTATAGAGTAAGTATTTCAATTGAAAGAGTACTAGAGATGCTTTATAGTGTAAGTATTTCAATTGAAAGAGTACTAGAGATGCTTTATAGTGTAAGTATTTGAATTGAAAGAGTACTAGAGATGCTTTATAGTGTAAGTATTTCAATTGAAAGAGTACTAGAGATGCTTTATAGTGTAAGTATTTCAATTGAAAGAGTACTAGAGATGCTTTATAGTATAAGCATTTTAATGAAAATAGCACTGTAGATGTTTTCACTGTATAAGTATTTCAATGAAAAGAGTATTGGGGATGTTTAACTGAGTCTTTCAATTTTAGAACACATTCAAAAAAGATTGTTATTATAAAATAATAAATATTTTCACATTTTCGTAATATTTTACTCATTAATATTTATTTATATAATAAAATATATATTATAATAAGGTAAATTGAGAGGTATTCATATTAATTGAAGTTTTATTTACGTATCAAATATTCAAAACTGGATATAAAAGTAACGAATACACTTTTTAGTGTTGATATTGTAATTTTCAGATAACCGTGTACCCCAGTGTTGTTACTAATTATTATATACAATTCCTACATATTTTCATCAATGAAAGTCATAACAAAGGTGATAAATTCTATAGTTCTGGCTTACGAGTCCAACTATACGAGATACTAAATTCATCTAAACTTGAAAACAAAGTCATTTAACATAGAGTTCTTTTAAATTGTTTGAGGGAAATTTAAAGTTAAACTTCAGAAGGATTTCAATAAAATTTAGAGAGATATGAAGATCAGACACATAAGTTATAGTTACCAATAATAAATAAATACACTTAGTGAGGAGAGAGGGCAAACATATTCGATTTCACTCTATTTAATTTGAAATTAATTGAGGCTCAAATTACGGTAAAAAGCTGTTTATTATAAATTTATTACAATTATGAAAGTGCAAATAGGATAAAACTACTAACCAACATTTTGAGGATTTTACTTAATTTTAATAAGGTTAAAGATTTATCTACAACTCACAATTTGACCCAATTGACCAGTTACGGTATTTCAAGGTCCATTCGATGTGAGTAAAGGATCTAATGGATGATAGAATGTTAACCATATTTAACTTAAATTCTAAACTTGTTAATTCAATATTTATATGTATTTTTCTCTTGAATCTAAAAGATGTTGCGCTTCTTTCATATCTCCAATGAAATTCCACCTCGCCTTTTGATGTCTGGCTGTGAATGTGCTTCTAAAGCTGTTCAAACTCCCTCTTTGTTTGATCCATAGGAACAATTAAAGCGTTGCAGTTCGCCCGAAGCATTATTTGCATTTACGTTGTCAGCACCAAAATGATGCATGAAATAATGTTTATGGGATGCAAAAAAGGGAAGCTGCAAATGAGCTACGAAGCTCACAATCTATCAGATGCTTTCAATCCCACTTGTCGAATTTTAAAAACGTGTACATGAGCGTTCTGTTATCACGAATAGTCACATTCAGGTTGCTCTATTACAGTATTACCTTTTTAGAAATGTATTATAAACATATTAAATTGAAGAGTTATCACTATCGAGAATATCTGAACTAAAAGTTAATTGTAGAGCACCTTCAAATGGTCTATTTCTGAAGAGCTTCAGGTTAAATGGTTCTCTAATGATAAACTGGATTAATGCATATTTCTCCTAATAGGTGATTTAATCTAATTCACTCTGAATCAAGTTTAAATATGCAAATTGATATATATATAAATAGATATATCATTGGATGGAGAAGATCGAATATACTATATTCCAACAATCTTTAAAAAAGCATATACTGATAAAAAATTGCAAGCCAACCTGACTCATCGCTTGAGACAATGCTAATAAAATAAAAATAGAAGTATAAAAATATATTAGAGTGAGTTAAATTGTCTCACAATTTTCTGCCAGTTTTAGGACAAACTGGAAACTCAAATTTTGAGTCAATTTGACTCGATTTTTTTTTGCAGTGAGTGTATTTATTAATTCTATGCAATATCTATTTCGTAAGTCCAACAAGATGAAAAGTTTTTCGTTACTTTTTAAATATAGATTAATATATTGGAAAATACTTAGCCAGTATTTTAGGGGGCAGCACTGAAATTTACATACCAGTTGCTAAAAGATAAGGTTTGACTGATAGTTTGAAATGGTTTTAATTATACACATATAGAAAATATTCAAACTGATATACAAGGAGGCGCAAAAAAAAAGAAAACCCATTTTCAAACTAGTTTATTTTACAAACTATCAAACCTAGAAATTTTCTAAAAACAGAGTTTTATTCGTTTACTTTTTATGCATCTATCTTGATAATTTATTAAGATATGCGACGAAAATAAAACATCCTGCAGCGAGTTAAAAAAAAGTAAATAAAAAGGGCTTGCGCGAGGTCGAAATATACGAAATTATCATGAGAGGTATAATTCATTTTATATGGATGTAAAAACAATAAATTCTACTATTTTTTTTAACAAATTGGAGAAAACAAAAAAAAAGAATTCCCATTTGAAAGTTGGTTTTCGAGATGAAATTGATATCTTCATAAAATCATTTCACGAAAGAAACCTGGAAGTTTAAGAGTCCTGCTGTTATTTTGGTCTTTTGTTCTATTGGGGATGGGAGGACTCCTTTAATAGCAGATTCCTCAATCATTGATTCGTCAACTATATCTGGAAAACTTAAAGTGTTCCCAAATCTTTCACTGGTATCTTTTGGTTCAAAACTGGAATATCTTCTTCGATTTCAGTTGAATATTCGGATGAATCATCAGCAAGTTGTTTAGGATCGACTTCCTCGTCACTAGAAGTTTCGGGAACAACTTTTATAATTTTCCTCTTTCTTGCAAGATTCTTGTTTACTTTCTTATTCGCTGCTCTCTTCACAATTTCATCTTTCTCTGGGGTGTCCGTCGCTATCATGCACCAACCATTTCTTCCACAACGGTTAGATTGTTTCCGTGCAGGAGCCTTTGTAAGTGTTTAATAGCAGTAATTTCTTCAAATACTGTTGAATTAATACTAACATCAATATTGAACATGGACGTTGACGCGTCCTCTTTATCCTTGAGAGTCGTCGATGAAGTCAAAGGAAGACCTGGTGGTACCACATCGATTGTAGCGGATGTTGATGGCAAAATTACTGCATCAGACTCGAGAATGTGTGATGGTTCAGGTCGATCTGAAACATATGATCCTACAAAATCTTGTTCCGTGAAGACATCACGGTTGAAAAGTGAGATACCTGCCTTCTTGAAGCCATTTAATATATTGTTTGGAGTTGCAGAACGATGCCAGGCTTCTGTAGCTAAAAGGCCGGCAAATCATAAATTGACATGATCTTTTCAGGATTATTTATCATCCATGCCTGAACCTGTTTTTGAAAGTAGAACTTGAATGGACCGTTGATTGACACATCTAGCGGTTGGAGCCTGTTTGAAGTGTGTCGTGGCAATGTTAGAATAATGACACCATTATCTCTTGCAAGTTCAATGGCACTAAGATATAAATGTGATTCATGGTTGTCCATGATCAGGAGAATGGGCAAATCTTAGGTAGTTGACGATTGTTTCACCAGGTTCTCTATCACAAGTAAAAATTTTTGGCAGTCATACAACCACTTTTATGCGTTAACCCAAGAGAACCAGCTATATATACAGTTCCCCTTTCGTAGAATCTGACTCGAGGGAAAACAAATCCTAGCGGAAGTTGTTTTCCGGAAGCGCTAACAATCCCGATAGCAGTCACAAGTTTACCTCTCTCCTAAGAGGTCACAATACCCAATGGATGCTTTCCTCTCTGACCAATTATTGTAGGCACTTTTGGTGTAGTACTAATACCAGTCTCGTCAAGGTTGAATATCCGACTAGGATCAAATTTATACTTTGTTCTTACTTCCTCTAGCTTGCCATAAAAGGTTACGACAGTGTGTTGGTTGATAGCCGTAACCCGTGCATAAGAAGTAGCTTCGGGAGTAAGAATAATTATTGTTGGATTACGCTCCATGAAACCTCTAAACAAATCTTTCCCAGCCCGTTGTTTCTCCTCCTAAACTTCTGGATACTTCATTTTTTTAAGTTTAGCATATTCAAAGGCAAGACACTTGACTTGAGCTGGAGTTAAACCGTAGAACATGTTTGAAATAGTCTTCAAATGCTCGCACAATCCAGATTTATTTTCTTTTGAGAAGACTAATCTATTTCCATATGCACGATCAACGAAATCACCATTGTTGTTATTAGTTTTGGATAACTTCACATAGTCCATAAGTGTAGATTTTGCTACACCTCCAATCTCAGCAGCTTTTCTGATGGATAAACCTTTTTGAAATTTGCATCAAATGCTCTTCGTATACCTTCTTTGTTACGGCCTCTAATGGTTTTCTTTTTATGATGAAAAGGCATGACTACGGTCGTCTATCTGTAAAATAAAGACACTAATATCAAATATTTGAAACTAATCTTATAAACGAATGCTATTTCTATTAAAATAATTACCTTCAAGCTCTGAATGTCATTTTTAATAAAAATTGTAATGGTGGGCTGAATCGGACGCAGAGGGAAGTTTCCGAACCAACCTCAACCGAAGTGTCCGATTCATCCCAAATCACACTTCAAAATTAAAAGCATCGCCATTTTTTAAATTAAATTCGTATTATATTTTGATCACACCAAACATAACATAAAATATCAATATAATTCATACCTTTGAGATTCAGAATCAGTTTCGTATTCATATAATCCACACACGATCCAATTGTATCATGAAAAATTACATCAATATTGGAGAAAATGGTAAATTGCACCTCAGGAGAGACATACAACATCTCCGCTCTGGATCCTTCAAATAACTGACGGCTGACACGTCGCAACTCGCACACATTCAGTTGCAATAAGCGGTGGTTCCAACAATTCAAATGCCCTGTACACACTATAGGCACTGAAAATTACTAGATGCAGGGACATCAGCCAAACGGCTGGGCAATGGGCATTAAAAAGTGTTCGATGTGCATACACAAGATATGAAGAGATGCTGCACTTTTAACTGAGAATGTCGTTGTAATTTCAAAAATGAGAGATGTAAAACTTTTCATTTCTTTGAGTGAAAAGTAGAAGAATAGGTAATGATAAAGAATATTAAATACGTAAGTAGGTACCTAATTTGAGGGATCACGCCTTGTTTTCATTAAACTGATTCAGCAAAACAATAATATATTTATTTTTTACCTCTTTATTTGCACTATTTAAATTATTTAATAATTGATTTAAATATTTTTGTGAGCTTTCTTCACCCTGTTTTATTATAAAAGACCGTTTTTATTAGCCACAAACAAGGAAAATCGCGGTGAAACCCAATGAGCTGTCAGATTGCTACTGAAAGTTTAAGCATCAGACTCAAAAGAATGCCCACTCCCAATACTCTCATGACATATAAAGTTGCTCGAGTTGGCACTATATCAGCCTGTTTTTAGTGTGTGTTGCGTGATCATTCACTTTTTAGTGCCTAGTGTGAATGGGGCATTAGTATGTTTAAATGAGTTGTCTGAACTATCCTCTGTTCGAATGCTCCCGGTTCTCCCCTATGCTATTTATGCTCAATTCATAGAAGTACTGTCATTTGTTTAATAAACATGATAAGGGATATTAGCAAGCCCCTTATATCATATTTGAATGCTAATCTCATGTTTCGGTGCAATGAAAATATTTGAAGAGTTTAAATAAATCGTTTAAAACTAAAACCAAGACACATGGATTCAATGTGTACACTGTACATCGTCTGAAAAAATTCAGTTACAGTTATAGTGGGTTATTAAAGCGGGTAAGTTTTGAATTTTAACTAATTATCGTTAAACAGTTGTTACAATTAAATGTAAATACATTTTGTACTATTCATTTATGAAACCTTTCAATATTGACCCTTGAGTATGGTATAATCCAATAATGTTGGTATGTATTGTTGGGCAACGGTTTTAAAATACCCACATATCTACTTTCTATTGTTTATTTTTTTTTTTTGTAAATATATATTTTTTAGTTATATCTAGGTAATTTTTGCTTATATGGCGTATCTCAGAACAGAAATTTTTATGGTTCCATAAAAATTTTATTTACTCATGAAAAGTATTTATTTTTAATTATCTAGAAGAAAATATTTTTTTTAAAAGAGAATATAGTTTCAATTAAAAGAATATGCTTCAATTAAATAATGCTCATGAATATATTTTTATGCTAAGATCATATTGTCACAACCCTAATAATGACAATCTGGAGAAATGTGAGTAAATACGAAAAGGGCAAACATATTCGATTCAATAATTATTTATCATATTAATTAAAATAGTGACAATATGGAGAAATGTGACTAAATACAAAAAGAAAGCATAAATTTTAACTAGGATCGTTCAGGCTGCTACGGTCCGAAACAGTAAGCTTCTTGAAACAGTTTTTGCACACCGTAGAATTTTCGCCAACTGGTTCTTGCAAAAACATATTCATTTTATAGTAGATACAGTCATTAGTGGTGAATCTGCATTTTACATGAAAATAGAAATAGCTAATTGATAACTTAGCAATAAGCTCCACGGAATAACAGTCCTGATTTTAGTTTGACTGAATTTATCACTGTGGAAATCAGAATCATCACTATGACTTTTTTTTTTGTAGGAGTGCCATTATAAGTCAAGTTTGGTAATTCGATTGATTGAAGATTTTGGGATATTTAATCCATCAATTTTCATAGCATGTTAGAATAGGATCCCACTTTCCGAAAACAAAATACTATTCTTAGATTCTTTAATCAAGTAATGATGTGTAGTTATGGTTTTGATTCTAGACTACTAGAGGGAAATAAAACAAACAGAACTCCTTCTTCACAACATTATCTACTGAAGATACACAATTATATACTTATATTCTAAAGCTATGTATAACACTGCTACAAAAGAACGTCTGAAGCTAATGTAAGTTACCACTACCGTAGCGTGGATCGCCATATTGAAGACTGAACAAAGATTAGCCAGAGACTACAATATTTTTAGAATAGACTGAGTAAACATAATCCCAACAGTTGATGGTTGCCATTAAAAAGTTATTCAGGTAATAGGCCATGCCTCAAGATGTTATTTCCTTTAACGAAGCAAAGCTAAAAAATTTAATAATGCTAGAGAATGAGAATCAGATAATCATGGGTATTACTTTCTATTCATATATACCGTTTTATTAGGCATTCCTAATAGTGGACAGTCATCCAATTCATATTTTTCTAAGAATTAACACCTTTTTAAAGTTAACAACAAGATTTAATTGCAGCAGTTACAATACTAATCTAAAATAGTAATAATTCTATTATTTAATTCATTATTAATTGAATTGAAATAATTAATTTTTTAATAATGCATTTTTATTGCGTTAGAAGGTGTAAGAATACCTTCTACATTGCAGGAACATTTGAATTTTCTAAATGGAGTAACTGAATAAGATTGATATTTGTCTTCAAATCGTACCACTCTCTTGCCACTGTTAAAATTTTAATTTGTGCCTTCTTTTTTGATCTTAATCCAGATTGTCAATATTTTATGAGAGGAATAGTTATTTGAATGCTTTAAAAAACCTGGAAATAATTCTCTTTTATTAATGTGATTGTTGTCTAATATATATATAATTAATGTTTGAACTCACTTGCGTAAAGGTATTTTCACCTCCCATCAATAAAATCGTAATATATTGTTAAAAATGAATGAAACTTTATCAAAATTTAACTGTGGATGGAGAAGAGTTCAAAAAACAAAATGGTACCAGAAAACAATGAACTTTCAATATTGATTGAAATATACTACTTTAAAGTTAGGATCCGCTTTTTTTAAATTTATTTATATCATCAATTTTCTAATCATATTATATAAAAAAAATTATTTACTTTCTAATTAGATAGAGATTGAATCATTATTAGAGATGCACTAAGAATTATCGCATACACATTATATAGACCTATAAATTCCTGATAACAAATATTGAATGAAGCATGTTTTTAATATCCTAAATAAATAAATTCAAACTATAGTGAGCATTGAGCAAAAATGTTTAATGCTTCATAATGCTGCAGCGTCATTTTATACATTATATAATATATATTTTAAATTTAATTATCTTGAAAGTTTTATTTTCAAATATTTATCAATGTATTCACTAAAATAAGCAAAAACTGTAAAACTTCAACCAGATATATTGAGTTAAGGGACCGTCTCCCTAAAATAAAAATAAAAGATTATGAATTTATATACAAATTTGAAATTAAGAGGGTTAATGGAACTATTTGAATGGAGTATTTTTTACATAGGATTTTTTTGAACTTTGCCCCCAAAATATAGGGATGTACTTTCAAAAGGCATCAACTCATATAGTTTTTGAGCTAGATAAATGATGTTGGTTTCATCTTGTTCAGAATATAGTTGTCTGCAAGGTTTCAGAGCTATATTTTTTCCAATTCGTCTGAGAAAAATTGTAAAAGAACTTTTTCTACTTTTTTATCGAAAACATTGATTTGTTCATATATCTCATTATACCTCCTCACACATTGTGAAATTTAAAGAAAACATTTGTAACTTTGTGAGCAATTCATTTATGAAGAAAAATGAAACAAATCTCATGTCTCTAGCTCAAAAACTGTAGGAGGTCGATCATGCCTTTTGCAGTTGAAAAAATGAACTTTTCATGGGAGCCAATTTACTGATTTTTTTGGAAAAAATGTCTAACTCAAATAATTCTGGTCATAACTTAGCGTGGGTGTTGTGTCCTCTTTTTAAGGGGTCCACCCACTTTTGAAAAAACTTTTTTATTTTTGGACCAATCGTTTTGAAATGTGTATGGTAAATGTAACATCGCAAAAAAAAAACCTTCTATTCGTGTAACTTTTTTCGATTTCGGATTTAGTTTTCAATTAAAAAAAAACATTATTTTCAATTTAAAAAAAAATACAAATTTTATAAGACGAGAAGTATATGAGTGTATACTTCATATGCTAAAATAAAAACGAAGACAGTTTTGGAATTCCTGGAACATTTCGAACAAATGTTTATAGATATTTTTTCCCTGTTTTTTTATTAGCCTTTTTTGATGACTAGCTAAAATTTTCAAAAAAGAATCCAAAATTTTCAAATTTGAACTGCGATAAAAAGAAAACGAGGAAGAAATTTGAAAAACCTTCTAATGAAATAGTGATACCCTCTCTGAAATTAGGAATGCTCCAAAGATTCTAAACCAGTCTTTGGTTTTCTTGTAGCTTGAAAACTCATTGACTTCTTGTCTTTTTTAGGTGGAAAATACACAATTTACAGGAGACTCAAAAACATGAAATAATAAAGTGAAATGTCAAATTTATCACTATGGATGAATTTTGAATGTTGTTTTCATGTTATTCTCTGATCTATATGGGAAACAAATAAATAGTTTTTATATTTTACCTATGAATTACCTATAATACCGTCATAAATTCCATAAATGCCATAAACATAAAATGTCATAAGAAGGGCCAACTTACTTTTTGAAAAAAAAAACTTTTTTTCTTTGACCGATCGTTCTGAAATTTCCACAGAATATGTAACTTCGCCAAAGAAACACATTTTAATCGTGAAACTTTTTCGATTTTGTCTTTAGTTTTCGGAAAAGAGGTAGTTTTTGATTTTAAAAAAATTACAAATTTCAAAAGACGATAAGTGTATGAGTGTATATGCTATAATGAAAACGAAGACAGTTTTAGAGTCCTTGGAACATTTCGAACAAATCTATCGAGAGGTTTTTCAAATTTTTATCCAATTTTTCTTTTATGAGCATTTTTTGATGACTAACTAAAATTTCCGAAAAATAAAATAAAAATTGCGATACAAAGAGAATGAGGAAGAAATTTTAAAAAGCTTTCAATAGATTTGTTAGAAGTGTTCCAAGTATTCCAAAACTGTCTTTGGTTTTCTTGTAGCGTGAAAATTAACATTTCACTTTATTATTCCATGCTTTTGAGTCTCCTGTAAATTGTGAATTTTCCAACTAAAAAAGACGAGAAGTCAATGAGTTTAAACGCTACAAGAAAACAAAATACTTAACTCCTTGGATCATTCCTAACAAATCTTTAGAGGTTTTTCTTCCTTTATTTCTTCTTTGTTCTCTTTTTATCACAGTTCAAAATCGAAAAATTTGTTTTTTTTTTCGGAAATTTTAGCTAGTCATAAAAAATGCCTATAAATGAAAAACCAGATGGAAATTATAAAAAAAACATCAGAAAGTTCTAAGGATTCCAAAACTGTCTTCGTTTTTATTCTACCATGCACACTCATACACTTCTCGTAAGAAATTTGTAAAAAAAATTTAAATTTAAAAACTGCATTTGTTTCGAAAACTAAATCCAAAATCGAAAAAATTACACGAATAAAATGTGTTTCTTTTGCGAAGTAACATATACCATAGAAATTTCAGAACGATCGGTCCAAAAATAAAATAGTTAAAAAATCATGAATTTTGACCCTCACCCGCTCTCCCCCTTTTGGACCCTCCTGGGTGGTGGTTCTAGTGGTCGTACCCACACAAAAACCCACTACCTAAAGACTCTTTTTCAGCAATAAAAAGTAATATGATAATTTGCACCAAAATTTATGAGTTGAACAAATATCATTTCGAGTGAGATCCAAATAAACCCTCAATACTTGTGCTGACAGGTCTTTTGACAGACCTGACAGATAAAATTTACAATATTGTCCATCTGTTCTTGAAGTACTACTTAATTGATTACTATTTTAACACATTATCCGGGTGACTATAAGTACAAGACATAATTTTATGCAAAAAAAAATCGATTTTTTCAGATATAAGGGAGACGAACCCTTTGTCATAATTCTAATGTTTCATATATTAAAAGTTCATTTAATCAAGCTATTCTGTATATATTGTGGATATTTGAAAAAGGATAATATTATTGCAACATAAAAAAATAATTATAAGGCGAATTGCTTCTGCCACTGAGACAAAACTCTTTGTATCTGTAAACAAATGAAAAGACAAATGAATCTTCGGACACAGTTTGTCTGCGTCAGAATTGCGATTACTCTAGAAAAATAACTGAAAACAATTCATAAACAGGTAATCGTATGTATTATTAATGGTCTTTTAGTCTAACCCGTCATGACATATTACCATAGCGCTGATCTTGGAATCTTTTTCGATTTCGCATGTCAGTGATGGAAAACTTCTAGCAATATTTCTATAATTTAAAATTCAAATTACTTTTGAGAACTAAAAAAATGTGAAACTTTTTTATATTCACCTTAATTATAATCTGACACGTAATAATGTTATTTCTAGAAATTAATTTAATTATAACCATAATTGAATAATATATGAAAATTAGCAACTGAATAAATTACTTCACATAAAGGTCAATTAAAAAATCTATTGTTCAGTGACTTTACAGAAAATATCAATTCAATAAATCATGTTTAGTATTATAGATACGAACAAAACTATGATTATTACTTATTCGATAGACATTTTATCTGATAACAATAATTTGAAAATTACATGAATCATTAATTTCGGAAATTTCAATCGAAATCTCCAAGCAAGAAAATGAAATCCCGTCAACAATCAACTAAAGTTTGGAATTCTTCAAAAAAATGATCACAAAGAATAAATTCAGCCAGGATTATGTTCGGCCACGATGAACAATGGGAGCGAGTGGTTACAATGGAGAGATAATTTATTTCAGTGGTTCGTGTTCCGAATAATTACTCAGTAACGAGGCACGAAATTTGAATTCAAACATGCAGTGAAAGTTATTTTTTAAATATTACTGGGAAAAGATATAAATATCTTGCTTCATATATTTATTCAATTGCTTTAAACCACTCAATTAAATCTCATGAATTCTCTTTGATTGGATAATTACAATTTAGACAAAATCATTTTATACCTGTACTACAAAGATAATGAAGATAGCAAGCCAATTTAATAATATCAAAGTGAAATATATGCAATCGCCTGCTAACTAAAATGGACAACTATTTCTCCATAACTTATTGTCACTTTTTAAGCAGAAATATCATAGTACTCGATCGTCTGTTTTCCGTACTGACCATATTTGCTGATATTCTATCGTCAAAATTGGTCAATAAAGAACAAGCGTGGGGATATTAGGGTGATTCCAGGACAATAACCCCCCGTGCAAAAAAACCCCACCGGCCAAAAAAAACCGTGCAAAATACCCCCTGGACAAAAAAAACCGTGCAATAAACCCCCGGACAAATCCCCCGGACAAAAACCTCCCAAGCAAAAACCCCCAGTCTAAATAAATAGCATAATTCATTTTTATTAATATATTAAACATTATTCAATGCGAACCAATAATTATAACATTTTCTTCGAAAATATGACAAAATAACATATACCTAATTACCTATTCTATAGTGAAAATAAGTACAGTAGACATTTTGTCACTTATATTTATAGCATATAGTAATTTTATTAATAAAAAATTAATGAAAATTAATAAAATTGAATTAGGCTATTTATATCGACCTGGGGTTTTTTGCACCGGGGGTTTTTTGCTTGGGGGTTCTTGTCCGGGGGGTATATTGCATGGGTGGTTTTTGACCGCGGGGTTTTTTTTTTTGCACGAGAGGTTATTGTCCTGTCACCTATTAGGGTATTCCATTATCATTTTCCGTAGGAAATTCATAGTCACACCTAGTAGAGTATTCGTTCCATCATCCATTTAATTTTGTAATCATAATTACTTTCAAAAGTAAGTAAATTGTAATAATTTATCATTAACTTAAATTCGAATTCCTATCATCGGACTCAGAACAAATAAGAGATAATGAAAAAATGAGTTATCATTTGAGAGTTGGTATTGGAGCTAAATGTGATATCTTTAATAAATTCAGTTCGCCCTTAATTTTTATCTCCTATTCGAAACCCTCAAAATGCAGATTTCAATAGAACAAAGATTTTTTATTTTGTCAAGTTATTCAAACACTGGAAACTTCAAACAGGTTCAACCTCATTTTGAACACATTGGTTTCCGGAAATATTTTCATCAACTAAAAAGGCTATATTGACAAATGTTATGAAGAAACCATTTAAAATTTGAACTCAAAGCAATCGGGTCGCAGGAGAAAGAACGAACACAAGAAAACATTTTTTTTTTTTTTATTTAACAAAATGTTCCAATAAAATCTGACCCAGGAGTTGGGAGCTCCAGGATCATTAATATATTTGACAAAACAAAATAAAATATGAAGAACATTAAGGCCCTTTAAGCAACAACAAGCTTCTAGGGCATCCTACAAAAATTAATAATAAAGCTAGTTACATAGCCTAAATATAGTGAATGAAAAATACAGAAAAAAAAATAAATGGGTTAAAAGGAAACTATGATTTCCTTTAAATTTGTTTAGAGTATTGGAAGATTTTACTACGTGCGGAATATCATTCCATATTTTGCAGCCAGAGTAGGAAATACAGAATTGGGATTTTGCTCTGGAGTATGCTGGTAAAGTTATATTACATATTAGACGAGTTTTGTGGTTGTGATTATTAGTGTGCAAGTTTATATAATCAGACAGAGAGTTATCAAAATTGGCTATATTAACAGTTTTATACATATAGGTAGCTAAAGCAATTGTATGGATATCAGATAAATTAAGGACATTGAGTTGCTTGAAGAGTGGTACATTCATTATGTTTCTAATGCATCGCTTCTGTACTACAGATAATTTATCTCTGAGAGTTAAAGAGCAGGTGTACCAGGCTTCAATGCAGTAATTCAAGTAAGGATACACCAATGCATATTACATAGATAACATTATACTAGTTGGAAGAAAATAGTTAATTTTACTAATTATTCCTACTGATTTAGACATTTTGCTATATATATATGATTAATATGATCAGAAAACGACAAATTACAATCTAAATGAATTCCTAAGTACTTAATTGAAAAGACGTTGTTAATAGGAAGATTATTCATAGAAATGGGCTGTGCTGTGAAATTACCCCTACAGGAGAAGATTACATATTTTGATTTATCACAATTTAGTTTTATTCTATTTGCAGATAACCAATCAGAAACTAAAGATAAATTAGAATTAATTACTGTATGGACATCATCAACTTTTTTCTTTGGAAAACTGCATGACAATATGGAATCATCAGCGAAGAGGCAAAAGTCAAAATAATTGGTACAATTTGGAAGGTCATTTATGAATATCAGAAAGAGCAGAGGACCCAAGTTAGTACCTTGTGGTACTCCACATGTCAAATTACAACATTCTGATCTACCCCCATTAACTTGAACAAATTGCTTCCTCCCCGTCAGGTAAGATTTAAACCACTGAAGAGGAATTCCTCTTATAGCGTAGTAAGACAGTTTAGTTAGAAGCAAGTCGTGTGACACACAATCAAACGCCTTTTGAAAATCAAGGAATCAACATTAATATTGTTTATGAACAGCTTATTGAGAACCCAAAAATAACAATCTGAAAGATTGGACTGGACATTACTGAAAACATATTTCACCGAATTGTTAAACACGATTTGAGATATCAAACTTTCAAGATGCATGTAAGGCTCATACTCCTAGAACTGGATTCAACGCACCTCTAAATCGTACCAAATTGTTTCTGCAAAGAAATGCCTGTTTTGTATGGAAATGGCCTTATAGAAATGAATTATACCTATTGTAATATTTTTTGTGTGTGTTTTTCGTCCCTTCACAGCCCCTTTTAACTTCCCTCTTTTTCAATTCACTGTTGTATGTTTAGTATTATTCGTATATTTAACAGATTTTAAAGATAGATGCAGAAAAGTAAACGAATAAAAACTTGTAAAATAAACTAATTTGAAAATGGGTTTCCTTTTTTTGCGGCACCCTGTAGTGAAACACTATCCTAAAAATTAGTAAGAAAAATAAAGAGGTGATAATTGAACCAGACCAGAAATTCAAGACTTTGCAATGAAAAAATGTAATCCTAGCAAGATAAATAAAAATTTAATCATTTTATCTTTGCTAGACAGCTTATAAATTGAGGCATTGTGTAAACAAGTTGTCCTAGAATTATTTTGTGTGTGATTGTGCTAATTTTCTCTTTAAATATTGTGTTCTATAATTTGATGCTAGCTGGTGCTTATATCTTTGAGTATTTATTTTAAACCCAAATGGAGACTCCAGTCTCAGTATTCATTTATGGATATTGGTGTGGGAAAAGGAATTAAAGTTGAACGAAATTGAAAAGTGAGAAATGCAAAGCGTCACATTTTTGTAAAAATAGCAGAGTGATATTGAGCCTTGAAGCTACACTCAAATCTAAACGAGTTCATCATCGGTCAATTTGTTGGTCTGATGTGTTTACGGAAATATTCAGATTCTCGTGCATTTAAGAATACTCAACCGAATTCTAAGCTTCTGATTCCAGAAAATGTTATCCTGATGTCATGGAATTTTATTTGTTTCTCAAATTCTTTTACGTAATCTAAATCCCGATCAATTTCATTGTAATTCAATGATTTTTGAATAATGTAAATATTACATCATGATAAACTCAAATTTAGGTATCAAAATATGCATGTAATACTAAATTTTCCTCAATGCATGATATAAAACAGCTGTTAGTTATGCAGAATATTTTGCTGAATTTGACAAATGAGAGATGGCATTTAAATTGAATAACCTCCAGCTCCATCTTTATTTAACGTCAACCTGAATACTAATGTTCGAATTATTATCCTGCAAATGGATGAGGTCTGCTACCAACTCAAAATGTTAGTCTGCATCAGTAAATGGGTACTGTAAAGATAAAACTAAAGTTATTTGTTTCAACATTAGGCTATTTAAATGCAGTGAATATACCTACTCAGATTTTGATATTTATATATTTCATTTTTACAAAGAATTGATATAAAAATATTTAACAAATAGTTTTCCTCCTGAAAGATGAACATGTATTTGAACAACGATTTCCAGATATCATTCTAAATATGACTCCTTATTATAATGATTCAAATATTTCGATGAATTTAATTCGTTTCCTTCTATTAAATTTAAAAACCTATCAGACTGATAATTATATTTAGCATTTTGACGATATTCTTCCTTCTCCTCTAACGGTCCGAATTGAATTGAATTTTTTGATACAATATCTCCTATTTTGTATCGTGAGGATAATTGGATTTAAGCCAAGAATAAGTTTAGAACTTTTGAATTAATTTGCTTATAAGTATTATTTATATTCACCGTTGTTTTACAATTAATTTCTGATAAAAGTCATTATATACCTTAAATTCAGATTATTCAATTAATTTCAGTTATTTTATATCACATTTTATACATCACATTGTCACTTCTTCGATCACATATTTATTTTCTCAGTTAATATCATTCTTTGAGAAAGAATTATACGTTTACAGTGGTTTTTATTTGAATTATTATTTTTTAGTAGAAATTAGAATTACTATTATTTAGAATTATTTAGTTTCCGCATGTGAATGTACCCACAGGAGTGATCCTTTCTGTTGCCAGTGTAGCCACACTAGTGATATCCTGGAGTAGCATCCTGCCAAACTAGGCCTAAGCACTCTACATTTATTTAGCAACAGACTACTCATTGAAACTGTTCATGTACCTTATCATATCATCGATAAGAAATTAGAGACAACTGAACAACAATTAACTAATGTTTATAATATCAACACCTTTATTCTACAATAGACTTGCTGAAAAATAATTATATTTCTACTACTCGAAATAAGTCACGTTACTCTGTCACAGATGGTGTACAGTAACGCTATTACATGGCAAGGAAAAGCATAACACAATAATAGTGCTAGAACACTCCTCATACAGTAACTATCTAATGACATAAACTTTGCTGATTACATTATACCTATATGCAAGAGAAAATAACAACCATTAACTTTCACTTTCTTTTTTACACCATTTAGTTGCACTGAACAACAAGGTTTAATTTATTTAGTATTATTATTAATCAAAGATAATATCTATGTCGTCAGAAAAAACACAAGAGACTTCAAAGAAGCAATCTGAAAGAAAAGTGGCTCCTTTGAACAAAGTCGCCAAGCATCAATCATTGATAAAGCTTATGAATACAGAAAGCTACTTTAAGTATGTAATTAATAAGGAATGTGATGAAGTGGACCCAAAATCTGGTGGATGAACTCATGGATGGAAGGGGAAAATGAAGAGGTGATATCAATCCCGGTATCCGTGGATTAGCTGAAAACGAATTTGACGAAACCAAATTCTCCGAAAATTAATTCGCCGAACCTTAATTCACCGAACCGGATTCTACGAATACGAATCTGTCTAAACCCAAATTGGTAGAAGAAGGATTCGCCGAAGTGAAGATTCGCCGAAAGCCAAATTTGCCGAAAGACAAATTGCCGAAAGACTTATTTAAAACAGAATGCTAAATTACACAAAAGTTACAGAAAAGAAACGAAATCATAACCCTGATCTTTTAATTTTGATTATTATAAATGATCTTTTAATTTTAATTATTATAAATGATCTTTTAATTTTAATTATTATAAATGATCTTTTAATTATTCGTTAATCATTGTGTTGATCTTTGTACTAATAAATTATTCTTTGTTTTTTCTTATTTTAAAGATATTCACGCTTTATTTAGTCAGAATCAGTCAGTCAGCTATGTGAGTATGTTGCATTTCTTTCATTTGAGTGTTTGGCTTGTTTTTAGATTGCGTGTTTCTAGCGTGTTTATTCATTTTTGTGAATATTCCATGTTTACTGAATATATTTTATTCAGTTGTTAATAGTTTACAATACAGAAGGTGTTTTGTGGCTGACATTATTAATATTTATTCCATTTATTGCGTTTAAAATATAAAATTGTTAATAATGAATAAACTATTAGTTATGTTTATATCTTCCAAATATTCTTCTAGCTTCAACGATAGTGTCACTTGCATGAATAGATTTGGTTCAGGTAAAAACATCAACCCTTATTAGTAATGCCATATACATAGTATTATTTAATATATACAGTTAGATATATGAATCTAGCAAATAATATCTAATAATTAGAGGAATACAAATTTATATAGCAATAGTAATGTCAAACTCATATAAGAAATGTGTTTTTTTTTATGCAAAAGATATAATGAGGGAAACTACAAAGTCCAACAGAATGTTATTTTTAAATACATTGAATTTGATTTTCAACAAATTCGTCTTTCCGAAAAATTGTCCTTCGGCAAATCCGTATTTTGGCAAATCCGTATGCGGAAAATTTGGATTCGGCCAATTCGTTTTCGGAAAATCAGCCTAGACCCATCAATCCCATGAAGATTCAGTGATTCACTTGTACTAATAAAAGGGTTTGATAATTACCTATTTTATATATCTTTGTATTTTCTATTATCGATAAAGTTAACATAATCATATCATTATCATTAACAAAAGAAGCATACGATCGAGCCTACCTTAAAAAATCTAAAACCTATTCGTCACGTTAATGTTAAGATGCAAATAACCTTTAAGAATTATATAAAGATGGTGAAAGTGGAAATACATATCCGCATTCCAGATTACAATTACGGTCTGAGGACATAGAAATGCCATCCACCTTCTTTCTATAAATTGTGCAATTTATTTCATGTTTTCCAAATTTTAACTTATTGGGAATCGCATAATAGTTGAAGTGCAGCTTAATGTTCAATTATCATTTCCTTTAGTTGGTTACT
This sequence comes from Caprella mutica, assembly GCA_947561585.1. Lineage (NCBI taxonomy): Eukaryota > Metazoa > Arthropoda > Malacostraca > Amphipoda > Caprellidae > Caprella > Caprella mutica. Next base: position 38,204 of record CANNZV010001655.1, read on the forward strand.
TGAACAAAATATTCTCTTATGATGAAAATTTGAGTCCGATTCAAAACTAAAACTTCGAATTTCAGTTATTTTTTTATTTTCTATTTTAAGTGAGAATTCAAAATATTTGTTGTTGAAATAAATATAAATTTTATTGTAATTCCATCAAATCAATTGGATGTGGCATCCTCTAATTATATTCTTGTATTAATCTAAAAGAAACACAAATGCGTTATTGCAGGAAATAATTTTTGAGACTTAATTACACACCTTATTATAAAAGTTCAATTTTATATAAACTCTCTATGGTTAGCAAATTATAATTCCTTGATACCTATATATTTAGATACTTTGATAAGATATTCATTACAAATAGTATTAAACAAATAATTCAAAATCCTAAAATACATTCTACACCATACAGAATAGAAAGGGTGCTAGGAAAATTCGTTCACGGAAAATTCGTCTACAGAAAATTCATCCGCGGAAAATTCGTCCACAGAAAATTCATCCACGGAAAATTCGTTCGTTTTCTTAAATTTGGAATAGAAAGAAAGACATTATTTATATATAAGAGATAATTGCAGTCGCTTAAAATCTGGTTAGATGAAAATAACGGTGGCCGGTCAATTGATTCTCAGTCAAAAGATCCCCGGTCATTAGATCCCCGGTCATTTGATCCCCATACCATTTGATTGCCAGTCATATTTTTGGTTTGCTCATATATTTAGCATACAATAATTTATTACGATTTTTATTTCTATATAAAAATTGCCATTTAGTGTTTAAATAATAAATAAAATTTGTGAAACAATTTGATGTCTAATATATTTATATAATAAATTTTATATATAATGAAAAAAATAACAGAATTCAAACAGCTAGAAATTATTATCGCAACAAATTAATTATATTTATTTACAAATAATTTACATTCACAACTAGTCAGAAAAATATTAACCTACTCTTTCAAGGTAAAGTTAGGTATATTCACTTCGCAATCTAAATAAATATAACTAACTTTCAGTTAAGCTGTTTTCTCCGTAACTATTATAAACATTATGATCATGTATAGGTGGGATAGATTGAGTATATTTACCATAAAATTATTTTTGATCTTTCCCACTTGCATGATGATAATAATTGTTATAGTTACGGCAAAAAAGCATAACTGAAAACACCGATAAAATTGTCAAAAGTTAGTCCTCAATTATAGCTCCTATATCAGGAGAAATAATTACGAGACATGCTCCTGATTTATTTGATTAGTCATATGTGCTAGTTATAATAAGAGTGGGGTATACCTGTACATTTGATTTTACCATTGAAAATATTTTGTCGCCGGAATGTAAATTTGAAAGCATATATACTGTTACTTGATTGAATAAAAAAGTATTTAATTTCTTGTTAGCTGTTTTTCCCTTATTACTTAGTTCCTTTAAAAAACTTCATCGACTGTAAGGTGCATATTTCTATTATATAATTATTAATATATTCACATATAATAAATGAATAGTAGGTTTATAAACAAAAAATATAACTGGGAATCAAATGACCGGGGATCAATTGACCTAGACCCGAAAATAACACATATATTCAGCAGTTATAGCTGTTGATGAAAAATTTATTCTATGTAGCTTATATACATATTATGTTATCTATAATTAAAAATTAAAAGGAAAAAATAATTTCATCAAATATTTAATTTGAATAGCTGGACATTTTCAGCAATGAAATATTTGTCAACAAAAATCTGGTTCATTCGGAGTGCATTGTAATACTAGCTTTATATTTGTTTGACAATATCTCGATATTTTGGCCTTTTACGCTGTGTGACATCTCTCTTTGTTTCAATTGTTTTAGTTTGAATTAACTCTTCAACCAAATATTAAGATGCTATTTTTTGAACATTCCAAAATTCAATTGAATTTAACGGGTTTTTGCGTTGATTTCGTGTTCCCTGTTTAATTCCAATGTACGTAGCTTCAAAGTAGTTAAAAAACTCAATTGACATCCTCATATAAATTTTCATTAACGCCAACAACATCTCCAGGTGTTAAGAACGCTAAAGCACCAAACATTTTATCTCAAATTAAGTAAATAAAATCTATTATATATCTATCAATCTTAATTTTTTTTTTAATAATCATGAATTTTGCAGTACAACAAACTTTAATTATAATGGATGCAGCAAAGTAAATTAACTATGTACTATAACCTACATACATTAAATTACCTTATACCAAAACAGTTATCATAAAATTTTGTTCCATTTAAATTAATTAGTTTGCGTTTAATGGACAAATTTTACGTGGACGAACTTTCCGGTCACGAATAGAAAGCACTTGTCATAAAAGAGTAACACCTAACGATTTATCAAGTTCCTCTAAAATTGAAAAAAAAATTCTCAGATTTTCTCCAGCAGATATTTATCCAAAGTTCGAAGAGGATGAATTAATTTTTGACTACTTCCAATGAAGTTAGGATAGAAGAGCATCACCTCATTTATCACAAGAGTGTACAGAAATCTTAATGAAGAGATCTAACTTCGAGGAAAATTCACGCCATCGAATAATTTATAGTTCCGAAAGTTCCTGGTAACGTTTAAGATCAAAAGAGAACAATAATTAGAACATGAACTTGATATTTTAAATATGATACATATTAAATTTATACTATATTTTAATGAAAAATTGAAAATTGTTGAAACTCTTGTCACATTTCATCAACTGCAGAGTTTTATTCTTCAATAGCTCAAATTATTAAACTAATTCATTCATTTTTCTACATTCAAATTTTTGAATTCATATTATTCTATTCACATAAAATGTCTTGGTTAAAATTATTACATTATTTAAATAAAAAAATTATAGATAGAAAATATTGTAAATTTATTAGAAAGAAACATGTTCACAAGAATGAATGCACTGCACAGCAATATAAGTTTCCTTTGAAAATATACTTTCATTGCAGAGAAATGTAGTTGGTGGAGTCGTAGAGGATCTAACTGCAATAAATAGCAGCCTCTAAATGAGCGGATATTTGTCAGAAATGTGCCGATATTGGAGACTGGCGGAACACAAACAGGAACCTGGTACTGAAGAGAAACCCCAACGGGAAGTTTGTTCAGAAATACGACTGTTGATACACAATTTGAAGGATAACTAGCAGAAACTCCATTTGATACATAATAACTGGATAAAAATATTAGTTAAAAATATTTCTTATAGTAATAATATTTCCTATAATAATCTCATAGCATTTTAAAAATAGGTAACAAGATTGAGTTCAAAAATATATTACTCTGATGATTTTTATTAGTCTATTACAGAATAAAAAAATCATTATTCAATGAATGATTTTTATGGAATGATTTTCATATTCATTGAATTAAAACTGAAGTTATGGTGCATTTCATCATATTTTTATTTATCGATTTTAACTGTATGTTTGAATGATCGGAAAGTTTTCAATGTAGATACAATATTTGTTACACAAAATTCGTATTTACTTCAAATTATATTTAATAAAAAGAATTTTAATCATCTATGAGCAGTTGAAATTTCGTAACAAATGTCTCTATATTTATTATCAATGAATTAAATAGAAATCTCATGGGGTTCCACCATTCAATTATCAGAAATTTTAAGTTAGTAGTAAGCAGGAATATAACGTATGAAGTATGAACTACTTTAGTGCGAACCTATTACTAAAAAGGAAAACATTGAGAAAAAAATTATGTTATTGAAAAAATTCTGTGCCATCAAATTTTTCAAATTGATTAAAATTCATCAATTGCGAGTCCATACAATTAGCCATTTAATTTGTTTTCAATATAGATGCGGTAAGAAAACTTGGAGCCTTAAAAACAAGTAGAAAAAACACTTACTGAAAAAATAAACAAAAATATGCCTGGGAATGAAATGGTACGAGAGTCAAATGACGGGAATTGATTGAAAACAGAAAAATGGAACTATGTGTATAATAATGAACAAAACCCAAACTACCTTCTACAAAAACCATTCGTTAACAGCAAATCAGCAAAATGCAACAATAAATTTATTGTAGTTTTAGTAAAAAAAATAGCACTCAACTAATGTATCATCTATTCAGGTACAGTCAAAGAAAAGTGTATTTGTAATAATTTTATGACAGTTTACTAATTTAACATTTTCAAAATTAGAATTTAATATTTGTAATGCTTTTAAATATTTCATAATTGGTCTGGTTACACGATTGTAAATTTTTAAAATTTGAAAAATATGAAAATTTGAAAAATATGAAAATTTGAAAAATATGAAAAATATGAAAAATTGAATTGAGAAATGCACTACCTTTGATAGTGCATGTGGAGACAAATCATAATTAGTATTCAGTTTTGCAAAAAAACTGATTTTATACATTTTAAACTCTTATTAAACTCTCTGTTTAATTTATATCACCATTATTATAAATGATTGTAAAACATGATTGTAATACATTATTGTAAAAACCATTGCTTATTTTGAAGAACAGAAAAATTCAGCAATCGACAATTTAAGCATATTTTTCGAGACAGAAAAATTTCATTCAGAAAACAAGAAAATAGTATCGGAGTGTGGCTGTTAAGCCATGAATTGCCGGTTACATGCAAGGTCGCTTTTCAGAAGAAGGCTTTTTTTGGTTGTAAAATGCAACATCGGAGTTTTTGGCTCTCATTCTTTTCATGTTTAGGGCCAAAGTCATTTGCACGTATTTTTTGGCTGTAAGACCGTCAGAAGGAGGTAAAAATACTTATATTTGACAGGACTTGTAGCTTGGAATAATATATCATGTTTGATGCTCCATCATTACATCTACGTACTAAAAGTTAATTCAAAGTATCCATATTTTAAATGTATCCATTTAAAATTATATTTGTCTTTTTTTTTTGTTAATCTATCCAAAGTTAAATTTTCAAAATTTATAAATATTCTTCTATTATACTTACATTGCACATTACAATTACATTGCACATTTCATTTCACTATTTATCATTTTCAGTACTAGTAACTTTTCTCATCCTATAAATACATCCTTTCAGTTCTGTTTTCCTACACAATATACTATTACTCTCGGGGAAACCGTGCACGTGAAATTGAAAGATATTTTTTTTTCATGTAATTAGCGAACCTAATAAATAAGGCAATAATAACTGTAATATGCCTCGAAACTTTTTAGCATTATTTTCAATTGTCGCGAAGACAATTAAATTTAAAGCCTCTTAATAAAGATACAATTGCAGTTTCGTAATATGCAAATGGCAAGGTTTCATTTCTCTTATTCCAGTAACAAAGAATGTGAATATGCTTTTGTCCATTTAAGAACAGCGAATATCGTTTTTTTATGAGCTAAAGAATTCCAAATGAGACATAAATTCAAAGCTACTGACGAAACAGGTCATTTATAGTCCCGAGTTATTTTATCAACCTCTTCCATTCCTCTCCTAAATATCGGCAAAATCTGAGCGTGCTAGCATATGCAACGACTTTCACTTCGCGATATATTGCCGCACCATAAATGAAAAAGAAACACTGAATGAAAAGAGTTTCAGTGTTTTATAAAAGTTAAAAGTGACTTCACTAAGTGAGTTTGAGAAAAAACTAAGCCATGAAGAATTTTCCCATCACCTCAGAATAATTTTATGTACAATTTTTCTTCCGCAAAAATTTGTTCAGTGATTTCGTAGTTACTCGATGAATTGATACATAGAAATTGAAACTTGTTATGTATGTACCATTGTACATTACACTTTTGCCGAATGTGATGATTATTAGGAAAGAATTAAATACAACTACTATGCTCCATTTGATTTTTGAAGAACTGTGTGGTTTACTTGTATTGTATTGTATGTTAATATTAATATTTGTGGTTTACTTTCCAACATGAGCAAAATAAGGTGTTCGGAAAACTGCCAGGCGGAAAACTGCCGGAGCGGAAAACTGCCAGGCGGAAAACTGCCAGGCGGAAAACTGCCAGGCGAAAATGACTTCAGTCAGTAATAACATTTTGATTTATAAAAAACGACGTTCGCTCTTAGTTAAAAGGAGTTAAGGGAATATTCATTTTTACTTAGTATACAAAACAAAAATATAGTTTTTTTCATTAGAAAAATACATAAAATATATTATTATATAAATATTACAGTGAAAAATCAACTACATGATATAAATTAAAAAATAAAACCTTTCTTAGAAAATATAAAAAGAAGAAGAAAAAAAGAAATGATTGTATTAGGGACAGGTTACAATTTCTTTGTTTACACAATGCATCTCTACATTATCATTTTATAATGGGTTTAGTGTCTAATTATTTCATTTTTTTATAATTTGATAATTAAATAAACCTTCAAGCTTAATATTCGCTTGTACTCATTATAAAATAAATTCGATCGATGTTTGCGAAATATTTAGAATTTGCAACACAACATCTATGATTATCAAACTGATATTACAAACCTAGTTCTCTGACAATTTCAATCGATCGAATTGGATTGCATATGAATTAATAATATTTTTACATATAAATGAAAATTGTAAAAATGAAGTTGTTAATGCTATGTAGAATAAAATTGTAAATGTAATAAATATTGAACATACATATAAGTGATGTAACATACACTTAATTTATAATATACAAGATATAAATTATAAATCTTATAAACATATAAAATCCTATATAGATATATAAATATATATGATTTTAAAATGTACGTGACTTAACAAATAAGTTAGAAATGGTAACTATAATTTTTTTGTGTGTACTGAATTTGGTTTACTGTGTGTTTAATAAAGTAGCTTTGTTGAAATACTATTTTCCATTGAATATGAAGTAATCCAATATCTATATACTTTAGTTATAACTATAAATTTGAATGTCTCCTTAATCACTTGACGAATGGCTAACGCTGATTTTATGAATTAAAATATTCTTAGAATGTGCTTATAACCAAATAATATTTCAGAAGAAAAGTCAAAAAATACATAAATTGCCAATAAATGACTGGCAGTTTTCCGCTTGGCAGTTTTCCACCTGGCAGTTTTCCGCTTCGGCAGTTTTCCGCCTGACAGTTTTCCGTGTGCCGCAAAATACATAGCCTATCCGTTTTTTAATTACCGTATTATGCTTCAATTTCCAATTGTATTTGAAATATATTAAGCAAAAAATTTATATGAATGTATTTTGTGGATACAAGAATACATATTCTGTGATATTAACAAAGCTATTTATTTACAAAACACAACGTATTTTGTTGATGGTACATTTATTATTATTTCATTTTCAGTCCCATACTACAAGGCACTTACTGGAGATAAGCTAATTTCAATTCATTTGAAATTTAATTATGCCCGATTAACATATTTCAAGAGATTGTAATTCTTCGGTTCTATTTTTGGTATACATTATACAACTAATCATTGGAACCAAGTGTGGCAATAGTATTTTACCTATTTTGAAAGACAAATATGTTCGCTCTTGGGTTGGGTGTAGCCGTGCGATATATTTAATGAATGTGCACAAATTTGATTTTTGTAAATATTTATATATTCAATGTAAGCAGCTGAAGAGAAAATATTTAGAGTATATTTCCAAAAATGATATAAATCCTATAATGAACAAGATTTTTGATCATTTTTATTGGCCAAAGAACGTCTTATGCCTAAAATCAGTTAAATTTAATTAATTTGAGACGACTGAACATTTATCTGGGCTAATCGAAGTAAAATAAGTGACTGCAATTCATTTATAAGTCAATCGATAGTTTTTCAGATACCTTTAAAGGTCCCCCAATCAATTATTTTATTGTTCCGATCAATATCGCTGTGTCTCTCCTCATTTCACTTTAATTCTCATACAATTGAGTAAACTTTAGTATTTTCCAAATGCTTTTAAAATTGTTCATAATAAATTAATTACAAATTTACAGGGATACTTAGAAAATAAGAGAATTTATTATATAAATCTTAATTTACTTAAAGTATCGTGTACAACTTAAACGGAGACTGAACAATGGCGAACATACAATGTTGTTTATAGAATTTAAACCAAAATCTCAATTATAAGAGCGTGCAATCTGTTTCTTATGCGTCAGATTAGAGTTTCGTACTATTGAGGCACCCGGAATATCAGAACTTTATATTTTTATAGCTAAAAATAATTAAAATAAAAAATATTATTTCCTTGTAAAACCCAATTTACTCAAATTACTGATCCTAGATCTTAGTTCTACAATATTATGTAATAAACTTATTTTTCATGGAGTCTGAAGAGGCTGTAATTATATATTTAAAAAATATACATTAATTTTAAAAAATCAGGCAAATTCTACAATCTACGCATTCCCTTCACTTATAAGATGCAATTATGTTGTTTCCAATTGAATTTATTTCAGATTTAATCATGATGAAGAATTTTCTGAATAAATTTATACTTTATATTTTTACTGCCACATTTGATATATCACTGGAGACTAAAGTTGAAATAGATAGAAGTTCTTCACTATAAATACATTGAGGTTGAAAAACTTTAAGACTTATGAGTTTGATGCTTTATTGGAAGAATCTATACATATAATTCTGATATAATAATATATGTATAATAGTTATATAGATATGCGAATGAAACGTATTAATATATGGAATGATTTACAGCTTCCTAAAAACCAAATATATTTATTGTGTGAAATAATAATATAAGCTGTTAAGCTGAATATGTACTGAAATTATATATGAAACTCCTTCCCATTATCCCAGTTTGATAGAATTATATATGTTCAGTTCAAATACATTTTCCTAATAAGTCATATATCGGAAGTTTTATTCTTTATTTCACTAGATGTTGCTTTTCATTGTTGCACAAATTATTTAGAAAGACAAAATAAATCAAAATACATAGTGATCACTATTGACCATAAATATAACAGATATTATTACTACACAGCGGTTACATCGATATTGATATTATTTACATGATTAGGTTTAGTCCTAGACAAAGTACTTTCGAGTGATCTATTTGGAGTCCAAATTGGCTGCTCTTCAATCTCTTCTTCCTTACTCTCCCTAACAATTGAGCCATTTTTCAAATGGTTTGGAATTGAATCCGTGAATTTGAAAGGAATTCCCGTCAACAAAGTTCCATTTCCTCCTCCAGGTGGTGGATTTGTCTTGAAGTTTTCGTCTCCGATAGGTTGCGATGAAACTTGCAAACGAAATTGAAAATAATTATAGTGTTCGTCATATTTAAAGTTTATTATCAACATAATATGCAGAGATAATTTGAATTTAACATAAACTCTGTGTCAGATTAATTACCTTTCCTCGCGAGAATTGGAGACGAAGTAATTTTCAGAGTTTCGTGTGTTCGCTTACTCCTGTTCATGCTTCGGTTTATAGTTGATGTATGATTGAGTCTGATCTTTATTGGAGCGCTGACTGCAGCAGCTGGAACATTTCTATTTTGTCTCGCAGCAGCTCTTCTTTTCACCATGAATAATGCAGTGATGAAACAAATGAGAACTGTGGCAAAAACTCCGAGCATCATCCCAGCAAATACACCCCAGGGAAGACTCAGATGCTGTTTGCTTGCAAAGGCGTCTGGGGAATATGAAGTTGGGGGATGGTCCGGAAGAGGAGGAGCCCTGTATGAAAGTGTGAAAGGAGAACTTGCTCCTTTTGTATTTGCCGCCGTGACAATGAGAAGATATTCTTCTCCAGGGTCTAAAGTTTCCAGACTAAAAGTTGGAGATGAAGATTGTTTCACGTGAGCCAGAGGTCTCGAGTAAACATTTTTAGATTTGAGAACTTCTAGTATAAACGTCTGATTCAAGCCGCCATTCCATCCAGGAACGCATATTAGTTGGTGAATCTTTTTCCCCCAGTCTGAGTTTATAGTTACTTCACAATTTGAAACATTTTCTGGCTTGGCTGGAAAAAGAAAACACGTTAGAGTTATAATTGCATACCAATTAGATACAAGAAAAAGTTACATAAACAATCAAGCAAAAATATTCATAAACTTACCAGCAGGTACCACCTGGATAACACATGGTCTTCTCATTTCTCCAACATTGTTAGTTGCCCAACATAATAAGGTACCGAAGTCCATATCCGAATTAAGTAGATATTGAAGCGTGTTTGAAAACAGGCCTTCTTTGGTGGTAGTATTAACTGCAATATCCGTAACCTGTGATGATTTGTTGTAAGCCCATCTAAATGACATCGGCGGAGGATTACTATTAACAGAACAGGTTATGTTGGCTACTTCTCCTTTAGCAGCTCCGTACTGACGGTCTTGCGATCTGCTGCAAACTGGAGTGTCTATGAAAGAAAAACATATTATGTAACTTTGTATATTCTTTGTTTGTTAACATAATATTTATAGTTCTCATTCAATATATCGCTAAGTGTGCAGGACATAATATGAACAACAAATAGTACTCAACTACCCTATTTCCACAATCAATCTTCATTCATATATTTGATATTGATTACAGTCCTAAAAACAAAAGAGTCCAATAAATTTGTCTAATACGTGGACATATTTCAGTTAACGATAACAACCAGCTTTTAGAAGAGTTTCTTTCGGATATCTGAATTCGATAGCATTCTATCGATCTTTCATAACACATCACCAGTCCATTCAGAATCAGTTTGGGAAACTCCGAAATGCGGCTTTACTCACATTTGACAGTGACATTTATGCTGTGAGATGAAGTAGATCCTTCAGTGTTGTCAGCTCTACAGTTATAGATGCCAGCGGACACTCGACTGGCAGCCAGAACTGTCAGTTTCCTGTCGGCAATATGCAAAGACTCTCCAGGTGTGACATACAACGGGTGACCCTTCATTCAAAGAGAAGAGGAATGATTTCAATGTTGAGACTGTCTCAAAACAATGGGGAACATAGCATGGAAATGAAACAAACTAATATATTCTCAAAATTTACATTTGAAAGATCGCAACAATGGAACAAAGGTGTCCAATCAAAGAAAATTAATACGACCGGTGAAAGTAAAATGTTTTCCCATATACAAACTCAAACTAAATAATTTCAATGAATACATGTTTTTTATTATTATAATTATACAATAGGTTTGTTATAATATTAATTATTATCTATTTCAGAATATGAAAAAAATAAGGAATATCAGAATCAATAATATTTGGGAACTATCAATTGCATTTTTGACTGCATGATCTACATGTAAAATAAATAAAAACCTTGATAATGTTCGTTCATTCAAATTTAAGTTCACATTTATTTGAAAGCAATAAATGAAGCTCAAACTCAAACGAACTGTTTTACTATTGAAATTCGTAGATAATCCTGCATTTAAACCTATATGCTCTGAATTAATTTGAACGTGAAAAAAATATATAAAATCCTCATGTATAGGCAAGCTAAGCATATTAAACAATGAACAGAAAACAATCCAACTAAAAATTCACGACAATTGTGATTACCTCAATATAAGCGTACACATTGGTTCTAATTTATTGGATGAAAGCATACACATGTGTTTTACCGTTCGTTAAAAGAAAATATCTCTCAATTATCCCGCAAAATACATCATTTGAATAATGACTGATACGTCTTCTTAGAGCAGAATGGGTTGAATTTGAGGAAATCAAAGTCAATATTTAAAAAGAAACACAGTGTAGAGATAGAACTTGTCAGCAAATTTCCTGGGTTTGGTAATCTCATCTTCAACTATAAAACTAAAGCCTTGTGAAGAGTAACTTGGAGTTGTTTGACTCCATGACCTCAGATTCAGAGTAGTGAAGCTACTATAAGCGAAAGACGCTGAAAATGTAAACATAGTGTGGAGGATGTTAGAATGAAAGGAATGAAAATATATAATTATTATAACTTCGTGACAGAATAATATCAACACTCATCAATTAATATCAACTAAATGATATAAATCATTATCATTTTAATTATTTACTATATGCAGTAAATGTAAATATTCTCAAAGAATCCACCATACACCAGATATACGGGGACCACATTTAAATACTTCGATAAATTTAAACATCCATGAAGTAAGTAACACACAAACGATATGCATTGTAATTAAAATATAATATAACCATTACTTTTCACTAGACATACCTAACGGTCAATTTGACTGGTTTTAATTTTCTAACATTTGTATCTCATAAATAAATATTGGTAGATTCTTGAATTTTAATAATGAAAAAATTGAATCTCACATTTCAAGAGATACAAATTTCTTAAAAGTAAATATCAGTCAGATTAACTGCTTAGTTGTTCTTGTATTAAGTTATTTTCTCGACTATTTCCCATTGGCTACTAATTCCGTGCTTATTGCAGTCGATTGCTGGTGATGAAGTGTCTTGTGAATCACTGGCAGCGACACTATCCTACTACCTACTGAGATTTATTGCTACTATCTATCGCAATATGCTGATCAAAATAAAAAGCTGTTGATATATTAATTTACTGCCATGGCAATGTATTGTCTTATATTATTTGAAAGTGAACTTCACGTCTGCAATAGATTCAGATTTAATAACAAACAATAAAGGAGAGTAATACAGTAGCTATGTATAGAAACTACAGCTTTTCTATTATTGAGACCTTTTCAAATCAACTGATATAATGTATGCATGACCTGCATTGTGCAATTAATTAATATGAAAATGAAGTGAGAATATTCCATTTTAATTAATGATAATTCCAACCTTCAGTCAGTTATATTGTACGTTTGATTTATAATTATTTTATTATAATCATGGACTACAACTCTCCACTTTATTTTTGATAACAATAATCCATATACTTTTCAATTTTTATTAACCAATAACATCAAAAATTGATCATATCAAATGCCCTCTTCATCCCTCAAACTCAGAAAAAATAGGTAGATTTTATATGTTCAAGTTTAGATTCTGGTCGCATAGAACTAACAAGCCGATAAATTGTAATGTGGTAATAAATGGCCTTCCCATTAGAGTCTCATGAGGCAAGATTCAGAACCTTGTTATTTGATGGTAAAAAGTCTTTGAAATAATAATTTACGTTCAGATAAATTGCGTCATTTTCGGAGATTGATAATAATTTTAATATCAAACTATTTGTTTTCCATAAAATCATATCGTAAACAAAAACATCTAAATTGTAAGTTAAACTCAGATTAAAGCAGTCAAATGTTAAGACAACATAAGTTACTGTTATCAATGTTCAAGTGATATATCAATAATATTCTAAGTTTGCATGGCTCACATCTCTGATCCAAGTGACAAGGGTAGCCGCAGGATTAGCCGTGACGTGACACTCCAGAGTGAAGCTGTCCCCTTCCATAATCTTATAGGGATCTATTGGGGACTCCCAGGTGATGCCTACGTGAGGCTTGACTTTGTGAGATGAAATAGAAGAATTAGGCTTTGGTGAATTTGATTATCCAAGAATTAAATTATCATTTTATGAATGGTCAGATAATGAGAAGAATTAATTGATGTAAAATTTGGATCTTAATTTACATATTTTTGCTTAAAATTTTTTTCATTAAAATCGTGAGAGTACAATAAATGGCGGTAATTCCAAACTATTTGCAACATGAAAAATATATCTCATTTTAAAGGAGAGTATTGATATAAATATATTATTTTTCTATATTATACAATATTCGTTAATGGTAATTAGAAAATATGGAAATTTCATCTTAGTTGCAATATAAGGATGAAAAGGATTTCATCTTTTCAACCGATATTTCAAAATTTACGTCAGTAACTAAAAACTCACATAAAACATTGATGGCCATTCTCTTCCTAATTTCTTGGTCTCTGAGCTGAGGACTGAAGGCACTACACGACACCTCGAGGTTGTGATCACTTTTTCCGGGTGTGAATTTGATTGTCGATGAGGATATCTTAGCCGGCTGACCAGAAGCAGTCACGTCATCTCTTTCACTCTCGTTCACAACCTCAGACTTGTCAATCTGCTTTCCATCTTTGAACCAAAGAAAAGAAGCCGCTGGTCTGCTGCCTCTAGACTCACATACCACGTGATATGCTCTGTTGTAATATAAAATTGTAGAGCTTCATAAAGTGAATATATTCAATATTTCGTCCCGATAAAAATTGATGGGGTTTAAAGTATAAGTGAGCTATTTGAGAAAGATTTCATCTACTACGTGAATTCAATTTCCTCTAAATGGAGTATCAATAATCCAATATGGTGCTCACAAAACTATATCTAGACGTCTCTAATATCTGTAAGGTATAGGATAACCGTGGAAAGTTATCATTTCTCGATAAATCGAAGTCGTTTTACCTGTTTTCCCTGAGAGTCAGCAGCTCCGTGTCCCTAATATGTACCGAGGAGACCATGGTGGCAGAGTTGCTGTTCAGAGATATGCCTCCGCGACTTGGAGAAGTGGCCGGTTGAGCCCATATCTCTACGGAAGAGGGGGCGACTGCGAACAAACATAGAAAATATTGGGTGAATTTTATTAATATTTATGAAGTACATTCTGTCTTTTTGCAATCCAAATTTGTTAAAATTTTGCTCATCAATTAACTCACATGCTATATCTAATGTGACCGTAGTGGTCAAGGCCTCGGTCAGGTTACTGTTGAAGGCCAGGCAGGTCAAGGATCTCATTAGGTCTTGTCTCTTCAAAGGCGGTAAATGGAGAGAATTACGAGTCACTTGGTCTGAGGATATTTCGGAAATATCATCCAAAAGTTTATCCGAATGATACCAAGTGACTTTAGGGCGAGGTTTGCCTGAAAAGAGCAGCGCTGATATTAAACAAATATTCCATATATTTTTATATTTACAAATAAATACGCTTCATATAAATTAATTTTATCACACTAGTTAATATTTATACAACATGAATTGAATTAATCTCCCATTCGTAATTCAATTGTGCTCACTCAAACTCTACCTAATTGGTTTAGAGAATTCTACCTGCAATGCCTTAATTAGTTACAGACTCTACTCACCTCCAGTAACTTGACAGGTGAGTGTAATCTCAGCTCCTTCGGGATACGGACCTAAAATACCCGACACAAAGCGACCTCTTTCCCAGCTGCTAGAGATAAGTAGGTGACGAGGTGGAACTGATTGAATAAAATAAAATAAAATAAAATAAGTTTGAAATTTTTTTAATTATAAAGTAGAAAAAAGTTGATATTACTCATTTTATTCTAGAGCTTTCTGTAATAGAAAGTAATTGAGATTTAATTGATTCTGATGATGGGATAAATGCAATGGGATCAATTGCTGGGAAACGATTATTTTCAGGGAAACATAAAAAGAAAGAAACGCATAATTATGGAACTCATAAAGAATTTACAGGTAACATAGTTAGTGGTGAAATATTATACTATAAATTAATTTAAAAAAACTATAATTAAAAAACATCTGATCTGTTAGTTCATTAACAATATGGCATACATTTCTGTATACTTAAAAACCACTTAATTTTATTTTATATGAATTTCCGGTGCTAGTTTGGTATGCAATCTGAGCATCATTTCCTGTTTTTGGCATTCGATCTGGTTAGAATTTACTAGCGAATACAAAGGATATAGGTATACGAGATACTTGATATAATATTTTATTTCCTTAAATAATTACTGTATATACCATTAAGATTTGCAAAGCCGTAGGCCCCCTTCACACTTGCGTTTCTCAACGCCGCGTTAGAAATACTGCTCTTTTGGCATGTATTCACACTTGCCTTTTTGCAACGCCGCGTTAGAAGAAAGCTCATCTAATCATTTTTTACCTTGTTATTATTTGGTTATCATTTTCTCTGCTTGTCATTTTATCTGTTTATCATATAATCTGTTTATCATTTTCTCTGGTTATCATTTTCTATGGTTATCATTTTCTATGGTTATCATTTTCTCTGGTCATCATTTTCTATGGTCATCATTTTCTATGGTTATCATTTTCTATGGATATCATTTTCTATGGTCATCATTTTCTATGGTTATCATTTCCTCTGGTTTTCATTTTCTCTGATTATCATTTTCTCTGTTTATCATTTTCTTTGGTTATTATTTCCTCTGGTTATTATTTTCTCTTGTCATGATATGGAGAAAAGTAATTTGGCATAATAGGGTATGTTCTGAATTATCGAACAGTTTCACATTTTCGATCATCAACAAAAAACGAGTTAAAATGTCATATTACTTATATACTTTTTCTTCTATGATCGAATATGTGTAACTGTCCGATAATTCATAACTTACCTAACTATTACAACTCTATCACAATTACCAGGGACCCTTGTTATGTGGGTAGAAAATGATAACCATTGTAGACAATTATTTTTCATTTATTTATTTTCGTCAAAAGTTTTGTGTATGTATGATATCCCATCAGTGAAAAAAAAAACGCAAATGTGAACGGTACAAGAGACATTCGTATCCTGCTATAGTTCTAGCGTTAAAAATTCAGCTCGTATTTTACAAGGGGACTGAGCTATGTTGAGTTAGAAAAATTGCTGCATTTTTTCTAACGCAAGTGTGAAGGGCTCCCTTAAAATCAATTGCAGCTAAACTTTTTGCCATGAGCAGTATTTCTAACGTGACGTTGAGAAACGCGGCGTTGAGATACGAAAGTGTGAAGGGGGCCTTAGTATGGAAATACTTTAAAAAATATCTATACTAATAATTTCCTCAGTGTGTTTATTTATTAATTTGGTGTCCGCTTTTACACTACGGGTAATAAACATGAAGAATGTAAATATGACACGCATGGGAATATATTGACTTGGTATTTAAATGCCCATGTTTTTATTCAATTTTTAAATGTATTTTATCTATAAAATAAATTAGACTATGCAGAAAATTTTATTTTAATTGGATTCATTAAAGTAACCAAATAACGGGTAATAAATTTGTATTGATGATGACCCGTTATTTTTAACGGGAAAGTACACAAGTATACTAATAATTTCCGTCGTGTGTTTATTATTTATTCGTGTCAACTTTTACTCGAGGGGGTATTAAACATGAAGAGTGTAACTATGATACGCTAGAATATATTGATATGAGATTTAAAATACTTAAAGGTCCCCTCCAAGCAAATATTTTTGTTGCCATATTCAACGAGGCTAATGTTTCTTATCATTTTGCTGCAAACTGCATCGAATTTGATAGCATATTTTTAATTTTATATGCTTTTAAAGATTTTTATAATCAAAACTCTACAAAACCTATTTTACTTCCGACTTACTAATTTAAGAAATTTTCAGTCTGAAGAAAAAGAATGTACACCATTTGTTTTGAATGTCAACTAGGTATTTGGTTTAATAAATCCATTTAATATTTGTGTAAAGATATAAAATTGAATGAACTTATAATAGAAACGTTTATATACTTTAGGAAACAATAATATCTAAAATAAAGGCCGAAAACGCATGGTTTGTTTATAAAATTCAAATTTGTAATCAAAACAAAGAGTGTACAATCTTCCTCTTGAACATCAGATTAGTTATTCGCTCAATTGTTGCTAACAGAGTATTAAAAAACTTGAAGTAGAATAACCATCCATTCATAAATTAAATTACCTACCTAAGTTAACTTTTAACATCTCTGTGGGCGGTCGTTATCGAGACGGGTGGGCGGAGCGTATTTTTTGCGCTGATTATTTTGCTCTAATTATACATTCGCTAATTATTTTGCTCTAATTATACTTGCGCTAATTATTTTGCTCCAATTATACTGATTGGTAATTGTATTTCAAATTATTTTACTAAATTTTATAAGGTTTTGAATTATTAGTTTCGTAATTATTTTATCAGAATTTTTTAAACTGCATTTTATTTGTTTCCTAATTAATGATTTTTTAAATTTATGGTTTTCATATTGGTTTACCGGATATTATTTTATCACAAATTGATGTCACCCATCCAAATGAATTAATATTTGGT
Source organism: Caprella mutica (assembly GCA_947561585.1). Classification (NCBI taxonomy): domain Eukaryota; kingdom Metazoa; phylum Arthropoda; class Malacostraca; order Amphipoda; family Caprellidae; genus Caprella; species Caprella mutica. Next base: position 56,118 of record CANNZV010001655.1, read on the forward strand.
CCAATTGAATTTCAATTTGATTCAAGTGAAATTGAATTTGATCCAAGTGAAATTGAATTTGATCCAAGTGGAATTGAATATGATATTAGATAATACTTTATCATTCTGATGCTACCGGAATGTAACGCTTTAACATTTAACAAAAATTCGGATAACGGAAAAAATACAGGTTCCAAAAACTCGGGATACTAGAAATCCGAAATACAAAAAATACGGGAAATAAAAAATCCGAGATATAAAAAATCTGGATATAAAAAAAAGCGGGATTTCAAAATATATAGGATTTCTAATAAATGAGGGATTTCAATATATATTGAAATGCCACATTTCTTGAAATCCCGTATTTTTTGAAATCCTGCATTAGTTTAAAAATCCCGATTTTTTCGAAATCCGAAATTCTCTAGAATTCCTGCTTTTTTTTAATCCCGCATTTTTTAAAATCCTGAATTCTATGAAATCCCGCATTTCTCTAAGAATCACACATTTTTGTAAATCCCACATTATCTTGAAATCCTGCATTATTGGAAATCCCGCATATTTGAAAATCCCGCATTTTTTTGAAAGCCCACATTTTTTAGAAATCGACCATTTTTTAAATCCAAAATAAAAACTTAAAAATGTGGGATTTCATAAAAATGCGGGATTCCAAAAAATATGGGATTTCAAATAATGCATGATATCAGAAAATACATGATTTAAAGAAAAGCGGGGTTTCAAGAAAGTGCTAGATCACAAAAAATGCGAGATATCAAGAAATTTGGTATTCTTATAGATTTTTTTGAAATCTTTTTGTATTTCAGGTTTTTTTTCATTTCCTGCATTTTTTGTATCTCGGATTTCTAGTATCCCGAATTTCTGTTACTTGTATTTTTTCTGTTATCATGATTTTTGTTAAATGTTAAAGCGTGACATTTTGATAGTATCGGAATTATAAAAAGTTATCTTAGATCAAATTCAACTTCATAAGGATGAAATTCAATTTCATGAGGATGAAATTCAATATCACATGGATCAAATTCAATTTCCCTTGGCTTAAATTCAATTTCACTTGGTTCAAGTAGAAATTCACTTGAATCAAATATTATTTCCTTTGGATCAACTAGAACTGCAAAATGGTATAGTTCTCATATAAACTACATCCTACTAAACTTGTATGAATATAACGTAAAATAGGCAATTAGTATAGCTATGAATATATAACTAAGATGATTTTTTTACTTTGAATGCATTGTGACAATATAAGACATGATATATCTCGTCTATTTGGTTTGATTTTGTATAACAGATACTTAAACAGAAAAATTATCACATTAATTAAAAATACTAATGCATTATCAGATCACATAAACCTCACAGATCGCATACCAAACTAGTATTGAATTTCCAGACAAGTGAAATTATTAATCTTTTTTAATATCGAGTTAATTATGATTAATTAATTTTCACTTTCAAATAATTCAATGTATATTTTCATGGAAAAGTATCTATATGATAGTTTAAACTATTATGCTATATGATTTGATCAGAAGCTATATTGAACTAACTTGTAATAAAGGTTTTGGGTTTACTAGTAAGTGAAATATTCTGTAAATCATATGAGAGTATGTTACTCTGCAATATAAGCATAGCATATATTGATTAGCAATTCATAAATTTCAAATATAGAATATTTTATTATGATCTTCTAACTATTTCTCATGCCTAATTATTGTCTATACTTTATGAATATTATTATTTATTATTATTAAATTTGGGTAAATATTCATATTCATTTTTTATTGGGTGTAATTAATAAGATAGCTGTGAACGAACAGGATAGAATTAAAATGAACATAATACAAATTTTAATGAACATTTCTAAAAACATTCAGCCCTCTTATCATTTACATTTAATGTTTAATAAAAATCATGCAGGTTGCTTAATAGTTTCCATCTCACCTATCATCTCCAAATCAACTCTCAAATTGCGAGTGGGTGAAGACTTGAAGTCCACCCTACAGTGGTACAGACCTCCATCCTCCACCACGAGTCTCGAGAGGAGAAGCCCCTGCCTCTCAGAATGGGCCATCCTCAGAGCAGCTCTCGTACCCAGTTGATCAGCGTCTGACCAATGCTCTCCAGAATCGAGACTTGAGCCCCTGCCATCAACACTGTGGAGTACCAGAAGAAAGAGATTATATTTATGTCGTGTTATTTTTAAGACACTCCCGCTCGAAAAAACCATTCAAAAATAGTTATTTTAACAAAAATTGTACACCAATTAAATAGCGCAATTGCTAATTCTTATAACCTGAAAATTAAAACCCCTACTCAATAATTAGAGAAAACAACTAAAACGTTTTCTGATTTTGAATCAGTAAATTTATTGCTTTATCAGTGGACCATTTTGGCACTTGCACTATTTTCAGCCGTTATAATATTGAACAGTTACCAGGTTTCGACAAATTCGCATTAACCCTAATTTGGCTTTTGTGTTCCAATAATTTCGGCTGTCTTGATTGGCAACGGTCTTCTTAAATACCTACATTTTTATTTTCTATTGCTTCTTATTCTAAAATACCTACATTCTTCGTTTCTATTAGCTACATTCTAGCTCACTCACTACAATCAAGTTTACTATAGTGGAATTCTACTGTATCTAGGAACTTTTCAACATGGCTGATCTTTGAACCGAAAAATATTATAGTTTTATAAGAATAGTAGTTATTCATGAAAAGAATGTTTTTTAAGGAAAAGAATATGTTCTAATGAGAAAAATATAATTCCATAACGAGAATTTTTTTTCATATTAGGAATATTCTATATTTTAATTATGCACAAGATTATATTTATATACAAATATCATATTCTCACAATCCTTGTTATTATAATAGCAATGATCTTCAATTTTTTTAATACAGTAGACTCTGATAAAAAAAATATAAATGTCACGGGTCCCAATTATCGGAGGTCAAATTGACATGGGGCCAAATTGTCCTGGGCCCAATTGTCTGGGTACAATTTTCTTGGGTCCAATTGGGTCCAAGACGATTGAAATGAATCGCGTATCTTTCGCGGAGCCGCAACTGATAAACTTTCCAACCTCTACGTAACCTAATATGCAGTACCTAAACTATCAAGAATACATAATATCGTTTTATTTAAGTACTATTATATAAATAGATAAGTAAACTTAAATATGAGATTATTAAATCCATCACATGTTATTGAATCCCACTAATTTGGATGAGCAAATTGAAAGTTGATTTAATTCATATTTTGTAAATGCTATGATTTTGTAAGATAAACTCTCTTTAGATTGTCTCTTTCTCACCTATAAATAGGAGTCCCTTTGTCCTGGTAGAAGAAGAGCACGAGAATGGCAGTGTCGGCCGGATGTGGAGCTGACAAGTCACAGGGCAGTAAGGCACTCTCTCCAATTACTGCCCTCACTGTTATGATGGGGCCTGGAGAAATACCAACAGTGAATACAAATGAAGAGGGGATGGAATATATGTTCAATGTATTATGTGTGCAATTTAGTGTCTAATTGAACTAACTTCATTGGCATATAAAGTGAGAGATAAATTTATAAGAAATGTATTATATATTCATCTGATTTCGGTTGCAGTAATTGTGAATAATTTGTTATAGTTTCAATGATATGATTATGCACCTGTAATCAATTAATATCGTTTGTAATTTATTAGGTAATGCGTATATCCAAACTCGTAAAGACTGGATGATTTAACGACCAAACTTCCACTCGTGAACGACATCAATTAATCACACACCTCATAGCACGATTTGTAATTCGTGTGCAAACGACTAGATTGAAAAACTTGAAAATATCATCGGTGGGAAGAAACTGAAACTACCATGTCAAAATGACTTCACCGAAAAACTTTTGTAATAATGAAGATAGGAGACAAGTCCGTCTCACGAGATACGCTGACGTCAGCGAAAGTTGGGTGAGACATGAAATTATGGGAGAAATGAAGCCAAAATGACAGCCATTCGGCCACAGTTTGCGCTTGCATTTTTATCAGCCAACGAATTACGGGCCATTTCATCGAAGTTCGAAAATTCTGAATGTGAAATTTGGAAATACATTTCTATTCAGGAGGAATATTTTGTATGATATTCAAATATCAGGAGATGAAAAGAGAGAAAAGCTATAAGAAGAAGACGCTGATCTAACTATTTACAATATATCTATTTGTTGGGTTTTAAGATAGTTTCAGTAAAATATTTTTCTCTTTCATTTGTAAACTTAACACCTAACTTTTAACTAAGCCTGTATATAAAAAAGATGAAGTTTTAAATTCACTGAAGATGATGGAAACATATATTAGATTTGTGTTCCAACATTAACATCAATAACGTACTCATTTAGCATAAAAATAAGATTATTAAATGATATAAATATTGGATCCTCATTTTGATATCGATTTTGCATCAGCCAAAGTTTCTTTGAAGAAACCAAGCACAGTGACATAATGTGTTGCATTAACGAAGGATATAAATAACTTTCCCACAGTACATAGAAAAAAAATGCATCCCATAATATTTTCAGGAGGACATATACATTATACAAATGTATGTCTCCTTTAAAATGATGTACATTGCACGATAGTTACGATGGATTTTCCTATAAAAACTATCATAATTTATTTATTAGAACATATGTGTAGTGTGTTCGCTTTCATTTATTATAACACATGTGTTCGCTTTAATTTATTAGAATGCATGTGTATGCTTTCATTAGTAAAGCATTATTGTGACTTATTTTTCATCTTAAAAAATAGATGTTTAGTAATAATAATATAACTTTGCCTATATAAATTACAAGTTTCACGTGCAAATTCAATTAGGATATAAAAGATTTTAAAGTATATAGGTATTTACCACACAAAAAAATATGTAATCTTTTATTCTACATTATTTTAACCTCTAATATGTATCAGTTAATTATTACCAAAATGCATATCTTCATTTTTTTTCATACTAATTTAAAAAAATATTTCTACTGATGCTGAGCTTGTATTTTACACTCTAATAATAATTGTCCCATAAATAAATGAAAACTATTTCATTTTAAATAGCTATATTAAATTCATAGTAATATATTATTATTAGCATCAAACTGATAAAAGTCATCTAATCCATTTAATAGAAATCAAGAGACTTCCTATTTTATGTTTCTTCCCCTAACCGCCTTTGATGTGGCAATTTCCTCAAAATCCTAATGAAAATATTCACAGAGAAAAAAGTTTACTCATATTTAATGGGTCAACAATTTATGCTTTGAATCAATTTATTACGTGAGTTGGTTTGACTATATTCATGTTTTCATGTGTGTCAAAACAACTATGACGTATGTGTCACCAAACATAGTTAATTCAAATCATTTTATGGATTAAATCAACTTACTATGAGAGTTAGAGATACATTTTGGGAGTTTGAACATATGTTAAAACAACTAGGACATAGTGTGTTGAAGTAACTCACAAAGATTTTCAATTCAATGTATCTGGTGTATGAATTAACTTACTATGAGAGTTGACGCTACTATTTTAAGTTTAGGTGCGAGTTAAATCAACTATGACATAGTGTGTTATAGTAACCCACAAAGACTTTTAATCCAGTGTATTCTGCAGTGTATGAATTAACTTACTATGAGAGTTGGCGCTACTTTTTTGTAAGTTTAGGTAAGAGTTAAAACAACTATGACATAGTGTGATAATGTAACCCACAAAGACTGTTAATCTTATTTATCTGGTGTATAAATTAACTTACTATGAGAGTTAGTGCTACTTTTTTTTTAAGTTTAGGTGTGAGTTCAATCAAATGAGTAAGTGGCAACTTATGCTTTCCTCAAAGCTAATTTATTCGCATAACACTTTTCAGTTCAAATCTTGTTTCAAGTGTGTTACGTGTTGAATGTGAACGCTCCTCAATACCATTTTAGTTCAAGTGCAAACAATAGCGTTATATGCACTAAATAGTATCATCGCTGCCGATCGATTATCAATTATTAATTAATTCCATTAATAAATTGATAAATGTCTGCCTAAATATTCTAAAATATTGGTGATTGATAGTTTGGTGGCTTTATATAGGTAGTTATTTGAAGAGCTGATTATCAGTATATAACTTTTATAATAATAAATTTTGATTACTGCTTTCCAGTTTGTAAACTGATATCCAAACTAATTTTCCTAGATTATTATTATATGTTATTATAGGCAGTTACTGCGCTGTCCTCAGAATAGGGTAAGTTCCAAATTATCAGGCGATTTCAAATTTTCGGTCACGTATGAAATATAGTATATAGCTACCTAATAGCTAATTAAAATAAAAGTTAATTTAATATAGTTTTTCTTACGCGACCGAAAATGTGGAGCCGTCCGATATTTCGGAACTTATCCTAGTATCTTAAGTAAAGTGGTCTGATAATCTATATATTTTAAAACTAGTTGGTGTACCTATAGGTAGGGTTACACAGCCAAATTCGGTTCTTTAATTTCTATTTGTGACCCTATTAAGAGAGTCTCAAAATCATTCTGAAATTAGTTTAGCTATATACTGAATTGTTGAACATCATAATTTAAGCTCAATTTATGATAGGTTCTATTCATTTCACGAGTGCCTTGAAGTCATGATGGTTATTAATATTTCTGAGATAAGAGACCGCAGTTAGTTAAAGTGCTGCAATTTACCTACTTGACCCTAGTTTTCTATGACTGGGAGAACTCCATCCAGGGAGATAGTCGGAGGAGAACACCGTCCAGGGATTTAGCAGGGTGAGAACACTCCAACCAGAGGTGAGCCTTTTGATATTTTATACTTTCTTGGTATTTAATTAAAGTCTACATTATGAGTGTATAATGAACAAAATTATGAGGATTAGCTAGAAAAATCCATTGCATTTATTAGAGCTAAATTTATACTGCATCTGAAGATTTATAATTAGTTTAACATTTTATATAAATAATTGACCTATATGAAAGAATTCTCAGTTAATAATTCTTTTCATTTCTTTATTAATATATGGTTTTCTATATTTTCTGAATCTACTTTCAGATCTTGATGAAGAATTGATGAAGTAGATCAACGTCATCAACTATCGGAGTCCTCTTCAATTCCTTTGAATGGTTCATGAACAATAATGCTAGGTCAAAATAAGTATTTGAAAATATTAGATGATTTTTAAATATGTATTTGCAATATGATTAGCTCTTACTTTTTCATATGCTTTTAGGGATTCCAGACATGAAAAGAATATCGAAGCTGTCGCTATCTCATCACAAAAGGAAAAAAGAGTAGGTGATGTTATTGATAATGTATATGAACGATACTGTGAATTTCTATTCAATATATATTAATATACGAATCTCTTATTTCAGGAATTGGCAACCTACAGTCGTGGAAGAAAGTGACGAGAATTCAAATTGTACTTCTAAATAATAAATCTAAAACTTAAATGTTTATATTTCGTTTTCAATTTGACCTTGGTAATTCTATAAGCATATTTCAATATCAGTGCCTATGAGTAAGATGAATTGCACTAAAATATAGTTTAGAAGATAAAGGCTTTATCATTAATTTATTATTCATTAAGTTATAGTACAATTGCAGCATATCAAAGATTTATCAATTTTTGTAATCTAGCCTGGTTAATTAATTCATCTAGCCTACCTTTTATCATTACGTAAAGTTATTTATGTCATCTAACTACTTATTTATAAACTGACCTGATGAGATTACTTATTCAATCTAATCTATTAATTTACAACTGATAACCATATATCAATTCATCGGATCGAAAACATTTCAAAAAGCAAGGATAGGTCTAGGTGATCAATTATTTTTTTAAATTAAAATAGTATGCATATCACAGAAGCAAAAGTAGAAAATAAATGTGAACATGTTAGATTTGGTCCTAGAAAATAAATTTTCTAATCTAATTGATACAGGGACCTAACTCGAGATTATAATTTAATAGAGTAAATATAGTGACTGAAAAAGTCTTGTAAAAAGTCTGGCTACTGCTAACCAGACCGATATTTCAACCTACACTATAATAGTTGATATACATTTACTTAGTTTACAAGTAGTTGATATAACCAACACGAGTAGTTGATATCACCTATACGAGTAGTTAATGTAACCTACACGAGTAGTTGGTATAACCTACACGAGTAGTTGGTATAACCTACACGAGTAGTTGGTATAACCTACACGAGTAGTTAGTATAACCTACACGAGTAGTTGGTATAACCTACACGATTAGTTGATATAACCAACACGAGTATAGTTGATATAACCTAACCGAGTAGTTGATATCACCTATACGAGTAGTTAATGTAACCTACACGAGTAGTTGGTATAACCTACACGAGTAGTTGGTATAACCTACACAAGCAGTTGGTATAACCTACACGAGTAGTTGGTATAACACATAGGAGTGATTGGAGAAACATACACAAGTAGTTGATGTAACCTTGTTCTGTAGTTGTTTTAACCATTACATATAATTGGTTCAACCATCACGAGCAGTTTTGACTATCACAGGTAGTTGTTGTGACCATCGGGAATTAAAAATAATCAACTCACATATGTGTTGTTTTAACCAATGTCAATTTAACTCATATTAAATAGTACCTGCAACTCACCACGTAGGTAGGCGCACAGATAAACCATAAAATTTAGTCAAAACAAATCAAATATGATTTGATTCAACTAATCCTTTCTCTGTGTGTTGTCTCTCGATTTTTAGCTGAGTCAGCGAATCTGAGAGAATAGAGCAGAGATCATTGTTTTATGGAAGCATTATTGGAAAAGCACCGTAATCTAGTCATTGGAATATCATTCTAAGAGAGATTTAATTTTTAAAATGCTTTGGAAATCTGATATATGCATTATGGAATACAAAAGATAGTTAAATCAACTTACTAATCATAATAAACTGAGACAATCAGTAAAATATACTTTTCCATTCATTGGTAACTACGAGAAAAGGATATCAGAAAAGAATCAGAAAGATTTGCAACAATGAAGTTAACAAAGTTTTATAATCATAAACAAAATGTCACCGAGCAAAACAAAGATAGCAACAAATATAACTAGAACATTCATTCACCGATCATAATTCGTGCCCGATACGTGTTTTTGACAAGCACAATAAAAATGATGGTAAAGGTTACTGTGCAGAACTTTATAATAACAAATATCTAGTGATTGAAAGACTTTAAATCATATAAAATGTTAACAGAATAGAAAATGGCTGTCTGATTTTCCTCACACATTTTCTCAGCCTGCAATAAATGATATAATATAGAATAGTGACCGGGCAATTACCATCTGGACAATTCTTTACTTTAAAATAGTGATAATATAAATACATTTAGATTTTCTCAATAACATATTAATTACTTCCAGAAATTAAATAATAGCAAATACTAAATACACTATTCAATATATCTCCTAAGGCTATGTTAACGGTTTGGTTAGGGGGAGGGGGGGGGTAACTTATTCCCTTCAACATAATTATCTTTAGTCTGCAATAAACCAACAGTTTTAGAAAACTAAAAACTCTTTTATGACATATGTAACAGGAAACTACAAACAAAGGGTACATTAAATACTCGTTTCTTTGATAACAATATATTAATAAATATTATCATATATTATCTGAAAGTACAAAATTTAGGATAATCAATAGCAATAAATATATATTTTTTTTTTATTTATTACATCCGAAAAAGTTTCACAAACTTATGGAAATTTAAAATATATACAAAATCCTAAACTAAAACATGATACAAAATACTATACTAAACGAAAAATTAAAATGACGATGCAGTGGTATAGTCTAAAATCATTCAATATATTTACTAATACAGTATTCTTTAAAAATCTTTTTGAATTTAAAATCAGACATTGGATGTTTAAAATTTTCCGGAATATTGTTAAAAAGATCAATAGCCCTATAAACAATAAAATTTCTTTCTAATTCAGTTCTAAAATTAGGGACATTAAAAAGAGTTGATCTGGTTTGGTAGGAGTGAGTAGGTATATGGTCTCTAAAATAGGTATTAAAAATGTCCGAGTTAAAATATAGAGCATTACGAAAAAATTTCAATAAAAAATAATCATAAACATCGTCAAATTTCAATAAATATAAATTCCTATATAAATCATTATTGGATAAATAAAACCTACCATTAAAATTTCTTGTTAAAATAGATATCTGGTAAGGTTATTTGTTTATGGGAGTTAAAAAGCATAATTTTGGTTTTTGAAATGTTAGGGGTGAGTTTATTAAAATAAGGTTCATATGTTCTTCAAGATTGTACGTCAGACTATTGGAGAGAATACTGTGAGTTAGACCTCAGCCATTTATCACAGAAGAGGGGAAAGTAGGGAAAATAAGAGTTAAAGAAGAAGGCTGTAACTAAGACCTGTTGGTTAGTCACTGATTTTTTGATATAAATCTGTGCGTCCATCCAATGAATAATAACAGAAAAGGGGAAATGTAGGCTCGAATAGTATTTTAATCTATATTAAAAAAAAACAGTAGGTGGTAAATTTGACATCCGGCACACATACTAAAGAAAATCTGTTCACTTTTGATGCTACATCATAACTCGTTCACTATAGAGGAGTTATACTCCATTATCTTCATTTTATTGCAGAAATTTACACACCTCCACCAAAGGTTTTAAAGTTAAAAATGATGTAGCATAAATTTTCACTGCAGTCAAATGAATATTTCTAATATTAACTAAATATTTTCAAAATATTGAAGTTTCGTTTGTGTACTTGTGAATGATGTATAAATTTAAAATTATATAATTAATTTAATATTTTTATAACATCGGCCTGAAGGAATTTTCTTTTTTAAAAAGGTTTCATATTTCAAGTTTTTAATGGAATAATATTGTTTTTTAAACATAAAAACATTAAATTGATTGATTAAATTATATTCGTTTACTTACTTACGAATACTCTATCTCGAAGTTTTTCATTATTTATTAATTTAAGAAACAATATTTGTAAGATAATGTAGTCGATTTTTGACTATCGTTTATTAATAAAAAAAGTCTGTTTGAATCTTGATGAAGAAATTTAAATCTTTATATTTGGAATATATCATCAATATGTATATAGTCTCTACTTCGATTCCTATTGCAGGTAACAATGTTCCTTTGGGCAACAGCATCCCAATATAATTACAATTTTGGGATAAAGTTTCTCCAATGAACTTTGCTACCTCCGATCTGTTCCTAAATCCTTAGAAAATCAACTCTCTTCCAATCCCGGGCAAGAAGGTTTTATTCCTGGGTTATTCCCTTAATATCTACAATATTCCCTCCTAATCTCGATTCACAGTTTGATGATGAGGGAATATTCCTGTAACAATAATATTGGATAGTATTCAAATTCTTATACGAGGGAATATTCCAGGAATATTGGAGAGCTACATTATTCGGTCAGATATCATCCAAGGATATTCAGGGAATATCATATTTCTATAGTATTCCATACGAAACAAATAGGAATATTCTTGGAATATATATTTTTGATAGTATTTCATTCTGAATATCCCATAAATATCCCTAGAATTAACAAGATAGTTGCGTATAATAGTATTCCCAAAAAGGAATGAAGGAATATCCTTGGAACAATTGGGATCTAAACAGTATTCCTCTTGACACTATGAGGGAATGTCACAGGAATCGAATGAAAAATTTAACTTCCAAACTTCCCTGGAACTATTTCAATATTTTGATAAGGAATATATCCCATTGGGTTATATGAAGGAATGTTCCTAGAAGATGGGAAATTTAAAGTATGTATTTCAAACAACAAAGGAATATCAATGGAATCGAACGATGATTTTTTCATATCCTTAGAATTTGGATGTCTTCCAGGATTACTAAGAAACTTGGGTTTGTGAGATGAACTGTTGTAATTTGGATTTCATATGTTCTCTTATAATTTTTACCATCTAGCTTTTCTGCATCCATGAGCTTTGTCACTGACTTATAATGTGACTTCTTCTATAAGTCAGTTTCCTTTCTGGCTGCTTCTTCCAGTCTCTTGTACTACAAAACGTTAGCGTTACAGCCTTTTGTTCTAAAGCAGATACTAAACAACCAAGTAAGTAAAAAATAACGCTCTAATTGAATAGAGTTTCGGATCAGTAAATTTAATGCTGGCTTCCTATTAGAAATTAGTAGTACCTACAAAAATATCTTATTTTGTTTGTATGAAATGCGAAACTACTAAAAGTTGCGAATCAGGTAGCCAAAATATTTTTTATCCAATTTAGTTTTCGCCTTGCAGCACTGCAGTTCAGACGTAATAGAAGGGCTATAATAGACAGTAGTTAAGTTAGTGTCAATCCAAGAAAAAAGAGGTTAGTATTTTGATTGTAAATGTTTAACGTATGTACACCATTGTTTCATATTTTATCAACAGCAGTTATCACTCAACAATTTTAAATTTTGGTTTAAAGTAAGTATTGATATGTGGTGATAATGGAATAAGAGTAGGGTCAAGCATGTAAATTGCGGCACACTAACTAACTGCGGCTTCTAGCAACAGACACTTCATATATTCAAAACACACGTTAAAATCTTAAATTAATAAATTATAGCATGCACTGCGCTCCATTTGATAGCTATGCAAAATTTTAATGGAATTTTGGTTCAGAATTAAAATTCAATTAGAAACTAAAATGCTGCAATTTACCTGCATGACCCTACTTACCGTACTATATTAGTTTGTAGGCCTATTTCTATTCATATGTACTCAGTTTATACTTTAATTGTAAATGGGTTCTCTATGTTAATTTATATTACGAAATGTTTATGAATATTTAGCTATAACCTAGGTTAAACAATATATATTCTCTAGCCTCTGTAAGTGAAATATAAAATTTCATAAAATTATTTCTTCAGTGACCTGTCCTTCAACATAATAAAATTTTAAAAGTGCCAATAATGATTTTCAGTGTTAATAATGTTCATAGTAGCTTTTCTTCGTTCATGAGCCCTTTCTTGTTTTACTTTAATTTGATTTTTCTTACTTTTTTCACCCATATGGTTTCTCAAAAAAAATTTCCTTATCTAATTCTGTATTCTCTTTACTATCTACTTTTTCATCTTTTAAAATTTGAATGAATCACTTAGGTTTTTTACTTAATTTATGGATGAACTTATTGAATACAAATTATTGATAGATGATAATTAATTATTTTATTTCTTTTTAGGTACCACTGTCACAGTTTCTGGCAATATGGTTGGCTAAGAAGTTACAAATCTAAGAGACATATCCTCTTCATTTCGTTGTGTGTACTATATAGTATGAAGTGCGTGCACTAAAACTATAGCTGCGCTGACACCACTAGATTCACTTCATAGTCGAGAATGTGAAGGAATTCAAGAATAATGACAAAATTAAGTGCTCGATTGAATAAATTTGCTTCAGGTTAAAGTAAAGAACCAAATACAAAAGACTTTGTACTAGTTGTCACACAGGAAAGTAGCTCATAGCAAATTACGCTACCACCAATCGATTGTAGTGGTCAATAATTTCGCAAAAAGAGACGAAAGCACTGTTGAGCGTTGACTGCATTAACAGATGGAAGAAGAAAATGAGGAGGTTATGGTAAATGAAACCTGTGAGCCTCTCTTAACTAAAAATTGAAAACTTTGCAATTGAAAAGTACAACCATAGCGGTATAGAATAAATAAGAAATATCTAGTGAAAATTACTGAGAGCTTATAGAACATAAATAGAGTCTCAACAACATATAAACAAGTTGCCCAGGAATTAATTTGTGCTTGATTACATCATGCTCTTTCTAAATCATGTGCTATTTGACATTTTAATAAAATGATTGACATATGTTTAGTTTCTTTCATTTCATCCCAGTACAAAGGGACAATTGTGGAAATGCCTAGATTTTAGTAATGTGTCCTGTAATTAAAGTGTTAATATTCGTAGATTTTTTATACAATTATTTGTTCAAGTTAAACTTCTTGGTGTATAGCTATGTGACAGTTGAGTTATGCAGTCAAGTGAATAGTGATACATGGCCAGTGATCCCTCTTCTTGTGGATGTAAAATTTCATTGGTACTTCTTCAATATTCCCTCTCTCTTTGGATGACTCATTCAAAAGATATCCCTTCAATATTCCCTCTTCCTTTAGATGTCTTATTCCATAGGTAATCCTTCAAAATTCCCTCTTTAGTTTCGATGTCTTATTCCAAATGTATTCCTTCAATATGCTCTCCTCATTTAGATGTCTATTCCATAGGTATTCCTTCAATATTCCCTCATCCTTTAGTTGTCTTATTCCATAGGTTTTCCTTCACTATTCCCTCTTCCTTTAGATGTTCTATTCCATATGTATTCCTTCAATATTCCCTCCTCATTTAGATTTCTTATTCCATAGGTATTCCTTCAATATTCCCTATTCCTTTAGATGTCCTATTCCATAGGTATTCCTTCAATATTCCCTCCTCATTTAGATGTCTTATTCCATAGGTATTCCTTCAATATTCCCTCTTACTTTAGATGTCTTACCATTTGGTATTCCTTCATTATCCCCTCCATCTATGGATTACTCATTCCATTGGGATTCCTTCATTATTCCATTGAGATTCATCTCTGTGATTCCCTAGATTTTCCCTTGTGATTTATGGGATTATTTCATAAAAGTGTCAAAAAATTGAATTCCCTGAATATCGAAAAATGATCATCATGGAATATTCCTCGGGAATATTCCGAGAATGTTTTGGGAATATCCACTTTTTGCGCGGGATTCCCTATCATAATCATGTTTTTGACATGGAAAAGCTGTAAGTGACTGGTATGTTAGATAGCGAGTGAGCACATCAAACACAATGAAATATAATCGAGTTAATATGCATAATCTCTTATAATGAGACTGGAGCCTTTCCGAAAGTGGCTCCATGATAATAATCATTCGGAGCAGATCCCTTGAGCTGTAATACTTATAAAAGATGTGGAGAGCGAAAAAACACTAATGGCAACTCTCTTGTTGGAGCAATTGATTCAACTCTATAAATTATTTCTCAATTATTACGGACAATTTTTCATAAAGAGATTTCAAATATTTGGTATATTCTATTCCATCAAAAATAATATACACACAAATTTCAACTTGTTTGATTTTAAGCTAATTTTATTACGTATCGAAGAGTTTCTAGAATGATTTTTTACAGAAACTTTTTAGTTTATTTTTCTTTAAATCAGAAGTATAGCTTTCCAACATTATACTATACACGAGAGTATCTTTATTTTAAACAATAATATAAAATATTTTAATTCGAAACCTCGTGAAAATAATTCTATTATAAGTTTGCATTAAATTATTTTCCGTATAATATTTAAATTTCTAAACAACTGTAAATATATTAGAAAAATTCATGGTATTATAATCTGTAAAACATCAAAATTAGAATGAGAATTATATAATTATATAAATTGATACATTTAATAGTCACTGTTGATAGAAATTTCTCTTGCACTTTCAAACTCTTGAAACATAAGTATATCGAAATAATAGTTGATCAATTCAAGTGTTAGTTTTTTGTGACAATTAAAGTTTATTGGATACACGTGAAACACCTGGGTGTCTCTAATTTCCAATATTACAAACATTTCCAGTGTCAAATAATGTTTTGCAAAATTTAGCAGTTTTACAACAAATCCCTTCTTTAAATTACTCAATCACGAGTAGAAACCACAGTACTAATTGTTCGCTGTAGTGGAATGTTATATTATACCTGTTATTAATATTCTACTGTAAATACGTGTTTCAAAATTATTGTTACCAATATACAACTTTATCACACAATACTAATAAGACGATAGACAAAACAAAATAACTTTATATACTGATAGTATTATATGGCTATTCTATTATTAAATTATAATTTTTCTATATATAGAATAAATTTACTTTCAATTTTACGTACTGATTAATTTCCACTTTTAAAAATAATTTCCATATTTTTTATCTACCACAAATAGATAAATATATAAATATATTTAATAAATATATACATTTAATTATCTACAGTTTTCAAATTGTACATGAAATTGTTCTGTATTGCTAGTAAAGTTAGACTGTACTAAAATATCCAGAGAGTTGTCTCTCAAAACTACTCTGTTTTGTTAGTTTGCCATTGGTAATTTGATGGCAAGGTGCTCGCTCAATTTTCCTATCGCGTCGAGAGTAATTTTATTTTCAATTTGGATCAGAGCGTCGATATCTGTACCAGACAACCCATTTATTCACTACGGTACTTCATTGTTTGTTTTATTTAGTAGAACTTGTTTTAAACTGGAGCACAAGATCCGATTTTGTTTATTCATGTTAACAAAAATTAAAGTGGAGATTTCGTGAGACATTTGTATGTGACAAGAAGTTTTGAAATTTCGCCAAGAAATTGAGGAGATAAATAAAATCAGCAAATTTGTCTGTTTGCTACAATATTTCCTATAGACGTACCGCAGGCAGAATTCCTTAGAATCATTTATATATTTTGCTTATTTTTTCCGCTATGCCAAACAAGGAGAAGAGTATTCAGCAGCAGATGAGACTCAGAGATTCTCTGCAATTACAATTAGGAGTCCCTTGAGGGAATTAGAAGAAAGAAACAGAGGCGCTGATTTTAACCAACACCAAACGATGTGTTAGTCCAATCAGAGCACAGTATGTCTTGGAATGAAAAATGAAATGTAAGTTTAGTATAATAATCTTTCAAATAAGGAAATTTCTAATAAAATATAGATGTCTCGGTATTAATAGATAAACTTAAAATGTAATTTCAGTTGCAGTAAAACTTCTTTATAATGAAATCTCTTACAGTGAATGTAGTATCCTGAGTAAGGAAGTAGCCTCTACTGTATAATGAACCTTTTTTTAGTCAGCCATAAAATGGAGAAACGTTTTCTAAGACTGGTGGCAATTCATGGCAGACTGAGGAAATTTTGTTCACTACAGTGGCTTCTTCCTTACTCAGGACTCTACATTCCCTATGCAGGACTTTAGCATAATTTTCTTTTCTGACCGGTTCAATAATGATTATCGTTGGACAATATTTCAATGATTTCACACTATTTTTATATGTTTCAAAAGTTGAATTTATTCTGACTAGGGGAAAATATTCCACCTTTAAGGTCGATGGATATAAAATTAAGAACACTTGAATAAAAACAACAATCTGAGAAATTACAATACTGCATCTATAACCCATGCATTGTATAACGAGTTGACAAGTTCGTCACAGGCAAAATCATAACAAATTATTTTTTAGATTCTTTATGCCCAGAGACACAATTACCAACATAATGATCAGTAATTATTTCAGGCTGATCGTAGTTGCACATCTAAAGTTTAGTAATACAGTTTTTTTTTTCAAATTTGCACTAATACAATTTTAGAGCATGGGCAAAATTACTCATTTATGATTGTATTATCTATAAGTATGATTGCAGTAGCTTGTATTAGCTATTAGTAAACGGTAATCAAAAGAGTATTTTCCCTTAAAAGTTATCCCATATACTATCATTAATCATAAAAGATTTTAACGGATTTTAACACACATAATCAACAACATCCAAGCAACAAATAACTGTTAATGATTATGACCAGTGACCATATTCGATGATAATCACGTAGATCATTGCTGAAGAGATCACATATTTAGACAACGAAGATTATTAATATTGAGTAACCACCTTAATTAAAGATGCTACATTATCGGATTTTACTGTCTTACTATTCAATCAAGCACCCTAAGTAAGATCAATTGCAACATAAAAGTATTCATTTTTCACTATTGAATTCTCCGAGGATACTCTGACCTAACCAAATATGTATGTTGTATCGATATATGAAGATGGCGCACCGCGATCGACCGATTTCGTAAATTGACCAAAAGTGCATTATAAATATATGCACTACATTTCAAATGGTCAATTTTGATTCAAATTATTGCAATCTAATAGCCATGACCAGAGGATAACCATTCTTCTTGAGCTTTATGATAATTTATCCAAACAATTGAACGATTCAGCATCAACTTCTTTGCAATTGATGAATCAGTCTATTTCTATTTACAGCCATAATCCAAAGTATGAATCTGAAATATAGTTTCCACTAAAGATATGCTAGCTTCACGATGATAGACGATTTATAGATAGAGCATCTATTTTGCATCATTTATTCTTGGATGTTCAACTTCTTGGATTTTCATCACCTGTTAGTGAATTACTGTCTGCATTTTCAAACCAAAGAATTGTACTCAGCGGCCACAATGCTTACCTTTCACCCTGAACTTGAATGACCTCTAGGAAATAAATAACCTTTGACCACTCATTGTTTCAACAATGTCAACTCCAAACTGTATTTGTTTGTAAATCAAGCTGAATTGAACAATAATTAATAAACCATTCAACTCATGGACTTCTCCCTTGCACTTGAAAATATTTTAAATTAAATATTCAAACAATATGATAATAATTAGAGTAATTTATTATAAAAATTATAATGATTGAGCAAATTATATTGAAAACTGACAAATCATACCGAATTTTTTTACAGATTTACCTAAATGTATCATGGAGGAATACATAATTCCGTTAGTAAATGTCGCAATAGTTTTAAAGGAATTTCCCCATTGTGATCTGAGCTCCATCAGCAGGAATTACCGCCATACATGGCACACATGGTTCATTCCCACGAATGAAATGGGGACCTCACATTACATCGTCGAAGCAGATTTGGGGCCATACATATTTTTGTTAGTAGGTTGGCATGTTAAAAGCTACTAAAATCCTAATTGAGTTAGTGACTTAGCATGGCGGTTAAAGGTAATTTTATTCTTCGGTAAATCTTATTTGAGCTTTTCTCCTAAATGCATAGCTCCCATTTATCTTCTCTTTTGCTAATTGAAAACGAATTTCAGAAAAGTAGAAGAAATTACGCAAAAAAACTCCGTCTATAAATTCAGCATTCCTCGGAATAAATTTGTGTGGATGGTTCTTTACAATATTTGTAAGTGGCTTTCCATTGTGGACCAGTTTATCGCATATGTATACGAGATGAAGCCACTGCTAATCTAATAGAGACTCCCGTGAGGAATGGCGACTTCTGCGAGTTGCAATGCATTTAATAGCTCTGTAGGAATTGATTCGGAAATGAATGTATTTTAGATTATATTAATAGGCTGTCAATCAATCTACTTTACTATTTGTATATTGATAAAACACCCTAAAACAGGAGAAACTTTCCAATAAATATTTTCTTTAGAATATTATAGTGCTAGTGATATTAGTTAGTTCGGTTCTAGGTCCTTTTGCCGAAAACATTTTCGCCGCACGACACCTTCACCGAAAATAGGAGAATTATTTAACAAAATAAGGTATAGTTATTTAACAGTGAAGAAATCGTGAAATATATTTTTTTCACTATCAAAATTGGCTGGAGATGGGGGGGGCAAGTCCCCAACCCCCCTAACCAGCCGCTAACCTAACCTTAGGTATAGAGTCCAGTGGTTCTTAAAGTGGGGTGTGCGGCACCCCTTTGGGGCCTGAATTGTTTATAAGGGGTGTCCTGAATGGCTGTTTTATGTGTTACATATAAGTTCGGTTCTTGCCGTCAGTATCATGCAGAATCCTCTATATTTGATTCATATATTATAATATTGTAGCTTTTCAATCTATTTCAATGCAATGCAATGCTTAGGGGTGCCTGAGAATAGCAAGGAGTGTGCAAGAGAAATACTTCAAGAACCACTGGTATAGATTATATCTCTTTATATTTGTACCTTATGGTGTTTTTTGAATTTTCGGCTTTCGGCGAAAGGTCCGGTCACCACTAAGTTCGACGTATATCTATTCTCTATTAACAATCGTCTATTGTTAATACGCTGAAAGTATCTCTTTACTTAATCTTTCAATTTCTATAATTTTCATATCTTTTTATCCTGCACAACTGTTCACTAGGAGGAAATGCCACTTAAACTTATGACCATGTTATTCTCGCTAGGAGCGGATATAATTAAAAAACGAATAGCTTTTGATGTAAGCAGCTAATAAAACTTGTAACCTCAGAACATAACTCTATAACTTGTAACTCAGAATATAACTTTATAAATTTGTACTCAGTTATATAACTTCATGAACTTTGTAACTAAAATATATAACTTAGAAATATTGAGTATTAGGGAGTTCCTTTTCTATAGATAGAATTGAAATTAGTACTTAATTAATTTATAAGGAATTAAGTATGTATTTCAATTCTTCTAATTAAAATACTTAATTAATAGTTAGGATACTTGTAACATTTCTGATAATGTATTAAGTTAACAATAGATTCTGAAATAATAATCTTCATGGCAGCTAAATCGAGTGTTTATTAGAAAATCAGGTTTTATCAGTAAGAACTATTCGATGAATATGCTATTGCTATAGAAAGCTATTAACACTTGCGTGTTAAATTTAATAATGCATTGCGTGTTATTTCTCTCTGTTGTGAGTAGAAAAACATCTTTGGAAGTACTATCAGCACCTTAACAAATGTGTATTCACACTTATCCTTCGCTGAAGGAGAATTCCACTCCTTGTCAACCCTTTAAAAGCTGTTAGTTCAAAGCTAACGCGTTCATAGTTCGCAATAGTCTATTGAAGATGGGTCGGTCCTGATCCCGGTCGAGCTTGGCCACGCCAAGTGGGTGTTGTGAGCTGGCTACTCAAACCCCTTAGTTTATTTAAAACCCTGTGTTGTGATTGGTGATAGAACTCTTGAAATCCACCGTCCTTTATTTTAAAGACTTGTGCGGAAGTCTTAGAACTTTGTACTATTTCAACTTAAATCAGATTACAATCATTCAGGAACCAATCTTGAGTTTTATTTTTTTTCCTAAAACCTTCAACCAACCTTTACCATTTATACTTTATAGTCAGTTTCATTGAATTCAAATAGTACCACTCAAGTTTATACATAAAACATTATTATACATAAAACAGACCCGGACACTTAAGTTGCTCTATGGGACAAGTTATAATTAAAATCAAATATCAAACATCATCTAATTAGAAACTAGATGAATAATTAATTATTACTCCCAAAACTATTAAAGATCCATTTAACATTCTCTCATTGTAATTTAGAGTTTTAACCCCTCAGTTTCAGACGTCTGTAGAATCAGAACAAAATCTGCTTTGATTTTCGGTCAGGGTTGTTTTCAAAGATAATAGATCTTGAATTGGCGTGGAATTATTTGCCTTCTATAAGGTGATAAATAAACGGTACGAGTTCCAGATAATTTAATTTGTGCAAACTAATCAAAAAATCAGTTAGAAGAGATCAAGCATTTTCGCAACTAAAATGAACTCTATAGTAACAACTAAATTGAAGAGCTCTATCAAACTATAAATATTCTTTCTTGTTTTTAATTGAAAATATTGTCATTGAAAAACATATAGATAGTCGCTTGAAATATCAAATATTAATACACAGAGAAAAAAGTTTACTCATATCTAATGGGTCATCAATTTATGCTTTGAATCAATTTATTACGTGAGTTGGTTGGACTTTATTCATGTTTTCATGTGTGTTAAAACAACTATGACATGGTGTGTCATCGAACATTAGTTAATTCAATTCATTGTATGGATTGAATTAACTTACTATGAGAGTTAAAAGTTACTTATTTTAGAATTTTAAAGTATGTTGAAACAACTATGACAGAGTGTATTGTAGGAACTCACAAAGACTGTTAATCCAATGTATCTGGTGTATAAATTAACTTACTATGCGAGTTGGCGCTACTTTTTTTAAGTTTAGGAGTGAGTCAAAACGACTGTTTTGTTTCAACCCACGTCAATTTAACTACTTTTAAGTAGTACCTGCAACTTAGGCGCACAAATAACCCATTCATATGAGTCAAAACAAATCAAATTTGATTTGATTCAACTAATCCTTTCTCTGTGTGTATATAAAAATATTAGTGCTGATCCAACGGGTCATGGCCAGTCTAGTGTATAGTTATAATTAAAAGCACTTGCGGGATATCTTAGTAAATCTATAAACTATTGATTTAATATATGATACTTTGCATGAAAGACTATGTCCAAGTTATGAAATACTAATATATGAATATCTGTTTATAACCATAAAAATGTACAAACTCACGCTTTAAAATAGTAGTAGATAAGCATATTTATTTTAAAAACGTACTGCGCACATTATTTCACTGACGCGAACACAAATCCATTCTCGCCGCCACAATTTATTCCGATTTTTCTCCCTGATCCGACCTAATCCAGGTTTTCATTTTAACGTCAAACTTAATATCAGAGGAGAAAAATTGCACTCAACTTTTAGGGATTATAATCTTTAAGGCTTAAAATCCTCCAGCAGGCTATTTAAAATTTTATCTTACGGAGAGGACATCATTTTTACGACCGTTTAATAACTGTATTGAATTTATATAATAGTAGTCTAAATTTTATAATCAATTCTATTATATAATAAAATTCGTCATTCCACTTTATGGAGAACTCTCGTATATTCAAAATATTAGTATAAAATTAATTAGTATTTTCGTATTCAGTTATTTTGAAATTGACTTATCATTGAATAATATTATACTGTTTTTATTTAATTTGGTTGCCATTATACAGAAATCAATGAAGTGAAATCTTCTGAATGAGAGATGTCCAAAAGGTTTGCCACAAGGTTCATACTGTGTTCAATTCTTTTCATTTTTTACACGCGATCAATATAGTTCCCATTTTATGGACGACATCAACATAATTTATATCCAAAGGAATAACAATTATTAAAGTGAGTTAAAATTCTATGGCCACATCATAACTTTTTTCTAGAAACTGCTGATGATTTTGAATTGATTCAATTTTCTTGGAAAATTTCGGTCTTGGAATAATCGGTCTCAGTTTATAATGGTGTTATTATAGAACAATAATAGAAAAAGTTGAAATTATGAGTACTAAAATGTGTAGTTTATTTATCAAAACTGGAAAACATCATAAACTGTTGTAAAATGATACGTAACATTAGTAATTTTGACATGTTTCGACATATATCTAACATGAGATATAAGAAAAAAATTCGGTCTCAGAGTATTCGGTGTAAGGTATTAATAAAACTTATGAATTAGATGTATCGGGGTGCGTGCCCCCGATACACTTTTCATTTAGACTTAAAGTATAAGTAATTAACTCAGAAGTAAAATAATTATTGTAGTGTATTGATAATAAAAACATTTAAAAAAATTAGTGCTATCTAATTTCATAGGGTTTACTTCAAAATAAAGAGAAACATTGGCTGAATCGAATGAAACAATAATAATATTAGTTAGCTTGAAGTGAAACTTTAAAATGAAAAAACAGGAAAAGTTTCATATCTTTTTTAAATTTAATTTATTCATTTTTAAGTATTACCTTCTGCTAAACATAGTTTTTTTTTCAATCAATAATCAAACTTTTATTTATAATATAGGTGCATGAGCTAAATCTTCCATCACAAAAAGTAAAACACCAAATAGCATTTCATCAAGTTAAATACCATATAAATTTTCATCCATATATCAACATTTTATAATTACTTGATTCTTTCTGTGTTATAAATTTAATATAAGTGTTTATTCCGCCATTTATTCTAATTACTTTCATATTGTAATAGGCTATTGTACTTACCGGGATGAGAATTCTAGCGATTAGTTTAATTAATTAAAAAACTATCTTTGGAAACTTAACGAAAACCAACTGGTAATTAAAATTATTGATTCGATAAATATTCACGAATGGAAAAAAAATGAATGAGTTGGTTTCAAAGAGAAAAGATTGGTTCTTTTCATTTCAGAGGCTAAATCATTATCGAGAATCTTAATTGAGTAACTGATTCTCTAGCTACTTAATGATCTAATTAACATTTCGAATGATTATAATCAGATCTGAGAACTATCTACGACGTCTTCGTACGACTGAAGCATCCAATAGTTAACTAATATACTATGTTAACCATTTATTGCATTTTGGTCATTATGATTACCATTTAATATTTCATGTAATAGTGTAATTACTCAATTATCCAATGCTGACAGTTAGCAGCAAAGGGATGCTAATTTCATAAGTCAATACCTGATTTGGTTGTTAGAGATTTTGCATTACATACTAGGACGTAGATTTACGTTCTAGTAACTAGAAGCAACCTTTAATTGGGCCAAAGTAACAATCATATGAATTTTATATACATTTTCTAACTAAAAATGCTCCATGTGTAATGACTTTGTAGAGAATATAAATAACTTGAATAAATAACTTTTAATGTAAATATGTAAATTAGCTATCGAAATTATTTTTTGGAAATTTCATTCCAAACACAAAAAAATGTGTTTTACCTCAAAGTTCGTACAGAGATAATATTATAAAAGATGCAGTGAATTTGTATTTTTATTATCATATTTTGTTCACGAAGATTCGAACATAATGAATACCAAAATCAAAGATAGACGTTCTTTTCATTTCAGCGATACTATCTTGAAGTATTTAGATTCTAGAACCAACCATCTTTCTCTACATACTTTATCATATAATTTGGCTTAAGTTAAATATTATTATATTAATTATGAAAAATAGGTTTGAATATCTAATCATTAATCATTTGTGAAAATAAATATAGTAGGAAATAGTGTGCATCTGGAAAGCTATCAAATTATCAATTTAGATGAATGATTCAATATAGAAAAAAAATCATTCGAACAATTGAATCATCTTAAAACTATTTGGCAGGCAAAAGAATAACTATAACTATCCTTTCATAATAAGTTAGGTATAACTATCATACAGGTTTTGAATTACCTGAATGGGAGCATTAAATAAATTCTTTCATTTGTAAAGAGTACCTAGACAAACTGTGAATTGTTGTACTACAAACTTCCATTTCAAAACGCTGCTTCAAGCTGTCATTCGAACGCAAACATGATTTGATGAACAGAATGTTAGTTGTCGCTCACACTCGCTATCAGTAGTTATTCTGTGTAGCGTCAGCGAGATGCTTTGGAATAAAAAGCCTTTCTTTTGATATTTTTAACAGCCATTGTTAAATCTAGTGATCCTTACCTTGAATAGATAAAAATTAAGTTGTAAAATATTTGATGAGTACATAATAATAACAATGATTTTATTATATCATATGGAATTTTAGACAGTTCTTTATTTAACCATTACAAAATGAACCTCTTATATGTTGTAACAATTCAAGAGCATTACACTTCTGAGATTTATTTTCCCTGTGAATATTTGTTTGTCTTTCTTGTGAATCGAATGCAACTCTTCCTTTGAAGACAGACTGAACAAGCGACAGAGGAAAGATATGACAAATTGCCTCACAATGCGATATATTAACAGAATGACCAAGATACATTGGACAGATTTACCAATTGCCTCACAATACGATATACCAACTGATTGACCAAGATACATTGGACATATTTGACCAATACGATATACCAACAGACTGACCAAGATACACTAGACAGATTTGACCAATACAATATACCAACAGGCTGACCAAGATACATTAGACAGATTTGACCAATACGATATACCAACAGGCTGACCAAGATTCATTAGACAGATCAGTTTTGTGATTTAAATTCATTCATTTAAATGGTGTTTGCAAATTAATTTAATGCAACTTTAATAAAATGTCGTGTTATTCATTTTACTAATACACACTATATTTAAATTGGTGGAGAATAAATGACTTTATTGAAGGTAGACCAAAAGCAGATGGGAATACCTTGCCTTCAAATTCCATTGAAATTCATTGAGTGAACTTCCAATTGTGGTGACAGATAAACCGCTTTTTATTCCAACGAAAACGCCTATTTTATTGAATGCTGTGCATTTAGTGATAAAAAAAATCAGGAGATAATAATCACTGCATTTACTTGGTAATAAAAAACGTGATAATAATCACTTATTTTTAAAGATTTTGCAAAGAGTTCACATTAATGTAATTTATTCTCTAAATATGTAGATTAGTGATCATCACACACTTTCATTGCAATAAACACAATAAAGGTATTTTATTGCTATCTAAATTAGACGTGGCTCAGACGTCGTAAGAAACGAACGATGCCATTAATATTCGCTTAAGAAAATAGAATTGGACGGTTGTTTTTGTGGTGGAGTATCAGAAGAACTAAAGCAATTGGTTAGGGGGGAGATATGCAGATATTTTGTATCTTTTCTGGAACTATTTGCAAATTGCAAGGACACCTTCTGAACAATTGACATTTTATTTTATGATTGCTATACCATGGAGAATTGTTTATGAAGTAAATTTAAAATTTTAAGTAATAACTGAAATTGGTCGATAAATTAATGTAATAGAAAATGATATCCAGATTATTCAAGGTACATGCGAAAATTACTGCATATAAAATTATTGAATTATAACTATAATGTCAAAGAATAACATAATTTACAGCAATTGACTAAAAATTGTTATTATTCATAACATGCATTCAAATTAAGAGAGTCCATTAAACATTACCCAGGTAAGAAGGATTTATTCCTGGGATATTTCCTTTAATATCCCAGTAATAAATGCCTCTTGCCTGGGTAGTCTATAACCTCTGTTTTAATCATTACCGATGACGACGTATTGACTTGTAATACATTAAACAGCTAATTAATTAGGAATAACATCTATCCTCATACTGTTAATTTGAATCTAACTTAACAATTCAATTTTTATTACATAAAATGTGATTTTTGTGATAATCAGATTTCACAATTTGTACTATGACTAATTGGATCATTTATAACTATTTTATCATGTCGTCAATTAAAAATTATCAGATTTCAACTTTATGTTCTATAGCAATTCTTCAAATGGAGAACATTTCACCTTCCAAAAGTTGAGATTTAAATATTGAACGTTTCAATGAATCATTAAATACTAACCACACGTTACAGATGACAGAAACAGTTCATTAAAAAGGTTTGTAGCGTAACGAGGTGTGATACTTATTTGGAAAAAATAAAGGAAAACTTTGTAACAAATAAGTAACAATAATTATAATGTATATTGAGAAGTTTACAAGCATTCATACAACTCAATATAAAGAAAGTATATACAAAATAGCTAATCAGACAGAAAGGTAATTCACATACGCCTACTCAAACACATATGTATTAACATGTGTATAATTTTACCATACACACAAAGCAACACATGAATGTTGAAAATGAGGCAATATCAATAATACATCTAGATGTCATTACTGGCTAAGGTACGTTTTGCACCGATTTTTGCGATCAAAAAACATGTTTATTGAATTAACTTTTTTCGGAAGGACAGGAGTTATTTCGCAAAAGTTTGAAATATTCGAAGGGAACGGGGGGGAAAAATCATACAATTAGAGGGAGCTGTTATCAATATGCTATATTAAAGTAAAACGAATCTTTAAAGTCTCTTTAAATTTTGAAAGGGACTTGATTGATGCAAAGGACTTGATTGATGCTAGGACTTGATTGAAGCTAGGACTTGATTGAAGCTAGGACTTGATTGATGCTAGGACTTGATTGAAACTATGACTTGATTCAAGCTAAGACTTGATTGATGTAAAGGATTTGAAGGAAAATTACATAGCAAATAAAGGAGAATATGGGCAATATAAACCTTTGTAAACAAAGGTTTAAACAAAGTGAACGATATCGGTTAGTTTTATGAAAATGATTGCAAAGTATACTGAAATCATCAGGGTTTTTTCTCTCCATAACTAAGATATCTGTACATATTTTATGAATCACAAGGAATGATTCATATAATTTAAGATCATTTGGAGAAGCTGAAAGTTTATAAATGTTTGATAGTTGACACAGTAGAAGAATTTGATTGACAATTTTTTATTATATAAATAACCATTAACCAATACGAAAATTTAAATTGTTTTAGAGAGACCATCGGACTCTGAATTGAATTGTTAGAGCAAATCGCAAAACAACAGCTCCTAAAATCACTGCAGAGCTCAGTTGAACAGCTACAGAAATCAGTTTTCACAATAACTGCACGTCAAAAGCTGCACAAATGTGAATCTCACGAAGAGATGTTTAGGTGTTCTATTTTTGTCCACTTCCTGGTTTTGGATACTTTATTCTATTAAATAGTATAAAAGTGCTAATAAATATCTCACAGAAATTAACTTAATTCATTTGATATATTCATACATTTTTGAAATGTAAAATAAAACAAATAAAATTGTAGTAAATATGAGTTGATGAATTTCTTTCATTTTGGTTCATTATTACCATTTAAGAAATGTCTGGCCAAATTAAAAAGAAACTCAAAGAACAATTAAAAGAGTCTGAGAAGTTAATTACACTCACTGTCTTTGAAGGTGTCCAGGGAGTTCTGGCCCCCTTCCCCAGCCACCAGGGACGCATAGGCCCACACATGAAGAAGATTCCCTATCCAAATATTATTATCATACATTGTAAGCCGTTACTTGCATGGATATGGAAAGCATTCTTCACTTACTTTAACTGTCATTATTTATGTTATGGTTTAAAATTCAGTGCCTATTTCAGAGAATTCCTAAGGTAATATTCAGTATAATATATCTCATTTTGCGCTGCTGAATATGTCTCTCGTGACTTTTCATCTGAGTGAAGTAGGCGCATCGTTCTCGTATCAGTAATATTTCATTCACTTCGCCAATCCATCTTCTGTATCAACTGATCGATTCTGTTTCAGCAATTCGTCAAAGTCTCACTTCAATACACTCATAAATTTACGGCACACTTGACTTTCTCACTCTCCTTCAAACGTTAGTTTCCTATTCAATCAACTAAAAATGTTATCAACAACAAAATAAATTAATTTATGAATAAATTTAAAATAAAAATAGGAAAAAATATTTTTGGCTTATCACATTTTTGAAAAAATTGAACAATAATTGCATTAAAATTAAATTTATAAAATCTTCAAATTGAAAACAGTCACTACAATATTTCCGAGGTTCACTTTTCCTAACGAGTTGCCAAGCACGAGCTTTGAGCGGTGCTGAGGATCGGCACACACCTCTCCTTGCGACGAGCAAATAAGGACTGACCTGGAAGAGGTCGAGAGGTCAACTTTCTAGGGTTTCAACTTCCTCATGTACTTGCTTGTGATTTTGATTGAAACGCTTTATCCCTATCTCTACACAATATGAATTATTAATAAATTAAAGCTAAATGAATAAATTTTACGAATCAATTCCAAATGAGAGCAAAAAAACATCCGAAGTCATTCCGAATTCAGAAGGTTTAGCCCCTAAATCATTTAGAAGTAAGAGTCCTCTTCAGCTCCTAGCTAAGCTGTGTGAAGTTTTCCTAATCCCAATAGTTGGAAGGTAACTGCTGAGGGAGGACATTTTCCTCCCACGGGAATTACTTCAACATAAAATTCTCCCCACAGACACACTGATGTACAAGAGTGCTTCCAAATCATTGGATAAACTCTGGACTCTATTTGGATCAAACGAATTGACAGCTTTTCCAGGTGAGCTGAAAACAGGAGAAAAAAATAGTGAAGAAGTGAGGGACTTCAGCACTATTTCCATTCAATAGTTGTCGCGTTTACTTTCTGTATATTAAATTTTAATTTATTTAAGAAGATATTTTAAAATGAAATTATCAGAAAATTTTAGAAAAGTTAATGAAAAAGCTACATTTCTCCAGTATTGATGCTTTAATTATGCACTGATAAAACTAGAATTACATATTAGTCTGCACAATAAGATTCGGTATTATAAATTTGTTTATATTAAATTAGTTTAAAGGTAATTGACTAGAATGATTACAATATATTTTGTATAGTTCATGTCGAGTTGTTTAATCCTAATGATTAGTTATCCCATCGAATTTTCGGAATTATTATAAAGCTGTTCGACATTCAATAATTATTTTAATTAGTAATAATTACTAAATTTGTTCTGCGTTTTATACAATAAAACAACTTTCGGTACATTTAAAGAAAATAATATTTCTAGAATGAATAATTATAATGTTTATTATTGAGAAGTAGATAATTTTTCAATAATTTTGAATAAAAAATAATAATTGATATCGAAGATATGAGAAGAAACACAACAAAATACATGTATTTCAATCTTAAATTGAAGACATTATATCTACAGTATATCCCACAAAAAAGTACACTCGATTTTAAAATTAAATATAGGGTCGGGAGGGGCGAATCTTGCGCACTAAAAACTTTTGGGTTTTGCAACTTAGTTTTTGCAGATAGACGATTAATATTTGACATGAAGAACCGCAATATGGCCTTTTATACACCATCCAAAGGACAAAAAATTAGCATTTGTATAATGTGAGTTATTGACGAAAGTAGTGCGCAATTGAAATTGTCTTTGATGGGGCGATTCTTGCGCGCGAGAGGGGCGAATATCTGCGCACCCTTTAATTCCTTTCAATAGTGAAAAATAGCACTATTTAGTGTCTAGATACTTACTATAAAAATAATTCCAATGTGTTTAAAAGCATAAACAATCATATGATTCAAATTCAAAACTTGAGACAAACTTTTTTCTACCTGTTTATTTCAAGTTTGTAGAATGTATGTGTGACGTCATGAATGTTGTTTTCTATTCAGTATTAATTTATGCTTGTAATATTAGTTTATCTGAAGTATGACACAATTATATTTACTTATTATGTAACTATAAATATAATAAATAACTAGATGCCGGGCACTCATAAAGCTCATACTTTTGCCACCGCTTACAAATGACCTTGACCTTTAACCTGTTAACTCCCAAAATATAAACAAATGGTTCCTGAATATTGAAGCATCGTCCCGCCCAATTTCAGACAATTTGGTTGAATTCTTTTGTGTTATAAATGAACTTGACCTTTATTTTTACCTGATTGCTCACAAAATCTAATAAATTGGTTCCTGCATGGATAATTACCAACCGTCGACCAAATTTCAGTTACTTTGATTGAATACATTCTGCGTTATAAGTCAACTTGACCTTTAACCTGACCGCTTCCAAAAACTAACCAAACCGTTCCTAGATATTGACCAATCGTTCCATCAAATTTCAGACAAATTGATTGAAAACTTTTTGAATTATTGAGTTATAAATGACCTTGGGCTTTGACCGGATAACTCCCAAAATTTTACCAGATGGTTCCTGGAGATTAGTCAATCGATCGTCTTACCAAATTCAAAGTAATTTGATCGAAGACTTTTTGAGTTATGTGAGCAACAAGATGACAAACAAAAATATGTCGCTCAAAAGATAACCTTACGCAATCTATGAAAGTATTAATTCTTTTTAGATGTCAATTATAGCATATATAACCAATTTAGCATACATATCTAAAACGTTATTCAAAATACTGTTACACTTAGATATTTTCACTTTATGTCTCTCAAATTACGATAATAAGAATATAGAAGCAAATGGGTTTTTCGTACATCTATTAGGTTACGTGGAATATTCACTTGCCATTGTAAGGTCGGGGAGATACCCAGGCCAAGAGAGTGTCCATATGTATTGAATCCCCTAGACATAAAGGTTAGTCGTTGAACTCTTCCAGTCTTTCAATTCTTTCAAAAAAGATAAAATGTATCAGAATTTGTGAGTATAATGATACTATGAAGGTAGTAAAATTTCATCCAGAGTTGTGTCACTAGTCTTGTATTAGGTAGAACATTCCACAACAATATTATGAGGTCATGTTTCTGGGCGAAGACCAGATCGTCGGCAAGTATTATTGTTTTACTGTTTTAGGACCAAATGTTCCCAGGAGAGAAGAAGAAGTTTCAATCGGGTTATTAACAATATCTTTTGACCTTCTCTGTCAAAGAGGAAGAGTTCTTTGGTCTGTCTACAAGAAAATAGGTTGACCCACCTAATTCTTTGGTGTTTTTCAAAGGCCAACGGTTCAGGTTCTGCGCCAGAAAATCTCTGCTACGTCATTTTCTATGAAATCATCAGTTTCGTTGTCAATAGTACCAACGTAGTATGGCGCTGAAGAGGCCAAATTTCTTTGCGATAGAATCTTGGCAATTGACGTGATAACCACTCAAGTGTCTTGTTTAAGTAGTAAAAAAGTTCACCATCTTGTTGGAAGATAAATGATTGATTTTTGAAGTGTTTTTTTTTCATCAGTCCAATAGCTGGAACCACAATACTGTTAAAAGAGGATTGATCTTAGGCCGTTCTCCACGAAAATCAGAAGAGACTCCCCAAGTTTTCGAGATAGGGGAAATCTTGGATATCTTCTGATCATGAATATTGAATTGGGTTGGCTTCAATAATGAAGAGTTTCTCGTTAAAAAAATCTATTTCATACCTTGTCGTGTCCGCTTTAAGCTCTCTGAGAAGGACCTTTAATCTCTCAAGTCTCTTTTGCATTTTAAGAAGTGTGAGGACTTAGTGTTCTCTCATTTTGTAGGAAGACCACTGAAAATCCTTCGTGATGATGGTTCTAATTGAAGTCTTGGATCACATTCATCTATTTAGCTATATTTTGAATTTTTTCAAGTATTTCTTCGAGTCTTCAACATTGCACAAACCTTCTTAGCCATTTTCTTTATTCGAACAAGTACTCCCACTTCTAAACTTCTAGGACAATCCTCAGAAGTGACAAGCTCAACGAAGCTACTATTCACAACATGGTGCAATGTCGATTTGCAACTTTTAAAAGCATAATGATATCAGGGTTGGGTTTCCCTGTACGATGGTTTAACCCTGTCATTTTAGACCTGATATTTTCGATTTTATTAAAAAGAACCGAATAATAAGATTATATAACTATACTTAATAAAAAGAGCAAATGATAAACATGTATAGTGATATTTGATATGTTTAACTATAAATTTCACAGAAAAGACTAATTAATGACTTTAAATTCACCCTGATTTACAATTTCATATTTCGACCTATTATCTGAAATATATGTGGAATGTGTATGTTTTTAGTTGAAAGTGAAGAAATACACATAAATATAGAGAGTAATATTAGGCATTGAAAACTGTTTCATGGCCTAAAAATAAATTTCTATAGTGCGCAATATTCGCCCCGCCATGCAAAATATGGTGGGGCGAATAGTTGCGCACGGAAAAACTCCGCTAAATAAAAAAATTAAAAGTCTAGAACCTTGTAATTTTAACTGAGGCAACTTAAGTCAATGATCATCATGCACTAAAAACTTCAGGACATTATCTGGGATAGAAATTTTTTTATGACAAATTTATTTTTTAGGGTAATTCGGTAAAATGAATTTTCGACTAGGTATTTTTCATATGGTCTTAAATGTGATTTATTTCAACTATGAATAAATGCCTGTAAGCTGTTTTAATTTTATACAGAGTTACTACATATTTGAGCCGGACTATGACTATTTTTGTTTTTGGGCTAGCACATTCATAGCCCTTTAAACATGTGGTGCGCAATATTCGCCCCGTGTGCTGCTGCGCGAGATTCGCCCCTCCCGACCCTACTTGCTTTAAATATAAACATGTTTATTTAGATAACTGTATCTTTGATAGAAGGTTTTTATATTATTGATTCATTCATTATAATGCTTGCAAATTGTATGGAAAAGGTATTTCACTAAAATTTGAAAGCATAATAATGAATCAATAATATAATAATCATATGTATTAAAGATACGGAAATTTCAAAATCGAGTGTACTTTCTTGTGGGACATACGGTAGATATGATAAAAAGTAACAAGTACATATACCTAGAAATATTCACAATTGCACATATGGGGAAATTTGATGAATGTAATGGATTTCTCTTCAAATTTTCAGACTATCTATTTTATATAGTATTGATTGGCAATTTCTGTAGATTTATTAATAAAGAAAAAGGCGTTGCTGTTCGGATTCAATGAAATGCATGGTATTCAAATACTGGCAGTAAATCCCGGTAATAAGGATGGGGGGGGGGGGAGTTCCTCTCAGCCTACGAATACGAGCTGCCAATACATCTAAAACTAATTGGAGACCTGCGAGAATTGATAGAAAACATAAACCAACTGATTTGGAAAGCAAAACTAAAACTATATATGATGCAATACACAATTAAACCACAGTAAATTCAATTTACCTAGTCAAACACTTGATACCTAAGATAGCCAGTGCGAGAAAAATAGCTAATAATTACTGGTTTGTCTCCCATGAAGTGGGTCTAAGAATGTAAAGATATCGGGAATTAATGTTTAATAATAATACTTATTCCCGGGACAAGTAATGTGCTTATTTGGGACTTATCAGTTAAGAAATGTATACCTATTATTAAGCATTTTAAGTATTCAAAAATAATGAGACTGATATGTGTATAAATTTTATACAACAAGAAGAAAATTAAATATCTGACCGTAATTAAGCTTTTGAAACTATACTGTATTAAATAAGGGTTAATGTTGTAAAAAAATGCTAATTCATTCCTATAGACCCTTATTAAGTTAATTGAATTCTGGCCAATTCAGTATTCAAATTACATGCCTTGTTTGCAACACAAACATACACGTGATTAATTCTGAATGTATATATTTGTCTTCAAACTTATTGAGTTAGTCGATAGAACTAACTTCGTGACATCTTCAACTTTGTGTACAACCTGCAACTATTCCATCAGAATATTCTAATTTGAAATAGCACACAAGTGAGAAAAGGATCAATGTATTTGTGACAACAAGAACCTATTCGATAGCGAGGAAGTCAAACAACTCTCACTGACGGAACTTCGTCACCGGTCTTTCAGAAGAAAATTGAATAAATATACAGAGCCTATTTGCTGGGCTGGATGGAATAGAAACTCTACCACTGGAGTGATGAGTCGGCAGGAAGACATTCGTGTAACATATACAGGCTATTTCCTGCCACTCATTCATCTATTCTCCTCTGGAAATAAACAGTCAGGATATTTTTTATTCCTGGTGTTTCTATTGATAAGGTTTTCATGGGAAATTATATTACTATTCATATGGGTTTCTTCAATTTAAAGAAGAACTCTAGCTAGATACACGAAATATTCGTTATGAAATGAACTTCATTGAATATTTTAACACCCATAATAAATTTCAATATATTTTTATTATATTTTATTATACACAATATATAAAATCATAACATTAATTGCAGGTGATAATTAGAGAATGACATCATTGAATTAATTTGGAGCTAATTATAATAACTATAGCGAGGCTTGTATCAATGTAAATATTGTTTAGAGTGAATTTTCAAAATATGATAAATATTTCATTATTAATACATGACATACATGTATACATTGATATATCATATGTATAATTGATTTCATAATTTATATAGTAATACAATTCTGAATTTTGAGGTTACCAGAAATGGTATAGGTTTTTTTACAAAAAATAATTCATTTATAGAAAAAAAAACTTTTATGCAAATAACCAATTCCAATTACTGAGATAAAAGAACGTTAGATATAAATCTCTTTATGCATATTATATATTAAAGTTGCATGGGACGCTCCTTTGATTCAATATGTACTAAGTTTCGACCTCATTCCAGTCAGGCAAGTATGCCTCATTCACATACGGTCAAACATTTGAGACTGAATAGTAAACTCTGCATGTGGTTATTATATTTACCTTTACAGATTGCGGAAGGTAATATTTTAGCTAGCATTTATTTATTCAATTGTCATCTTGTTATTTGCATAACTCAAAAAGTCTAAAAAACGATTGCCCAATGTCCAGGAACCATCTGGTAATATTTTATGGCAATCAGGTCAAAGGTCAAAGTCATTTATAACTATTTCTCAAAAAGTATTTAACCATATTGCCTGAAATTTGGTAGGACGATGGTAAGTATGCAGGAACCAGTTTATTAAATTTCGAGAGCGAACAGGTTGTCAAGGTCATCTATAAGCGTCGGCGAAGACAAGCGCTCTATAAGTGCTCGTCATCCAGTTACCTTCGCAATCTTGCGGAAGGTTATATTTTCATCGGAATTTATTTATTTATTTATCATCTTGTTATTCACTTAACTGAAAAACTATTCAATCAAATTGCCTGAAATTTGGTGAAACGACTGGTCCATGTCCAGTGACCTGCATCTAGAATTTTGGGAGTGATCCGGTCAAAGGTCAAGGTCACAGTCATTCATAACTCAAAAAGTATCAAACCATATTGCATGAAACTTGGTGGAACGATTGTTTAATAAGCAGGAACCATTTTGATAGATTTTGGGAGTGATCGGATCAAAGGTCAAAGATCAAGGTCAAGGCCATTTGTAACTCAAAATGTATTCAACCAAATTGTCTGAAATTTGATGGTACAATTGGTAAATGACCAGGAACGATCTGGTAGAATTTTGGACGCGATCCGGTCAAAGGTCAAGGTCAAGGTCATTTATAACTCAAAAAGTATTGTACCATATTGCATGAAACTTGGTGGGACGATTGGTTATTATCCAGTTAGCAGTTTCCTTAATTTTGGGAGAGAACGGGTCAAAGCAGAGGCGAAGGTATGCGCTCTACCGAGTGCACATAATCCAGTTTTACTATATTATACCACTTGTGAAGCAAGACTGAAGTTTAATGGAATAGTTATAATAATAACAAAACAATAATTAATGAAGAAAAAATAGTATTTATTTTCATTTTTCAGAAATGCAGTACTTTAATATTAGTATAGTTTGTTAAATATTTAATGGTCACTCTCACTCACTCTCTCTCTCTCTATTGGATTACAATCGCCGCTCTAATTTCATTTCCAACTCCTAAACTTTTCAGAAGTTAATAATTTTTGGACATCTTTTTTTGGTGCTCTAAATTTACTGGTTTAGTCGAGGGACTGAAATAAATGGCGACTCTTTCCTCTTTTAAATTATATACTCATTTAAGGAGTTTGTGCCAGGATAATTAAATGAGTCTCCTATATATTATGTGGATAAAGTTTAAATGATTAAGTGAAACATTTTGAAAAGTAGAATTTTTGAATGCCGTTGAAGATAGTTCTTAAAAAAAATGTAGAAAATTTAAACAAATAATTTGATAGAGCAAATCAATCTTTTTTAAAGTTAATGATGAAGTTGCTTGAGACTAATAATTTCAATTGAATCCATTGCACATTGTAGTAATATCACAAGTAATTCACAATAACCAATATGACACAGTAACCGCTATAGCAAGTTACAAAAAGATGGAAGGATCTTTTCAGTTTACCAAGTCATTGAAACTGAATGATATGGTACTTGCTATCGGCTACTGTGCCATATCAGCTACAGTGCCCTATCGGCTACTGTGCCTTATTGGCTACTGTGCCATATTGGCTACTGTGACATATCGGCTACTGTGACATATCGGCTACAGTGCCATATCGGCTACAGTGCCATATCGGCTACTGTGCCTTATTGGCTACTGTGCCATATCGGCTACTGTGACATATCGGCTACTATGCCATATCGGCTACTGTGACATATCGGCTACTGTGCGCCATATCGGCTACTGTGACATATCGGCTACTGTGCCATATCGGCTACTGTGACATATCGGCTACTGTGCCATATCGGCTACTGTGACATATCGGCTACTGTGACATATCGGCTACTGTGCCATATCGGCTACTGTGTCATATCGGCTACTGAGCCAAATCAGCTACTGTGTCATATCAGCTACTGTGTCATATCAGCTAGTGTGTCATATCAGTAACTGTGTCATATCAGCTACTGTGCCATATCAGCTACTGTGTCATATCAGCTACTGTGTCATATCAGATACTGTGCCATATCGGCTACTGTGACATATCGGCTACTGTGCCATATCGGCTACTGTGACCTATCGGCTACTGTGCGCCATATCGGCTACTGTGCCATATCGGCTACTGTGCCATATCGGCTACTGTGACATATCGGCTACTGTGCCATATCGGCTACTGTGCCATATCGGCTACTGTGACATATCGGCTACTGTGCCATATCGGCTACTGTGTCATATCGGCTACTGAGCCAAATCAGCTACTGTGTCATATCAGCTACTGTGTCATATCAGCTACTGTGTCATATCAGCTACTGTGCCATATCGGCTACTGTGCCATATCGGCTACTGTGTCATATCAGCTACTGTGCCATATCAGCTACTGTGTCATATCGGCTACTGTGCCATATCAGCTACTGTGCCATATCGGCCATTCTGCTATATCGGTTACCGTGCCATATCGGCTACTGTGCCATATCGGCTACTGTGCCATATCAGCTACTGTGCCATATCGGCCATTCTGCTATATCGGTTACCGTGCCATATCGGCTACTGTGCCATATCGGCTACTGTGTATTTACACTATTAATAACAGTGTTTCTGCATTAAACACCAAGAAAATATCTCATGACAATACCACTTTAATTTATTAGTATTCCTTAGCAATAGATAACGGCAGCCTAATAGTAATAGTATTTTATCGTAAAGTATAGACAATTCAGACCATATCATTGGAATCTTTTTTGACAGAAAAGATAGATGACAGTGTGAAGCGTTTTTAATAATGATTAATTACAATTGGATTATCGTCGAAACTTTTATCGTCGATTGTAATTCTCTGACAGGGTTAGCAAATTTATAGTTTTTCTTTTGTAGTGCAACAACACTTCTGTACTGAAGAAAAATAAACTTCCTTCTCTCGATGTCTCAGTAGAAAAAAATCGTTAGGATCTAAGGAGACAGATCTTGAAAGCCATGGAATTGCTTGCTTGGTTCAACACGATAAAACATTTTTTTTATTTCACTCAACAACATGAAAAGAGAAAAGGAAATAGCAAATTGAAATTATATTATAATACGTTTTTAAATGTATGGAGATCAGTATATAATACAGGTATATTATTACCATAAAATTCATAAACATAATAATATAAAAGATGTTCATAATTAAAGCTCCAGTCTACTTTTGAAAATTCTTAACTTATTACCTCCGCAATATTGCGGAAGACTATGTTTTGATCGTCAATATTTATCCCCGTACGAATAGCATGGGAAGTTTTTATTTATCTGTTTGTAATCTTGTTATTCGCATTACTAAAATTCATTCAACCAAATGTTCTGAGATTTGGTCAGGCGATTGGTCATCATCCATGAACCATTTGGTTAGGTTTTGGGAGCGATCGAGTCAATGTTCAGAGTCTAAGTCATTTACATCTCAACAAGAACAAAAATATGTAGCGGCGGTGAAAGAATGAGCTCTACAATTGCCCGTTCTACTTGTATTTGCAACAAAAAATTAGGAAGTATAATGTACTCATAATCTTAATATTATTGAGTCAAAACAATCAACATTAAAAAAATTGGAGAAAAAAGTAGCTTCGATTGTTTAAGGTTAAGACTAATAATTCCACATTTACTGCATAGTATTACCACTTTTTCAAGAGGGTAGTACTAAATAAACTTTAATACGTTCACTACTTAGAGGTACACAATTTTACCACTATGTACATTACTGATAGGTGGTACCAACATAATATATCAGTGTCAATATTTTAAACATGAATTAAGTTGTGGCAATGTGTACTTCATTTATCCCACAGTCCTTATAATGCAGACTAGATCAATAGGTACACACAGAGATACTCAGCTCCTCCTGCTATTGAGAAACAGTAACGTAAACTTGGGTTTACTTTACTGCGTTTTGAGCATATATAGTATCAAAATATATTGAAATATTAAAGTCAGTTTTTTTCAATTAGTTTCGTAGTTCGGTTGCGCTTCCCCTGGTTATTTTTATAATTATAGATTGACATCTTATAGCTTATTATTGGAATTGAAAATCAATAGGTACTATTAACCGAATGAAGAGGACTGATACTGAAGGTATCTTCCATTCGTCTCACTTCACTCCATTTAATTAATATTTTAGCAACAGTTATCTCTAGAGTCTATGATGCATGCGACTTTGCAGAAATGAAATTGGTGCTAGACTAAAAATTGGTATTATATTTACTAGAAATCTAGAAATAACCACAGTTAGTGTATAAATATTAAAAGAAATAGTAATGTAGTCATTTTTATCCGAGACAGATTAACTGAATTATATGGCGGAGTAATTTATTCTATTATCTAAATTATTGTTTTATCAACTATGTTAATATATAAGTCTATAGATCAATAGAAGTATATCCTTTCTTTTAAACATTACTATTTAAGTCTATTTTTGCATTCTCATTTTATAAAATTCGCATATATTCATTTATTATTTTTTACAACAAGATAGCAAAATTAGTTAATAATAGAAAATGTCCTATCATATATTCAATTTATACTCCTCTAATTAATATTCCATTACATATAAATTTAAGTAAAGATTTATATCCAATTGCAATTCACTTAAGATTTCATTATGTAGTGAAATAACTAAATAGAACAGTTAGTCATCAATTTTTTCGGTGTTGTCATCATAGAAAATTACTCCTACTAAAAAATTGTATGGGTAACTAAAGAAATAATATCAATTTTCCAAAATTAATGCTCAAATTTCACACCGGGTTTCCTTTTAATTGAAATTACTCAACAGTAAAAAGTTCGATAAAGCGCACAGTCTAGAAATAATGAATTGTCATCTTTTTCGAAAAGGCTAACGTGGTAGTGATCGGACACTTATTTAGCGTCACAGTACTCGGAAAGTGTTGGATATCACACAGGAAAAAAGGGCATTTTGAACACAACTAATTTTGCGATCATATATTAACAATAGTATATTTTATTACAATAAATCAATGGTTTCAGATATGAACAAAAGGAAACAACAAATATCATCAAAATCAATATATTTTGCGTCCATCAATAGAAACCTCTAGCTAGGTACACACATTTTGCAACACAATATCACATACTCACATTCACTGATATAGTAGCATCACATTTCGGTCACAAGTGAAGGGAACGATGGCGAGGTAACTACCCTGCAAACAACTCATGTGGTTCTTATTTAATCAAAACATGTATATTGTATATACCATGGAAATTTGGTAGATTACGTGTATGTTGTTTGACATTTTGCTATGACTGTTGAAAATTACATATTGTAGACACCTATTATAAGTATCTATAGTAATTGTCATGTGGATATAAATGATGTCAATTTAGTCTCTTTTTTTTATTATAAAAGGGCATAAACACATGTTTCTTATGTGTTCTTATGATAGTTACATTAATTTAATGTGGATTACACATTTTTATATTGTATTGTCACTTTAAAATCCTTAAGTCACATGGTACGCAATATTTAATTGATTGCAGGGTATTGTTGAAATCTTAAATTTTCAAAAAATATATTTAGTTTTAAAATTTTGAAGTTATCTATAAATTGACTATATGACTAAAGAGACAATTCATAATAAAAGACTTTTCATTTCTCCAATTTCTCGTTTTTGTTCATTTATCGAAACTAGAAAAGGTAACTATAATGAAATTGCCTGCTTTGGTAAGTAACATTAACATTATCCACAGCCAATATAAATTATCTACAAAATATACATCCTTATTGCCAATATTAACAGTTACATCGCAGTATATTAGATACATAAATCACAAAATAACAATTACAGTATAATAGCGAAAATACGCATATTGCTTAGTATTAATTCTATTCAAAACTCTATTGAACTAAATGATGACAAGATTTTAATTACTTGACATTACTACACCAATTTAAAAAATGTAACATTAATTGTGTTTCCCCTAATAGTAAAGAGAGGAAGACAATACATCATCTGCATAGAGGAAAACAGTCACATTTACTTAATTCCTAAGTAACTATTTGCACTGTGTTCAATATTGCGGTGTGATCTAAAGGTTAATTTTCTTTCCTCTACAATTTAAAAAATATAGGTAGTAAACAGCGCATACGGTTTTTGAAACCGCATTATTTTTTATCGATTCTGCGCTGCAAGAATAACGTTTTTACGGATATTGTTTTTAAGGTTAACTCTTCTCTGATTGGGAGGAAGAGCCAACACTCAACAGTTACTTCTCCGCTCCTTTTTTGCACCTCTTTTTTTTACTCTAAGTAGTTATGAGTTGAATAATTTACATTACAATTCGAATAATGAGAACTTTGAAACTCTCAATTTAGATAGCTGTAATGGAGTTTGTTGTACCGCTAGTTTGTTCATGGGGATTCGTGGGCGGAACGCCAGCGATTCACTTATTGGTCAATATTCATAGCCAATCAATGAATTCGTAACCTTATAAACATTATTCGAAATGACATATTCACAAGAAACGATATTTTAAAAGTATATTGTCAATGGTATAACCTTTTAATTTCCAACCTTAGAAGTGCCACCCTAATATTGCTCAAAATATATACACTTCAGCACTCACAATTTTATTATTTATAGATCTTTGTATATATTTCATAATTCAGAAGTTAAACTAAAACTATTCTAAAAGAAATAATAATTACAAATCTGACTATTAAATAATGAAAATAAAAATATTATGGAAAATGACGGTTGTCATTATATAAAATATTTGATGTGAAAAAAATTGAACCCATTCTTTATATATAAGTACCTATTTTTTTAACCTATAAAAGGTTATAAACCTATATAATACAATAATTTAATTTAAAATAGTTAGCTAGATGGAATATAAGCATTGTAATTGTTGAAAAAGAACAATTTTCTATGTAAAGGTTACCATCATTAATAAAATTAACTGCTTTATCCAATTCACATTCTTAAAAACCAAACAAAATTATATATCACTAATATCATTCACAAGGAAATAATTTGAAATATAAATTATTTTAATACATTCACGAATTTTCAAACGGTAAATCGTTCACAATAAAATTGGCCAATTTGCAGCAGAAGAATGATGTGACCTGTTGAGATAACTTTGATATATTTTCTTTAGGCAGTCCCATTTTAGTATATATGTTATCAATCTGATTTATACCTATAATTGAGATCAAACGAATTTTCTATGATAGATAATAATTTATTGTGAACATCAACATACTATTTTGATGATTTTTTTTTGTAATATTTATCGTAACTTTCCAGACTTCATTAATTGTATCAGTTGCTGATACTAATTCTACTTATAAAATGAAAGCAATCTTTAACGATTGAATATGCACTCATATTTTCACAGGAGAATACATTCAACGACTCGCTCTAAATACGAGTATCAACTTCGAATATATTCAATTCTCAGCTTAAATTTTTTTTAATCTTTCATATTCAGCCACTTGAAGTGTTATTATGTCTAAGCAATTGATGTGTACGAATTAATTTTTAAGATAGTATTTCCTTATTATTCAATGGTATTTATTTACATAATGTAAAGAACAAGCTGAACTATTCCAACATCTTAAAATATTTATCCGATAATGCATTTCTTAACATTTCAAATATCTTATAAGTACTGGCAGAATTGACTTTTTGGCAAATTATTGGCATTTTCAGTTAGGTTGCTGGCGTTCAGATTGAACTGATGCCGCCGCCATTGCTCTGCTGAGACTCTGGAAGACCGTCACTAGGGGGCGCTGAAAACGGAACCAAGTGACGTGGCATCAGATTACTGAGGTGGGGAATAAAAAAATAAACACGTTAAGTGCAACTAAAAGAGCTGTATTTCCTGAAATTATATATAAATGTAATTTTAACAGTATTTCTTGAGACTAATCAATATTTTGCCGATAAATAGATAGGTATCTATTTTACTAGTAACATTGATACATTCTCGTGTTTCTAGATTACAATTAGTTACACTTCACTCGCATGTTTCTAGGTTATAATATGTTAAACTTCATTCACTTATATCTATAGGTTACAAAATGTTGCTCTACTAATTTTGTTTGCAATAAATTACTTCACTCACATGTATCTGAGTAAAACTATGTTAATTAACTCATGTGTACCTAAGTTGTTTCACTCACGTGTATCTAGAGTAAGGTGCCCCAACCACCATCAAAGGGGATCTGTTGACACTCAGTCTCCACAATCCTCTATGGTAACCCCGTCCATCCAAGTCCCATATTCGCCAGCACTGTCAAATAGAGAGATAAATAAGTTTCGGGAAAACTATTGTACTTGACTAAAAATAAATGTTAATTTTGAGTTTATTGGTTCTAAATCATAAAACTAAAAAGAGCATGTTTTCGATACTGTAATTTCCTACCACATTGAGCAGTGCTAGTCATACCTTAGCTAAGTAAAGCCAACTCCTGAAATCCTGTTTGTTGGCCATGCTTATGTAGAGGACATAAGTCTTTGTCTCCTCTAACGATGGGGGTGGT
The DNA here is from genome assembly GCA_947561585.1 of Caprella mutica. Classification (NCBI taxonomy): domain Eukaryota; kingdom Metazoa; phylum Arthropoda; class Malacostraca; order Amphipoda; family Caprellidae; genus Caprella; species Caprella mutica. The sequence continues at coordinate 100,484 of CANNZV010001655.1, forward strand.
ACTGAAGATTCGTTACAAGGGTTCAACGACTGGTGGTTCAGAACAGTGGCCTCAGAAAACAACTGATGAAGATGCTCCTCATACCTACTGCTCACCAATCTGCATGAAAAGAAAGACGCTGTAATATAACCATAAGCTAGTTAGACATCATCATTTTCAGTTGAAACTAAATTTGAATCAAACCATCTAATATACAGTTTTGCTGTCCCATTATAGGTATAGAAAAAATAAATTATATGTACAGCCTAGATCTCATAGTCCTCACTTATCGACATCTTTCATTTCGACATAGGGTAGAGTGTTGAAGGCGTGCTTCTTGAAATAGGTGTCTTGGAAGTAGGAGTTCATATTCAGACCACTAGAACCGAAGTGGTAAGTTCTGGAGACATCTGGCACTACACACTCCCGGTTACGACGCACTTCGTCAACACGCAACCACATGTCCCAGTCCCACATCTAGTCAAGAAAATGAATAAATAAACTAGAAATAATAGAGCAGATGAAATTATTCGTAATAATCTCTTTAATCTCAACTTTGATAAACAATGGATAACCCTTTAGCGAGCCACTTTTTTTTGTTTTTCTGACTTTGAATAAAATATTTGATAACTTTTTTTTGAGTTTAGACATCAGTGAGGATATGCATAAAAATCATTTGATGAGAATTTTTTTTTAATTTATAAAAAAAAATTGAAGAGGACACATATGGCCAGTTGGTCCCATGGGACTACAATATGAAAGGAGACACGAGTGTCCACCTGATTGCTAAAGGGTTAAATTTATATTATCCTATTCTTACGACCTATCTACAACCCTCATCACGAATATTATACATCCATTAACAAGTGTATAAGTGCTATTTACTTTTTCAGGAGTGGGCCACTTGTTCTCCAGTTCATCTTTGTAGAGACTTCTCTTCAGCATCCAGCCTAAGCCTGGCATTGTGTCAACTCTGAAACAGAAATATTAAGACACTATTTACACTAACTATAATTGTATTGAGACACAATTTACTCTAGGCATTATTTAGTATTAACACTACTTATATCAATATAGAGACTGTTTTACACAACCTATAATATATTAAGACACTATTTTCACGCACTATAATAATACTGAGACACTATTTACACTACCTATAATACTGTTGAGACACTATTTACACTACCTATAATACTATTGAGACACTATTTACACTACCTATAATACTGTTGAGACACTATTTACACTACCTATAATAGGTTCTAGTTAAATTTCTCGTAAACAATTTGTCGAAATAAATGCTCGAAAAACAATTACTCGAATTATCAAATTGCTCAAATGAACAAAAATTGCTCGAATTATAAAATCGCACACAGTTTTTTAATTTATAAGTCAGATATTCATGAAGTGGCGCTGCACCTAACCATCCTTGTTTTTTTTAGTAAATGATAATAACAGTTTCAATTTCCTAGGGACCGTTTGTTTCATCTCGTTTGCAACATTTTAAAGGATATGATGAGGTGAAGTGGTACTATTCATGTTGTTTTTATTGTAAACCCCGACTAATTTTGTAAATTAATTTTCAACTAGTCTAAATCTAAGTGTGTGGCATCACCTCAATAGGTGAAATAACTCAAAGATATAGCAGAATAATTTTATCTCGGAAGTAAAGTTTCAATATATTCACGAAAACTATTCAGTTAATGGCTAAGTAGAGGGCTAGTTGTTGAAAATTTGAAAACAGTTATAGCTAAATTGTGGTTGTATATGTATGGGTATCATGTGGCATATTTGGGTATTTGTTGGTAATCTTTTCGGGTGTATATTACATACGGTTGTGCGGAGTTTTGATTTCTCTACATATTGTGAGCATTAAAAGGTAAAGCTACTAGCCTACTTGACTGCTTCTTCCAGTCCCTTGTACTTAATTTAATTTTGACGATAGTGATATGGCCTTTGGTTCCGAAGCAGACGTTAAATCTTACTAAAATAAATTTAACACGACCTCTGTTATTCGTGCCACTTGTTTATTTATATTTTTCCTACTCTACCTAATTTCCCTATAAAGAAGATGACTATTCCTCTTCTACCACATTCGAGCAATTAACCATTCGAGAAATTAATCATTCGAACAACTGTTCATTCGAGCAATTAATCATTCGAGCAACTTTTCATTCGAACAATTGTTTTCGAGCAATTTTCTGGCTACCTCTATAATAATAATATAATATTAAGACACTATTTACACTACCTATAATAATATTGAGACACTATTTACACTACCTATAATAATATTGAGACACTATTTACACTACCTATAATAATATTGAGTCACTTCTGTCTCACATGTATAGCAGTGACTGGTCACTGTTCTCTCACCTATATAACAGTGACTAGTCACTGCTTTCTCACCTGCATAACAGTGACTGGTCACAGTCTCACCTGTATAGCAGTGACTGGTCACAGTCTCACCTGTATAACAGTGACTGGTCACAGTCTCACCTGTATAGCAGTGACTGGTCACAGTCTCACCTGTATAACAGTGACTGGTCACAGTCTCACCTGTATAGCAGTGACTGGTCACAGTCTCACCTGTATAGCAGTGAAGGGTCACTGCTGGTGTGTTCATATCCCTGGTCGTTCCAGGCACTCACGCAGTACACTGACGGGTCTTTTTCTAACAAAGTCAGTGTTTGACTGAAGAAACTGAAAATCAAAATAATTAAATGAATATATGTTTGACAATAAATGTTCACTGCTATTTATACTATTTTCAAGTGTATCGTAAACACATTATTAAAGTCATAATATAATTCATATATCATTCAATATATCATGTATAGTAATTAATGAACGGTTTGAAGCCAAGAGCAATGTTGCTGACATCAAACGAAATTAAATACAAAGTACTAGGAGAAGATGTCAGAAAAGGAAGTGACTCAAAAGTATCCCTGCAGACTGTTGTACCTGAAGAAGTCAGGAGAAACATCCAAGTCCTCCTCCAGCAGGATGATGTGCTGAGCCAGAGGGAAGATGTTGAATGTTGCGGTGATGGAAGCCTTGTAGTGCTGACTGATGCGCGCGTTGCGTACCTGCGTAAGCGAAAAATGTTAGGGAAATTGCATCCAAGATTCTTCAAACTATTTTCTAAATGAGTAAACTTTAGGTCAAATAAGAGTCAGACAAAAAAATTTATTTATAATCACTTTTCACGTTTTTTCTCCAAAACTGTACAAAGAATATTTGAGGATTGTTCAAAATTAACTTTCACATTAAAAGTAATGAGCAAGAATTTTCAATATGATTTTCTCGTTTTTTTCACCAATTGCTAATTATTTGAGTAACTTTAAAAAAAGTGAGTGAACTAATATTGTTTTATTTTAAATCAAGTATCATAAAGTAGCAAATAGAAAGTCATTTAAGTAGGTAGCTATCCAATGTTTTTCCAGCCAATGTTACTCATAAAACATTGAAAATTTGATCAATTAGATACCAATATTTTTTCTTTCTACTCCAGGTAACAAAAAGTTTGAAATGAGAATAAATAACAAGTACCTACTATATCTAGTCTCCAAACAGAAAATATCACAGTACTACCTTCATTGAAAAGAGAAACTTTCTTTGGAACATTAATAGAAAACTATATACGATAGTGAACTATTCTATTATTTATCATAGATGGTATTGATTTTAAAATTATAAAGTAATAATACAGTATTATCGTTAAGTTTTTCATAATGAGATAATTCATTCGAATTTAAATCATCGTAAGAGTGAATTGGTATCGGTATTAATATACGGTTGTGTCAATCCTTCGGTAGCTCAGTCGGTAGAGCGGTGGACTGTAGAAAGTACACAGTTATCCATAGGTCACTGGTTCAAATCCGGTTCGAAGGAGAACGTTTTCGTGTGAATCACATGTTCACACGTTACCCAGAGTGAAAACTATTGTAGGGAATAAAGAGATCGAACATACCCGTAATTTACTCTCGGGAAAAGACGATTTAAAAAAAAATGAGAAACTACAGAAATTAATGAGCCATATAACTCAATTTTAAAATGAGATTGGAAAGAAATCATTGAATGTTAGTTGTAAAGTTAAGTGATTTTAATTGAAGTTTTCTTGAATGAAAATACACTTCTTGTATTTACGGCTATTGATTTATTATTCAGTTAAATATATTTACTAGTCTGAGCTTTTTATACTAATTTCCGAACCTTCACCCCATTTATCATACCACTCCCCCCCCCCTTACCCCCAAAGGTGTGTGCTGAATGCCCCGCAAACCAAACAGCTTCGTCACCGCCAGGGGCTCCTCGTAGTAACCGTCAATGAACACTGTGATCATGTCAGGATTCACCCCGGGGGAGGACAGCAGCGACCGGAGGGATCTGAACAGAGGAGGTGGAAGGGAATATTACACTATTAAGAGAAGAAAAAGACTGTACTCTTTTATTACTACTATTATTAATAGCAATAGAGAGTAATTATGTTCTAGGACTGAGTGTGTACATAAATAAATATCACGAATTGTAGACCATGTCAAATAACTTTCTTCCAATTATTGGGAAGAAATATATAATATCTTTGAATATATTGGATCAATCAATCAATTATAATTTATCAATATTCCCTATTATTTTTCTTGATTAGAAGACCATTTTTAAAAATTCCAAAGAACTTAAATTTCTGGAATTACCTGCAACAGTCAATCAGTTCTAAATTAGTAACTTACCTGTAGAGGTAATGTGGTCTGTTACTGGCAATAATAGAGACAGGAACATCGTTAATCTGATTGTTGAGGAGCTGAAAAAAGAGGTGAATTATTCTATGAAATGTAAATTGTAATACGTCATCAAACCTACCAATAATTACCAAAATAACTAATTTAATCTAATTCGACATTGTTTTATTATATAAATATAAAAGAGCTTCAAGCCAATAAGTAAAAGGAAAGACGTTTCTACCTTACATTGAACTATAAATATTTCTAATACCATTTATCTCCCGTAGAATATAAACAAGAAGGAGAAACTAATTCTCCTGCAAGCAAAATGCCTAAATGAGAAGCCATTTAGCTATCTGGCAAGATAGAGAACTGTCAGGAAATAAGCTGGAAATGAGTGCTACCAGGTCGCTTGAGCATGAGACAGGCTATCTACCAGGAAACAGTCAGTTACTTTACACAGCCGGTTGTGAAGTACAGATAATTCATAGCCTCGAGTGCAGTGATTTAGTGGAGAAGGTGAGGCAAGAATATACACTGTATTTGAACATCACGAGAAAACTTATAATCACTTCTTATGTTACAAAATAAATATTGAAACTTTAATGGAAATTATTGATTATTTATTCTAAATCATTTTGGTAGAAGCTTCAATAACATTGTTAATGAGATGAAATATGATGAAAATGAAGTCACTGGTTTACAGTTGAAGATATTATTAACTAGGATGACACTAGGTAGTTATTAGGCACTAGTGTCACTCTATAACTCACTGGTTTGGAGGTAAAGCCTAGTGGTGCTGGTTCTTCACAATCACACACAGACCCGTAACCTTCGATATGGCCGCAAAATTTCGCCCGTCGTTGGTTTTCCACAGTGTCTGACCATGTACACTCACTCTCTGGGAAAAGAATACTCATTTTAATGAATATAAGCATTTAATTATATATAACCATATTCGCATATAGTGCTTGCCACATAATGAACACTATAAAAGATATTATGTACTATTATTATAGCTATATCAAATGACGATAGTAATTATTTATTTGGAAGAAAGAAGATGGTGTAGAATTACAGAAATAAAATTAAGCAGATTCATTTTCATATGAAATAAAAACTGTGATCAAAGCAAAAGGCGACCATTTTGAAATTTGATATGTTGCTTTGGTTCTGAATATATTTTATTGAAACCATTTAAAAATTTTCACGTTATTCTAATTTTAATTAGATTCTAACTTTTGTATGGTAAAATCTTTTTGTATAACCATGTAGCTATACTGATTTATGATTCATGAATACAAAGAGTAGAGTGATATATTGATGAGCCACTTATTCATTTATATATTTATTACGAGTTACTTATTTACTAGTACTTCCCCATGACTGCCTCACCTTCTGCAGTAACCAAAGGCACCTCAGCACGCAGCAGTACAGCAGTGCCCCAGGTGTTGAAGTCAGGGCTCTTACTCGTCTGCTCCGCCCTCCAATCCTCAGGTAACGGGGATGTTGATTTGGAACGTCTGTGGGGGCAACAAAAGAATATAAATACTGGGATATGTACAGCAAGCAACCATGGTCTATGGTTAAAATGATATTCGATAAAAATAATAATAATTATCTTTAATGCTATAATTATATTCATCTACAGTCTTGAGTTTATACCAATTTGAAAATTCATTTTTTTTGAATAATGTATTAGTTTTCGTATATATATACGATTATTATATATATTATAATGAACACAAATTCACCGCCCAGAGTGCTAATGAAGGTTATCATTACACTGCAATAATATTAACTTTTTCATAATATTGTTTTTTCTTTCATGGATCATAGAGGAAATGCATCAACTAATGGATATAAGAATATAGAATAAAGAGTATTATAATAATATGATATTAACAGAGTTACGCAAACCAGTCCAATTGATTATTGAATGAACTGTTGACTTCTAGGTTAGTAAGGTTTAAGTGTTATGGCTGTAATCATTACTTTCTTGAACAGGATATTTTGTCACAGTTAGAACCTTCATAACACATTCCATCAAAAATGCATAAGTTTATATATATACGTATAAGTATTCTAAGTAAATCATTTATAGTTTTCATTATTTTACGTTCAACATTTTTCCACATTTAAAGCCACACAATACCGTCGCAGTATAATTATGAGCAAAATAAATAGTAAAGGTACAAACTAATGAATTCATCATTTCGATAAAGAGAGTGTAGTTCAGAACACAGGAGAGTTTTATCGACTGGTACCTGTTAGCAAAGCTGCTATTTGCAATCCTTCTGTTAGCCGAGTGATCGACTGGTGGAGTATTAGAAAGACCATCGGTTGTGACAGTGACAAAAGCCCACATGTCACGCCAGCCCAATTCATCAGCTCGCAAAGCACCAAGCTTACGTAAAGCATTTCGGGCAGACCGCTTTAGATTATAGGTACCTTCGTCCTGAGAAAAAGAATGAACTCTTTTAGCCAAGGAAGATGATATGCAGTAAGAGTTCTATTCCTGCAGTAAGTAATTATTTCAGTCTTTCTACTATTTAGCTCTGAGAAATAATGTTTTAACTAAGTATTTTTCAAAGATTTCTGATAATTATGGTAGCGTAAAAGAGAAATCAATACTATAATCACATTACTTAATTTGAGTACCATACCATAAATTGTCACATTATTATAGCAGTATATATATGCTACCACTAAATATTGTACTTGTAATTTTAAGTCATTTAAGCATAATTTTCTTCTAACTATCATCACGATTATAATAATGATACACACAATAATTTGATAAATCACCCAAATATGCTGCCAACAGAAAATTTATCAGCTGAATGGAGGCTTTACTAATGATTTTCAATAGAAATGTGGATAATTTTGATAAAAGAAATTTAATTAAATCAATAAATTTTTCTTGCATTATTATTTTGTACAGCATTTTTAATTAGCTATATTCCACATTTAAATTACAATATACGCTTCTGATATTATTAAGCTGTGATAAAAATGACACGAATTTTAGGACAATTCGAAGTACATAATATAGCTACTTTATGTATTTCAGATTGAAAAAAAAATCATTAAATTACGAGCGAAAAACAATTAATTCAATTAACAGTTATCGCGATTGAAAATATTGACAAATTAATAACTAGTCAATCAATTTGCGTTTCATTCTAACTGTGGTGTTCCTTTAACTCCTAAGGTTGAATCCGATGGAAAATAGTCCTGGAAGGAACACAGCTCATCAATCATATGTCATTCGCATTCTATTTGGCCTCAAATCGAGAGGCAAATAAATAGATGAGAAACACTCTCTCTGCGACCAATGGCCCATCAATCAAAGCTGAATATCAATTAAGACTCAAAGATGAGACAAATTCATTGGGAAAGGGAGGCGATACAATGAGCACCAAATTGAGGCAACAGCGAAAAAAACCTATGGATCAATTGAATGCATGAATTCAAATACATACCTATTAAGTTATATTCATCAGTAATTTAGTGTATGACACTGAGCACAAGCAGCTGTGAAGGAAGTTTGCAAACTAGCGACATGTTGTTGATGAAGAGTTGCTGTTAAAGATACAGATGTGAAGCCAGGTGCAGTCAACCAAATTCTATATATCTTATAATTAACAAAATATTAACTCTCTTAAACCACGACATCACTGAACAATGTTTGTCCGTATTCAAAAGAACTATTTAAGAAAAGCTCGCAATATCCCTCGGATTCCCTCATATCTTACTTTTTAAAGCTGGTAATATAAATAATAGGAATATTGCAGTTATATCTCAGTGATGTTGACACGCATCAATGAAGAGGTGCCCAATATAATAATTCGAAGCTGCTGCGCCGTTTTCTAAAGATGGGTCACCGAATATGAAACAAAAGTCGCGCCCTCTCACTCTAATATCGTCCCCTTGTATACAGTCCTGTACAAGACGTGAGGCGATTCGTAGGGATGAAGGTAAAATACCTTTGTGTTCCCCGTAAAACTGTCAGCTATTGGATAGGGAGGGAAGCTTTTAACACATGTATCTAGTGATGGAGAAATGATTTACTTTGGGAGTTGCCATACGGTATGTGTTTTACTTTAAGTGATTTAAATTGACGAGATTTTGTCTGATGACAAGAAATTTGATCACAGTATAATTCAAATTATGATTCGTTACAACAAACATCGTTATCATTTCCAACGTAGATAATTTCAGAATATCAATTATACACTTGACACGTACTTTCATATCAACACTATTGTTGAAGTAATATTAGGTTAATGGAATCATAATGCCAGCAAACAATAGAATCGTTAGTTTATTTTAATATTCACAGAGTGAGCTATAGTATCTGAAGAATGCCGCTAGCTACATCAATTTCCACAGAATGGATTTGATCAAATATAAGATTTTCAGTTCACTCAACATACCGGCCAACGTACAAGCTGTCTGGATTCAATAAGTTGAGGAATGTTCTATGCATGTCCATGAACTTCAAACGAAAAAACACCAGGTGAAATATTACCTGAACTGATTGGCCAGTGCTAGGTATTGCATTCCCAAAACATACTTTAGAAATACATGCTATATTAAAGCTTTTTGTGCCGCAGATTTAGCAGATACCATCACGGTAAGGGATGCATATTAAAGAATTCCAATACTCGCATAAACATTATTGTTAGAAAATATTAAATGTGGGTAGAATGAGAGCTTGGCTAAAAATTCTTTTAGGTATCATAATTAATATAGAGAATAGTTACCAATTAATACTAGATGTGAATAAAATAAAATTAGATTCAGTGAAAGGCAAGTTATGCAAATAAGTTATTGTTTTCATATAATATTTTCAAGTGATACATCTTTTATCTTCAATAGTTTTATAGTTTCAGTAGAATTCACGAAGCAAACATGAATGAGAAAATTAGAATATTTTGGACACTATGCAATTAAATAGCAAAATACCATCGGAAGTATTATTTATTTATAAATATTTCATATGGTATAAATTTTTTTTAGTTCACGGTTGGATTTTATCCTTGATCCTTTCATTTTGGATATTATTGGATAATTGATCAACTATTTTATCATTAGTAGTAATAAACATTATATGAATGTTTGTATTTTGTTCCCTACTCCAAGTTTATTTATACTGACAAATTTGTTTGGTATTTACGACTTAGATCAAATCCTAGTTTTTCATAATTTCAATATGTTTTGTAATCTTCACATAATTTCTAAATTACTGAATCTTTAAAATCACATTTCTGTCGTTAAGGACAGATATTATAGGTAATACATGCATTCATAAGTAAGTTCTTAAATATAAATTGAATTACACCAAATTTTAAAACTAAACAATTCCATATATGTATAGCTAGCTCACAAAAATATTTTTACTAAAATGAGATTTAAATAGCAATGCAATCGATGGGCTTCATCAATTCTTTTTCAATAACGCCAATATGTAATTAACAACATTAGGGTCATTACCTTGATCGCAAAAACCAATATTCTCCCCGGTGCCAACATATTTAGGAAGAGGGTCATAGCGTCATCTTCATGGGGGGAGTAGGTGTCGAAAACCCTAGTGGCCATTACAGCACCAGAAGCCTGGTTCAGAACCAGTACATGGATACCACGACCAACTCCGTTGCCTCTGTCACCACTACTTTCTACAATCTGAATTAAGAATGAAAGGTATTTTCAAATCGGAATTAAATAGTAGACGACAATTAATCAATATCTAAGAACTGTTTTTTATAATTTTCGAACTTCAAGTCAGAAGTTAATAACTTTAACTATAAAATTGAAAATCTTACCGTAGCCCCATCCACAGTTACGAAGACCTTCTCTCTCGAGGACATCACCTCCAAACTCAGAGTGCGGGGTGATGCCTGTTGCAGCTTCAGATTGTTGCGACGACTGTGGATTGTGAACTCCGCCCTATGGGCTGCAGCTTCCATGGAACCTGATTGGGTAGAATAATGAAACGTTCCGAAACTACTATGCTTAATGTGAACATTTTCTGCTTTAAATACCTCACGTAAAGATAATTAACTTGAACTAATTTATATTTATTATAAGTAGAATATGATGTGGAGACAAATAATTCACTCAGACTATCAGTTATTGGAAAATGTACAATGCGATATATCAGCTGCATTAAAAAACAAAAGCTATACAATATCAGATCCAAAAACGAATAGAAAAACCATGATGTTAGTTTTTTTTCAAAATGAAGGAATTTCCAATTCAAGCTCACAAATATTTTGTTGGTATGATTATTACGCTAGCAAGGATATTACTTAGTATTCAATCACTTAGTAGCATACATTAAAATAATAGAGTTTGCAATAACATTAACTAGCTAAATTGTTGTTAATACTTATCGACATATTATATTTTATTTCTTATTACTTTATCAGGTCAAGACTGTCAATAGTTTCTCGTGCAAAGCTATTAATTATTATCATCTTCAGTCTAACTTTCATAGTATTTATAGGTACTTTCCGGTATTGCTAGCCACTTTTCTCAATTCTGAGCGCAATAAAGCAAATATATTTCTTTGTATCTCTAGTAGGTAGATTCACTTTAGGTAACTTCCTGGGCAATCATTTAGGAAGAACACACAAACAGATGTTCATTGTGAGGAAACATTTGTAAGTGTTATACAGACACTCAGGCTATAAATCTTTGTTATTTGCAACAGATTACAATAGTTTGACATCAGTATTTTAGTCACTGGAAGTAAATAATTTCCAATTTATATATAAATTTTATGACGATTTGTATATTAACTTAATAACTAACATTGATAAGACAAAATCACATATATCAAATATTTTAATAGAATTATAGTTATAGCATAAATATTCTAGCATGACCTAAAATACAAATACCATCTTCACTCCTCAGGTCTAACACTTAAGTCTTTGAATAAATACATGTGTGAATCTATTTCGTGAACACTTTCTCATCTTCAAAAATATTGCACGATAGACGATAATCTAATCTATTATGATTAGATATAAATCTATATTAAATTAAATATAGCACATATGATTTATCTCCAATTTAGCCCCTCATTACATAATATATTACCTGGTAGTTTTGGCTGCATCATATTCACCAACTTCTGAGATTTCTCTACAATCAGTACTAAGTTCACGGCTATGATGAACACCAGCACCAGCAACAGTCCACCTTGAAGTAACCTTCCGAAAAACCTGCGACTGGTGTAACCTATGGATGGAACATTGTAGGTAAAAACATTTCAACATTTCGTCAATCAGTTACGTGTAGTTGAAAACCCGTCTTTCAACCGTAACTGGTTGAAAAACAAAATACTTAAGTAAAATGTCAAATAATATCACGAATGTCATTCTAGTACATTAAATGAAATAAGTATAATAAAGTAAAGTAAAAAATAAAGGAAGTTTGAAAATTCAGAAAAAAGTACGATATCTTCTGGTTAAAAGCATAATAAATTTTATTAATTTTAATATGGACAGTTGAAGTATTTGTGTTTGATGAGGAACTTGAAAACTTTGTTTGTGTGGATGCATGCACACAGAGAACGGTTTTGTTAAATTTACAAAACGTATTTTGTCGATAACATTTGGTTATGGTAATGGGAAAATTTTGTTATATTAACCATCAATTGAGTTGAATCAGCAATAAAATATTGTTCAAAGATTTCTTCACTACAACAAAATATTTTTTTAAGTTAACAGTACAATTTTTGTTATGGAATATTGTTAAGGTTACTAAAAAAGGTTTGTTCATATTAACTTTAATATTGCTATGATAACAATAAAATATTGTTAAATGTTTTTTTATTTATAACAAAATGTTTTTGTAGTAGTAACTTGAAAAATTTAGTTAAAATATAACATTGCTGTTTAACAAAATACCTTTGTCTTTATAAATAATAATTTTGCTACAATAATATTATATTTTTGTTGATAAATTTTTTACTATTAACAATATTTTATTGTCATTAGTAATAATTATCTGCTATTTCTTTTTGTTATTAGGCTTGATATAAATTTCAAGTTACCATAATATGTATTCATTGTTCGTACAGAATCAATATATATATATAAATTTATACGTGTTTCTTGAGTGCTATTTTGCATCGATATTCCCACATATGTACCACGCGTGATGTCCCTCGTCTGTTTTACGCGGGAAAAAGGAATGCATTGAGTCTTGGGGCAAATCTTAATGGTAAAAATATTGATACATATTACAGCAAGTTCATTCCAAAGCCTTATTTACGTATCATAACTACGTAAGTAATGATGTAGTAATGATGTATTGATTGATAACACCTAGTAAGAAACTAGGTAGGTAGGAGGGAATTGATAAATATTAATAGATATATATAGCTATTTTAAAAATATTCAATTTAAATGTTCTATTGCTTGTCATTATAAAAAAGAAAAGATACGAAATCAATAGAATATTAAATAATATTTATTTATAATAACTATAAAAGACATGCATGTTTTCATATTGCTTATAGTTCATTCCAATCCTACTTCTACCATGTCCAGGATGGCTGAGAGGTTAGCGCCGCAGACTTGAGTTAGGAGATCGTCGGTTCGAGTCCTGATTGTACCACTCCACTTCTATGTTCATTTATTCCCATTTAATTTGTATATTAACATTAAACTATTTGATGTACAGCCAAATTTACATATACACTATATGAAATATAATAAGAAATAGTAATTAAAACAGCATAATCTATTTTTTCAGTTAAAATAACAAAATGATTTTGTTACTACAAAAAATTATTTGTGTTGCTTTAATTATACTATTTGTTGACATAACAAAATACATTTTTTGAAGTAACAGTATTGTAATGTTACTATAACTAATAAGCTCTAGTTACTGTTACCTTAAAAATTCTAGTGTAACTATAACAAAAAAACCTTAACAAAAATATATATTTACTGTAACAAAATTATTTTGATGGCTCATAGCTGACTAACTTATTTTGTTGATACAACCAAAAACCTACTTTTTTTTGTTGTATCAACAAAACCGTTCTCTGTGTGTGCAGCTTAAGCAAAAGAGTCAGAAGTGAGTTTTGGTCATTCCATCTATCACCAGCTTTAAATTTTTTGTTGGTACCATAGCCGCTATGTTTCCCTCATAAAATAGAGTAAATTAAACACACACCTCTGAGGTAGGGATATCTGATGCTCCTCACAATCATAGGCCTGTGGAACGGGTGCAGCGAATAAGGCTGACGGTAATGTGTGAAGGAAGTGGAGTACCTAGAGGAGTGCTGCAGAAACTTCATCACGGAAGATTCTTCAGCATTTCTTTCCATGCTGAGTCAACTGTCAAATCTGAAAGAAAATGAAAAGGGTATGTGAATGATATAACAGTGAAAACATATAAATCGAGATAAATATTTTGCTTTTTACTATAAACAAGTAAATCTGTCAAAATGAATAAAAACTAGTGGAAGAAAACTTCAAAAATTTCAAGTCGTAAAATAACGAATTTCGATAACTGATCTTATCGATTAAATGAATTATATTAGAAAATATTTTGTTCCATCTGGTCGATTCTATTTGTCAATGCAAAACAAATCTATTCAGACTCAAAAAATTCAAAAGCTAATAATATCTTGTGTTCCCAAGCGGTCACCCATCCAAGTTCTAACCAAACCATTTATACGTGGCATGGCCGTTGGCAGAAACGATAGACCGTAATTTAGAAACTCTTTCTGTACCACAATTCGAATTTTCCGCTGGAGTACAAATGCTCATTAATGAAAAATAAAGTCCTTGATAAAGAAGTAATTGAAATTCAACATGCAATGGTAAATTAATTGATGATAAACCTATCAACGAAATGTTTTCAAATTTTTCAAGTTAAATGAGTGTCAAAACTGCAAGAAAAGACTGCTTTAGTTAATCTCAAAATTACTTATTTGAAGCGACCAGTATCTGGTGTTCTTAGACTGTCACTTATGCAAGTGACTGGCATCGTTTTTCATTCTATCCAAATGAAAGAAAATGTATCTAGCAAGATTTATGGAATTAATCTGATACATCGACAGTGATGCCAACACTCAAAATCTTATTTAGAAGAGTTTCACTAGATGTTGCTAATCGAGAAGGTATAGCAATTAGCAGGTTGCATAGTGACATGTATTATGCAAGCCACGAGTATTTATGAAATAATCTATAAGCATGTTGACATCGAAATTATTTTTTGTCAGCGATGTGTATTTTTAACAGATCCAAGATCTTTACATTTGTAAAATTTAATTTTTCATAATAAAGAAAATGATGAGATTATCAATGATATTATCTATAATGAAACATTTTATTTTACTTAAGTTGAGTTGGTAGCCTCGTGGAAAATAGTATTTTATAGGTTTGTTGATAGTTATCAAAGGTTTTGAAATAACGCAAACTGTCTTGAAAATAATGATCCCATACATTCCAAATAAGCCTAAAATAATTGAAATCGACTGAAAAGGTTTTTTCACACAAAAGTATTGTTTTTGTAAGGAAATTAATGAAGAAAGGTAAGAAATAAACAGTCGCTTGAGAATGCAAAATGAGTAAGGGCATAGTATTGACAATCAATATTCACTTGAAAGCGAGAGCACCTTTATTGGCAGTGGAAATATGCCAGACACTCCGTGTTGCATCTGCTATGCAACGATTCAAATATCACATCCGAAGAAATTTTCATCAAAAAATTCGATACTGAAGCAGATATGATGCTGTTACACCTCCGCAATGGTGGAGCTGTGAAAGAATGGGGGCAGTCGGTGATATAAAATTAGGAACTTCGCACACTTCATTCATCTGGTTGCATATGAAATTTGTAAGTTAACTGCTTCAATTGTGTCTAGCATTTAATTCTAAAATCTGAACCTACTAAGAAAAAACAACAGTTGAATGATTCTCAATCATTCGTCATCGCTACGCACTCTGTTACAGTCGTGTCAATCTAACCGCACGCTTATAACTTCCCACAAAGCAAAAATCAAAGTAGTCGATGTTTTGACACTGAAATGTAGCGGCAGTTGCGAAGTGATCACATAAAGTGTTACAAATTAATTAGGACCGACTAAATTGACAAACGAATATCGTGAATTTTTACGCAAAAAACTAAGATAGAAGCGAAATTTCACACTGAAATTAAATTACCACTCCGTGCTTGATGAAAATGGTGTTTCATTTAGAAATCTCAGAGACTAAATATGTATCACGAAAATTGATTTGATATATAGAGAAATAAAGCACATAATACTTTTAAACACAGTACATAAACAATTGAAACTTGAACAGAATATTTTAAAGAGGGAAAATTAAACTAAGCATTGAAAGATATTTAGGATTCAAGCTTTCGAAAGATGAATTTTGCTATTCAAAGGCTTGAATCCTAAAAAAATTCCACCTTGAGTTTTATACCCTCTTGGAAATATGGACATCAATTTCGTTAAGTATAAATCTTATCAATCAAACAGTTTAATATATAGACATACATTTACAGAGGTTGATAATCATTTAATATTACTGTTTCAAAGCCGCAAAGGACATTTCAAATTTTCCCAGACACTCTTTTCCGTGATAGTGATTGCAACAGTTTCTAATCTCGTCAATAACTTCTTTTTTTTTTCATCAATAAAGACTTCTTCTGTATATTAAAATGCTTTTGGACACAGTTAACTTTACTCTATAAAGCTCTAAGGACATATTTGCCCGACTCAATATTCCGTCTGTGGAATCATTTCCCAGAGTTTAGTAGTTAATTATCTATGCTAAAATTCACTTAATAAAAATCTTCGACACGAAAGTTTATGAATCTCGAAACACTGGAGTACATTAAATTTCCATTGACATATTTCATTAATTATTTTGTGTATCTCCCAATCGACTGATACTTCCTCTATTACATTAATGACTAAAATTGATTACACATACATTTATTCTTAGCTTGTATCCATTTGATTTTTACAAAGAAGTATCACTATATTTTAACAAATTGATCAAACTTTATACAGCATAAATAATGATAGAGTTTTAGCATAAGTGAAAATATTCTTTTCAAATCATCCATTCATACTTTCTACAGAACCTTCTATTTTTTTAATTTCTACATCAGATGTCTTAATTTGAAATGGGAGATCTTTTGTCACTTTACTTTTGTCTTCAGAACAATATATTAAAAGGAATCTCGCAATTTACCTGATGAGATGGAGGGATGGTAATTGTAAAAATATACCTAACAATTAAGTAGCGAAGTACAAGTTCTGCGCCAGTATTTCTAATTCATTAAATATTTCGATAATTCGTACAATCAATCCATGCATCAGTTAGAGAAATAATTATACATGGGACTAATTGAATGATCCTTTTCTATGAATTACAATCAGTTGCTGATTTTTTTTTATCTCTATCAATAACAAACTTCCCTCCGTGACACGCGTGGCTTGATGGTCTAGGGGTATGATTCTCGCTTAGGGTGCGAGAGGTCCCGGGTTCAAATCCCGGTCAAGCCCAGTCCTTTTGATTGGCAGAAGTCCTTTTCGAATAAAGGGGATCGACTTACTTTTCAGAAAACATTTTATTTGTAGACCGATTGTTGCGAAAATTGCATGGTATATGTAATTCCAAAAATAAAACACATTTTGTTCGTATAACTTTTTCGATTTTGGCATTATTTTTTGAGAAAATGAGGATTTTATAAAAAAAATCGTTAATTTGAAAAGAATAGAAGTCTATGAGGATATATGCTAGAATGAATAAGAAGACAGTTTTAGAATCTCTGTAACATTTCTAACAAAATATAGATCGACTATTTTTATGGTTTCCTTGCCATTTTGTTTTGCTTAGTGACTTGATAACTAACCAAAATTTTCAAAAAACTTTCTGTTCTTGAACTGTGACTGAAAATTGAAAAAAAAGTTTCTTAGATTTGTTAGAAGTCGTTTGAGGATTCCAAAACTGCATTTGGTTTCTTGTAGCGTAATACCTCATTGCCTTCTATTCATTTTTAGGTGGAAATCCACCTTTTACATGAGAGCCAAAAAACGTAAATATTAGACCAAAAACATAAATAATACACAAAAACGTGAATAACCCCTTAACCCCTTTGGGCCCTATAGTTGATGAGTTAAGCGCACAAAATAGGGTGTTGGCTTCAAGTCATGATGCAAAGGTCCCCTTTGGCTTAAATGTTCTTTAGGGTCATAGAAAACATTTTATCCAAAGACACAAGTGAGATCACCCTTTGTATTCGAAATATACGCGTTTTTCAAAATGGTCACCGGCCATTCACTAGAACCCATATCTTTGCTTCTAGGAAAGCTGTAATGGCAAAATTAGTATCAAATGATACATTTTTGGGGTCAAGGAACCCATTAAAAGGATTTTTAAAGCTCAATACACAATATTTGTCTCCTTACTATGAAATTTGAGGGTAAAATACGCACATTTTGTTAAAATTCATAATGTAATTACTTATTTTTTTATCTCCTACTCATAGTATATTTTTTCAAATGAGTTATAAATTAGTATTCATATGATTCTTGAGTAATGAAATATTTGTAAAAATTCAAGATGGCTGCCCATTGCCAAATTATGTCATTCTTCGGACACACTTAAACCACAGTCAACTCTATCTAGGATTAATTAGAAAGTACATGAACCCAGAAGACTATTCAATTCTATCAAATCCAAGGGGAAATGAAAATTTTAAAATGTTTCTTATATGATGCAAGTGTTGAATATCTTGATTGAAAATTATAGTGTCAAAGGACAGAGAGATGAGATAGCTCAGCTCTGTCCTCGTTGGTTGCCTTCTCTTTCTGGTCATAAGCCTTGTTCATGAGCACATAGATAGAAGATGCAGACACATGATGCATGTATATCTGATTATACAGATGTGGTGAACACCGATAAAGAACGGATCTTTTCCACTTGTTGCGATAGAAATATTGGTAACTGCATTGATCCAACCACTTTCATCCAGCCAGTCACCAGACTTACTCCAAAGTTTCTTATCTATGTGCATTGGGTCCAGTGTTACCAAGAAATACTCTTATCCAAGTCCGGCATTCAAGAGATAGTAAAGTCACAATCAAACAATCGCCAAATTTGTTTTAAATCGATTCAGAATATTTAATTATGTAATATTTGAATGCTCGTTTATTTTTAAAATGTTCATATAAAAAGTATATAATAAAATTAAACACCTAGCGGAAGCATTTGCACGATCCGCAGAAGCATTTTACTCATTAGTATGTACGTGAGTATGTTTGTTGTTTTCATATTAATTTATGTATGCAGTAATCAAACTTTGTTTGCGTCAAAATGATGAAAATATATAAGACAAGAAAGCATAATTTTAAAAATAAAGCCATCTCTTCACTTGAGCTAGAATTTAGATAGAAACTTATCTCAGTTGGTTTGATTACAAGATGGCGCCACTCATTGTGGCATCATTTACCGTTAGCATTTGGTAAGAAATTATTTATATATAAAGTGATATATTTTCCATTATTAAGTTTTATTGAACATTGCAATTTTACACGATATACTTTATTCATACTATATAAGCAATCGCTTGACATTAAAATTGTTAAAACAAAATATGACTGTACTGCCCCTTTAAGGATGAATTTTCTTGGCGAGAGGATGATCAGCATCCATAACTAGTGTCTAGTTATGGATGCTGATATCCTATCTCAGATATCACGTGGAACACTGTCACGTTTCTTGGATCTGCTTTTTACAGAGTTGAATATTATTTGCAGCCGAAAAGATGTTGCAAAGTGTGATTTATCAGGTCCAGGCGGTGGCTGATCAATATCTGATCCATCAAGAATCGTGTGTAGGAATGATTTCAGCATGGGAGGGATTGAATCAGCTTCAGAAAATGCTGAGAATTTACCTGTAAACGCTTGCTTCATGGGTAGATACTCTCACCGGAGAATTTTGGCTGCTTTGAGGATGATAGAGAAATCAGTGGAGGTGTGTTGTCTTTCATGCCATCAACAGCTTTACTTAAGTCGCCATCATAAACCAGGGACCTTCGAAAAATAATACGTTCTGACTTGATGTCCAAAATCAGGCGTTCAATATCCTCAGCACGAAGGCGTGTGTTTTGCATTATCTTTAATTAAAGCCCAAACCAGCAATGCGCTTTTCATATAGTGCTTTCAATAAGTCATTGCCATTGATTCTATTGAGCCACGGTAATTTTCAATAGACATAACCATCTCATTAAGAACCTAACCTTGTTTTTTTGATTTTCGAATTATTTTTCGAAATATTAAATTTTGAAAAAAGATTGATTTTTTTTCACGAAAATATTAATATTTCAAAAACTCATTCGAAAATAAAAAAACAAGCTGCCACAGATGTAGAGAATTTCGTGGAGAATCGAATGCAAAAACCCCTAATTCCGTAGCTTCAAAATTGTATAGTCCTTAGGATTTTTTGGAAACGGTTCAAAATTCGTTTGAAATTCGAATAACTCGTTTTCTATGGTTCTAATCGAAAAAATGCCACGAACAAAAACGACAGAGAATTCAATTTCATATGAGGATACTAAGTTTCAGAACCGTAGCTTCATTAATAAAAATATTTTCAAAAACCAAGTCCGGTCCCCTTAACTTTCGTATTAATTTGGCATATTTGATCACCAATGGTCAATTGGTTATGGTAAGGAGAAAAGTTTTGCGTTTTAAGCTTTGAAAACACTTTTAATGTGTTCCTTGACCCCAAAAATGTATAATTTGACAATAATTTTGTCATTAAACAGCTTTCCTAGAATCAAAGATATGGGTTCTATAGTTTATGGCCGGCGACCATTTTGAAAAACGCGTATATTTCGAATACAAAGGGTAATCTCACTTGTGTCTTTGGATAAAATGTTTTCTATGACCCTAAAGAACATCCATGCCAAAGAGGACCTTTGCATCATGACTTGAAGTCAAAGGTCACTTAACCCACCAACTACTATGTTGAGTGGGTTCTAGTGCCTCTAACTATTACACACTCACCAATAAACGGCAGCGTGTATATTTTAAAAAGATTATTTCTGATTTAAATCACTATAGTCACCGGCCTCATTCAAGATTCAAATTTAAGTCCATGCTTTTTAATATTTTAATAAATGATCTTTGTAGCCTAGCTGAAAGTTGTAATTTTAATTATACCATGTTTGCAGATTTATATTTGAGATAGCAATTTATATTCATTTTATGTAGATTGCAAAATTTTATTGATATTCTTTAAAAAATTAAACCCCAATGTTTTTAAAACTAAATCAATGATTTTTAATGCACAACCTATGAAAATTCTACCTCCTACCTATTTTAATAATGATTAACTATTATATGTAAATAGTTTTTAAATACAAGCCTTTTAATCGACAATAAACTCTTTTACACCACACAATGATATAATATGCTAGAAAGTCTGCCAACTAAACCCTATTTTAATCGAAAATCACTTATTTTAAAATATAATTCGTTAGCATATTCTATTTTCACACAGTTAATAATTTTTATTGCGAAATTTTAAAAGATATGAAAATTGTATTCCATTTATGCCTAGATAAATATACACAATGTATTTTAAACTAGAGATTCTTAAATTTGATGACGTATGTGTGATTATTTTTATTTAAGGAGCTTTTTTATGAACCATATATTTTAGAATGATATTTGATCAATTTAATTCCTCCCAACAGCCATCATACAGAAGGCAGAAATTTGA
The DNA here is from genome assembly GCA_947561585.1 of Caprella mutica. Taxonomy (NCBI): domain Eukaryota; kingdom Metazoa; phylum Arthropoda; class Malacostraca; order Amphipoda; family Caprellidae; genus Caprella; species Caprella mutica. The sequence continues at coordinate 121,968 of CANNZV010001655.1, forward strand.
ACCTTCCATCTGTCAAACTAGAAATTTTACTATCAAAGAATATTACTATCAAAGAATTTTACCATCGAAAATTTTATCATCAAAGAATTTTACTGTCAAAGAATATTACTATCAAAGAATATTACTATCAAAGAATATTACTATCAAAGATTTTTACCATCAGAGAATTTTACCATCGAAAATTTTATCATCAAAGAATTTTACTGTCAGAGAATTCTACTATCATAGAATTTTACTATAAAATTTACTATTTCAGATCTAGAAACTTTTAATGAACTATCAGAATTTTCAAGACAACCAACCAAGGTCAATCAATGTTTCTTCTTTAAAGATAGTAAAAATATTACTATTTCAAGCCCAGGTCACACCGCCCAAATTTTGTTGAAAGGAGGGTGAGTGAACCTAATATCGACTACGCTCGCCACCGCACACAAAAGGGGGAAAACAATCGCGGCGACGCGAGCGTTGATAGAGCGGTGTTCTACGCATATGGGCGTTGGCTCGGCAGGGGTCTGAAGTAGGTTTAGTGTAATACTGCTTTTGACTACGAAGCTGATCGGGTCGCTTTTATAGAAGTTTTAATAAAAATTGATACTAGCTGCCGTTCATCATTTTGAAGGCCCGGTCACACCACAAGAACTTTGCTGGGGAAAATTTCATTACCGCTTGTTACCGTTCACCGGAAATTGGCCCCAGTTCAGTCAAAGAAGTACACGCACGAAAGCCGTACACTCCTACCTCTCCGAAAGTTTTGAGCTGCACAAAATATTACGAGCGGTAATTTTCCGCTCTGACAAAGTTCACCACCGTCTCCATAACGTCCAGTTAAAGCTTGGAATAGATAACCGTAAGTTCGTGAACGATTGGGTCCGCCAAGCCAATGCAAAAATCTTAAACGCTGAAACCACCCCTGCTTTGCAAGCACTAACTTTGGTAGAGCGATTAAAAACGTTTTACGCGCGGACACGTAATTGCTGGAATGGTTTCGAGCGTTGAAGCAGCGATCCATTGTAGTGTTTAACTTTGATTTTGGCGTTGGTGTGGAGGCTACACATCTCAATACCGCTAAACCAACGCTTAATGTCTCTAGCTACAGTTCAGCCAACGCCATTGCAACGTTGATTTTAGCGGTGCACCGCTATGGCAACGTTCACCACTTCATTTTCCTTTTCAATCCTTGACTGCAGTCGGCGGGGAGTATCTTTTTTTGGTGGTAGCATGGAGCCACTTTCCTTTCCGACTGTTTCTTCCAGTAACTTGTATTTAATTTCTTTTTGACGTCAGCGGCGATGTAATCTTTGTTCCTACGCAGAATTTAAACTCTCTACTAATTTGTAATTGATAGTTCTAATATATTTGCTCTCTGATGTAATCTCAAAGTGAAAATATGACAACAACAAAACTATTTATATTTATTTACATCGGTCTTGAACGTATAGAAATAAATACTTGTTTATATTTATAATACTATTAAATATTAATGATGTATATGCATGCTGACAAAACAAAAATTATGCAGCGAGTAACCCTGGCGGCGCGGCAAATTATCCAGTGGCGATATGTCCAGCGGCAAGTTGTCCTAGAACCCAACTGAAGATGTATATTTTATCTAAAAAGAAACAGGTATTTCTAAGTAAAAAAAGCATTAACAAGCTCAAACAAGTATTAACAAATTCAAACAGATGTTTCTAGTTCATACAGGTATTAATAATCATGAAGACAGAGGTTATCTATTCATTTGCCGACGATCCTTTATTAAAGCTTGTCGTCCACCTGATCGAATCGGAAATGCCGCGGAAGCTTACGAAGCCTCGGAACGGACACAACGTACACGACGTTTGTACGCACAACAGTTCAGATGACATCGGAACGGAAACGACGCCGATGTCATGTTTATCTCTCAGTCTCACGTTTTACAATACTTATTTAATAAAATCATAAAGAATACAACAATTAAAAGTTAATATTTATCGACCATGAAAACTATTTTATACGAACGTGCAGGAAACTAGATACGTATTCGATGATTAATTTTTTCTTCTGTAGCATTGGATTTTCTTTTTTTCAGTTCGAATCTCTCCAATTTATTATCGTATTATAAATATTACCTAATTATTAATGAATGTAATATACCATATATATAGGTATTAATTATATATATAGAAATAAATTTATAAATCTCTGACGCATCAGAACTATCAGAAAAATATATACAGTGTTTTTGAACATTATTGATATTTTTCAATAGCCATATATAAACAATTAAATAACGTAATGCGGTATACAAGATACGCTAATTTGTTACTTAAGATTGGATATTCTACGTGGAACAAAAAATATTGTGAGAAGAAATAACAGAAGGCTAAATGAAATGGTGAAATTCACCGATGAACAGAAAAAGTTTATAATATGAGCATTCGGGACAACATCTCGCCAGCAATGATCAGACGTCTGTTTCTACAAGAGTACAAGATATCTGGAATAGCCAGAGAACAGGTCAAATTGTTTTATTTTACAAGAATAAATCGGGATTTCAACGAGAATGGAACAATTTTTCGAAAGAAGAAATCAGGAGGTCCCACAAAGAGAACGCCAGAAAAAGTCGAAGAAGTCAGAACATTTTTGGATGTAAATTCAAGAAGCTCAGTCAGGAAATCAGCACCTCTTTTCGACATTTTTTCAATTACTTATTGAAGAATGCTTAAGAAAGACCTTCACATGCGGCTCTATCTTGATATGGCTGTGCATCCAATAACGGAAGCCCATAAAGAACAGCGACTAAAATTTTGCAGATGGTTCTTAAATTGGATCGGCCAGATCCCGAAACATTTGTGTTGAAAGTTATCTGGACCAATGAAAAAAAAATTTGCTTGAATCAAGGCCCCCACAGGAAGAATGATGGTAGCTACTTGGTCTCTTACTAGTCCCAATGAGATTTTCAAATCTAACAATAGAAATAATTAGAAAGTTATGCTTTTTTTTGCTATTGTTAACGGTAAAGTGCCAGTCGTTCATGCCTCCGTGGATGAAAATGGAAGACGCAATATAGTGAATGGAGATTGCTATCATAAGTGTCTGCAAGAAAATATTTGGCCCATCTTTCGTTCATTTGCTACAAGACAAGGTTTATGGTGGATGCAGGACGGTGCTCCTCCCATTGCACCACTGCCGCCAAAGATTCATGTTGAACAAGTTTGGAGGCAGAGTCATCAGCCGTGGGACACAGATTGCGTGGCCAGCGCATTCTCCAGATTTGAATCCTTTGGATCTTTATTCTTGGGCCTTAGCTCAAAAAGAAGAGTATTCTGCATAACCAACTACAGTGGACGAACTTATCAATGTTGTGAAGAGATTTTCAGAAGAACCTCGCGAGAATGTCCTTCAGAGTGTAGCACTTAATGTTTTGAAGCGGGCGAATCTCTGTGAGCAGCAAAATGGAGGCCACTTTCAGCACCTTCTATAATATGTATTTCTTGTTATTAATTAATAAAAATCCACTCTTCCTGGACATTTTGGTGTATTATATTTCTTTTTTTTTCGTCAGTATAACTATGAATAAAAGCCACTGAAAAATATCAAAATGTTGTAACACACTTTAGTTATCCGCGTTGTTTCCATTCCGATTCGACTCATCATTTCGTTCCCGGTCCGAGCAGGTGGGCGTCCTCACGTTCAAATGTATTGGTTACATTTTAGTCTGATGCTCCTTGTCCGTTCCGACGCGTCGTTTCCGATCAAGTGGGCGACAAGCTTTAGTCTTAAGAGACTTAGACCCATTAGTCTGACACTTCAGCTGTTTATTTCCGATTCAATATCTAATAAATGTTAATCTAATATATACAGGCCCTCGGACCCCCCTGCCAGGTCATTAAATAAGCATAAAGTTTGCACTACAACAAACTACTGGTACAAAAAACTAAATTAATTGATAAGGGATTGCATCACACCAATTGATATTAGAAATTAAAAAAAAAAATAAGGAAAGCTATTTTATTATTCTGATTAATAATAATTGTGTATGTCTATTTAATTATAATTTTGGTTTTAATCAAAAGAAAAACGAGAAATAGCACACATAAAGGTGTAACTGTCAGGCGACGGACTAATGGAGCCCGAAGATGAATCCTAAAAAATATTCAGCTATGATGAATATTACGATACTATTCACATTTGACATTTTTGATGGTATCCGGCTGATTTTCCGAAAACGAATTCGCCGAAACCAAATTCTCCGAAAACTAATTCGCCGAACCGGATTCTCCGAAAACGAATTTGCCGAAACCCAAATTTGTCGAAAACGGATTCAGCGAAGTGTAGATTTGCCGAAAGACGTATTGAGAACAAATGTAAAATTACACACAAGTTACAGTAAAGAAACGAAATCATAACCCTTAGTTAAACTAAATGATCCTTTATTTTATCTTTTCATTAATCTTTGTACCACTAATTGATTCTATGTCTTTGTTCTTCTTATTATTTTCCTTGCCTAATGCTACCAATCCTTACCTAATGCTACCAATCCTTACCTAATGCTACCAATCCTTACCTAATGCTACCAATCCTTACCTAATGCTACCAATCCTTACCTAATGCTACCAATCCTTACCTAATGCTACCAATCCTTACCTAATGCTACCAATCCTTACCTAATGCAACCAATCCTTACCTAATGCTACCAATCCTTACCTAATGCTACCAATCCTTACCTAATGCTACCAATCCTTACCTAATGCTACCAATCCTTACCTAATGCAACCAATCCTTACCTAATGCTACCAATCCTTACCTAATGCTACCAATCCTTACCTAATGCTACCAATCCTTACCTAATGCTACCAATCCTTACCTAATGCTACCAATCCTTACCTAATGCTACCAATCCTTACCTAATGCTACCAATCCTTACCTAATGCTACCAATCCTTACCTAATGCTACCAATCCTTACCTAATGCTACCAATCCTTACCTAATGCAACCAATCCTTACCTAATGCTACCAATCCTTACCTAATGCTACCAATCCTTACCTAATGCTAAAAATCCTTACCTAATGCTACCAATCCTTACCTAATGCTACCAATCCTTACCTAATGCAACCAATCCTTACCTAATGCTACCAATCCTTACCTTACTATATATCCTTACCTAATGCTAAAAATCCTTACCTAATGCTACCAATCCTTACCTAATGCTACCAATACTTACCTAATGCTAAAAATCCTTACCTAATGCTACCAATCCTTACCTAATGCTACCAATACTTACCTAATGCTACCAATCCTTACCTTACTATATATCCTTACCTAATGCTACCAATCCTTACCTAATGCTACCAATCCTTACCTTACTATATATCTTTACCTTACTGTCTTAAGTAAACACCTTTGTTAAAAAAATTAATTTTGATTCCATTTTAGAATATCCAATTAGTTTATTGTATAATCTCTTGCTTTCTAATATATTACTCGGTATTATATTTTATGCTATTTAAAATTGTTAGTAAAGAATAGCCTATAAGCAATAGTTATGTTTATATCTTCACAATATATACCACTGGCTTCATAGATTATGTCCTGCAGCAATAAATTTGTTTCAATTAAAAACACTGATTTCTATCAACCCTTTATTCGTAATTCCATATACAAATTACTATATAATATATACAAATAGATTATGAAATTAGCAAAATGATACAGAATAAGCGGATTGCAAATTAATATAGCAATAGACTAATAGCAATGTCAAATTCATATATGAAATGTGTTTTTTTTATGCCTAAGATATAATGATAAAAATTATTAAGTTCCAAAAGTGTTCTTTTTAATTAAATTAAATTCTATTTTCGGCAAATCCGTATTTCGGAAAATCCGTTTTCGGCCAATTTGGAATTCGGAAAAAACGTACTTGGAAAAAACGTACTCGGAAAATCCGTTTCGGCAAATTTGATTCGGCAAATTCGTTTTCGGAAAATCAGCCTAGACCCATTTTTAATACGTACTGTACTTACTTTGAATACATATCATATCATCAGTGATGTGTAATATGTTGTGATAGGTAGATATGTTCTGCGCCATTTGGAGACTTGCACAATCTCGAGAATGCACTGCGCGCGATTTTTTAATGCCAAGCGTGCGTTAATACCATTATTTTATTTATTATGAAATCGAATACTAATACATGTGTAAAGGGGGTCGTGATGCCCCCGAACTCCCCTGCCAGGTCATTGTACTAACCACAAAACGGCCATTAATGTTGAGAATTTCAAAATAATCTTCATTTATATATAAATATATGAAAATAACTTTTACTAACTCAACAAAGATAACAAGAAATATATAACGATTACCAGTCTTCGATTTCGTAATAATTAAAATGACGCTCGGCATTAGGGGTTAAAGGGGTTTAAAGACGCGCAGCGCATTCTCGAGATTGTGAAAATCGGCTAATAGTGCGGGTACGAACACATCATTGGAAACTATCCGCTAAAAACCGTTCTACCGGTTTGGTCTCTACCTGAGATGGTTAGAATCGTGACAAGCCCGGCTAGCTCAGTCGGTAGAGCACGAGACTCTTAATCTCGGGGTCGTGGGTTCGAGCCCCACGTTGGGCGACACCGTTTTGGAATTTCTTGTTTCACTCAAAATTATCAAACAAATTACTGTATACTTTTATATTCAGTTTTAGATTATGCTTTAATAATGCTATACGTATTGCACTTATTTTTATATGTATGTTCTTTATCCACAAATTTCTTTCATTTTTGTGTTTCCACTTTCTGTATGAAATAATAAAAAAATTTATTCAATAAATAATAAATTGTATGAACCATCTGTAAATAAACACAAGGACATTGTACTTTCATAAGTATAACACTGAAAAAATCGATAAGTTTAATTCCAGTCTTTCAAAGATCAGAAAAGCTGGTCTAGCAGCTCCGTATCTAGGTCTGTTTCCTTTCACTTTTCCAGTTGAAGCAGACAACCCCATAGCATTGTTTCACATAACTTCCATCTCCGGTAGCCGTGATCGTATAGTGGTTAGTACATTGCGTTGTGGCCGCAATAACCCAGGTTCGAATCCTGGTCACGGCATTACGGTGGTGATTGTTTTCGAAAAAATTATGAGTTGAAACGGTGATAGAATATCCAACATTTTTCATGTGAAAGATCAATTTTTAAATAATTTTACCAGATATCCTTCATTGATAACAAATCATACTATAAAGATAAATCTAAAGAGCTTTGCTTCTTATCTCTAAACAGCTATGCAAATAAATTGCAACGTTGTTTTTTACTCTCAACCCTCGTTCCAATCAAAATTTGGAATGTCATGTCCGAATTTTGACGAAAAGGGATTGACTTTTTCCTTGTGTTTAGTTACTATTTCTAGCTAACAACATAGTTTAAAAATACTGTCTATAGACGATATTCTTTATATTTGTAATGTTATACGTAGTTATCTTAGTTCTCGCTTAAAGCTGATGAATCTGATTTACGTTAATTTTGAATTGCGTAATTACATTATAAGAAAAATTCAAATCAATATCTTCTGATGAATTTTTTTATAAATTTTACAAATATTGAATTAATACAACATAACAATTCCCAATTCATTTGTGAATCTTCTTGTAATATTTTAAATTTTTCTTAACCATAATTTTCAATGTGTAGGATTTATGTGTATCTTTATAAATTTTACGAAATTCGGAACAGTTACATGCAAATAATAAAACATAAATAGAACAATTTGACGATATCAATTTGTTAAGCCTCTAATATAGACTAAGTTCACATAATAGAATCATTTAGTCTCCCATAACTACTATATTGATCTCTTCCTGCTATCTTTAATGTCCTCATTTCACTAATCGAGGAACCATCTAATATCATCTGAACATTCTGAACTGCCTGCGGGTGATAGCAATGTTACTCATAGGATAATTATTTGAACATTTTTCCATATTAGCAAGTAGGTGATAAAACATTAATTACAATAGACCTTCTTTATATGTAACCTGTTTGATGATATGGTAACAAAGTGAAAAAAATATCATGAATTTTAATACTAAATTGATATCTATATATTATAACTCCAGAATAATTGTAGTCATTAATAGTAGTCCATATAAAAATTAACTTAACTATTGTATTAACTTACTCTCATTAGAAACATTTCTCGGTAACCTGAAAAGGAGAAATAATATATGATTAACTTAAAAAGAATATGGCATCACGATTTATATACCATTTTTTAAAAAGAATAACAGTAAATTATCCTTTAATCAATTCCGAGATTAGCAGCTATGAATCTCGACACTAATAAGCCGTGCTTTTTATGGTTTTGCGATATCACAGGCTTCAAAATTCTAAATTAGACGAAGAGAGGATAAAATGGCAATCACCGACAGGCACTCTTAGAGGTAAAGGCATAGGGTGAGCGTTAACGATAGCTTTAGCTGAAAAGCCTGAAATATGAACATTTGAAAGACAGCTATACAGTAAACTAAATATTCATAAATTTTTCGTTTTAAAATTTCAATTTCATTCGTATTCTATTAATATCCAATGTAAACTTTAAAACAATACCAATAACTTTAAAAAGTGTAGGAAAAAATGTCCCCATATTTTAACTTCTCGAAGATACTACAGCACCTAGTAAGTCAGTTGCAAGATGAGGCCATTCTAAAACTGTTTGTAGCTGAACATCGCATATGCATGATTTGTTTTCGTCTTCCCATCAATTCCTCGATTTGAAGCATAATATCCTGATTTATGGTTAGGCCCTAAAGAAAGTAAGGTAACATCGTGACATAAAATATTACCAGGAGATAAAAACATACATATTTCAATGTGCTGAATTTCAGTTTAAAATCTATTCTAATCGAATAATAACTTTTTTGCACCTGAAAATAAATCCCAAACAGTTCTCTACGACATATTTGTTTATCAAGAGTAAGTGCTTTGATATAGAAATCACTCACTCAAAAAAATTATTAATTTATCGAAGTTTGAAAGGGAAAATTGCAAACTGAAGACTCATCAGGAAAATATTTCAAAAGTTATTCTCAATTTGCCAGCAATCAAAAGTGAGAACAAGTGTAGATGATCTATTGCAAGTGATAATAATAAACATTGATAAAATATATAAATATATACCCAAGGTTAAAATTATTATATATAAACAAATTATAAATATCAAAAAAAAATTTGTTTACAAAATGAAATATTTTCATTAAAAATAAGAGCCAAACCTTTGTTAACACATAAATAAATTGACCAACTAAATTTGGCGCCCAAAATAAAAAAAAATCTGTTTTCTTTGATTTAGTTCATAGAAAATGAATAGAACATATTAAAGGGAGGACTCAAAAAAATTGAATAGAACTCGATTACATATATTATAATAGCTTTTACACTTATACTAAAATGCAATTGCATATGCTTAGAAATTCAAGGCTAGCATAATTTTATAATCAAAAGTTTGATATAAATCGATTATTATGGAGGTTCTGCACTTTATCCTCATCAATAATATTCATCATCATTGGAAACATTGAAACCATAAAACTGACTAACGACTACATAGAGTGTTCTGTTTGTAGCTATGTCTTTATATTAGATTATAATAACTGTAATTCTGATAACATTTCATACCAACTTATATCTTTTATTTAACAACATATTATGAGCAACAATCAATTTCAAAACTATTTTAATATTTTGTGGACACTTTAATAATAGGAACGAGAAGTATAAAGCTATTTGTTATGTTTTTCACAGTTTATTAACTTCACATTGAAAAAAAAAAAAAAATTTGACTGATAATATTGGAGTGATTGTAGATATTTCAAAATCGGTCTGGGTACACGACGACAAATTTGTATAATGTAAAAATAATAGGAAATTAGAAAACTGTGATTTTCAAAGATTGCATGAAGCAGTAACTCTTTATATCTGATAGTACATCATCACAGTGACTCTTTTCTCTGATAGTACATCATCACAGTGACTCTTTTCTCTGATAGTACATCATCACAGTGACTCTTTTCTCTGATAGTACATCATCACAGTGACTCTTTTCTCTGATAGTACATCATCACAGTGACTCTTTTCTCTGATAGTACATCATCACAGTGACTCTTTTCTCTGATAGTACATCATCACAGTGACTCTTTTCTCTGATAGTACATCATCGCAGTGACTCTTTTTTCGGATAGTACATCATCACAGTGACTCTTTCCTCTGATAGTACATAATCACAGTGACTCTTTTCTCTGATAGTTTAAGTTAAGGCATTCAACGAGTCAGTTGAACAAACCATTTTATCTGGAAACAATAATTAATTCACCAAAGAAATTTAAGTGACTATTCTAAAATAAATCATAGAATGTTTTATTATATAAAATATAAATAACAGTAATTGGTTCAAAATATGTTATTTTTCATAATTACAACTTTATTCAGACTAATAATAAAATACAATTATACAACAACCGCCAAGACAATATGGGCTACCAATCGAATACTGAAATATTAGATTTCTTAACTTCTATCACATAGGAATTTGAATGAATGACGAATAAAATGAGAAAAAAAATGTAAAACATATTCCTCCCCGGCGGGGAATCGAACCCCGGTCTCCCGCGTGACAGGCGGGGATACTCACCACTATACTACCGAGGAACGAGAACGTATGCGATTAGATTGGGTCATAAAGTTTTGATCTATTAAAATCGCTTATAAATTATAGTGAGAAATATGAAATAAATATAACAGGAATATTAAAAGGTCATATGAAGAGTATTTCATCTGTTTGAATTGCCATTTAAAAGATTAATCTAAATTTCATGCATCATAGTGTCACAAACTTATTTTAATAAATCAATTCAATATGATTTTAGAATATCATCATTTTCAATATAATTTCAATGTATATCATTATATAGAAATACAATTAAATTGATATGTATGAAATGAATGGATAAACAATCAACTGTACAGTTTCCGCTTATAGCAGCTGCATGTTATTGGTCTTAAATGTCAGTATATCAGGTAACGTAATCAGCAGCAATACACGATACTCAACGCACTGTATTTACAGACCTGCACAATAATTTGGTCCTTTTAACTAACAGTATGTCACGACAAGTTACAAATTTGAATTCTTCCTAATCCTGTTACCATTTACCAAATCCTTATCCCGATGTAACAACTGTTCTCTATTTAGCTCACATTAACAAATTGATCCGGTACTCCGCCGTAACTTCAGAGCTGTTTTCAGATGCCTCTTATCGTGCCGCCGTATTTTAGATCGTGGCATAGATTAGGCTCGTATAATTTGGCAAGCAAACCCGATTGTGTTTGCTCAGATCAGCAGCGGGCGTGTTTCCACGCAAGATTTACTATATGCACATAAATAGAGAAAACCGAAACAATTTGCAGAATTTTCGTTTGAATAGGTGAGGGTAAACTGAAAACTAATTGAAAATAAACCGACACATGCGCTAAACCTGCAAGAAGTTTCCACACATTTAGCTTAATTAACTGAAGAAGATTTATGTCTCGGCTCTTCACATTTCGACAGCTCCATCGCAGAATATAATGAAAGCCTGATTCAAGTGATTCTTTTTAATGTCATTCTAGGAAATTTATTGCCACAAGCCTCCAATAATTTAAAGACTGGAGATTTACCAGGCATCATGCTAAGGAAACAGCTTCCATAAGACTTATTACGCCTCTCATGGAGATGAGAGAAAATCTTCTGATCAACTAATAGACTGAATAAATCAATCCTAATCTTCAACTTGAACATTTCTGTTTAAAATATTATTTACAAGAGGTTATCGTGAGATAAGAGTCAAAAATATATAAAAGAAATATCGAGAATATTAGGTATAGTACTAGCTCATTTTTAAGATTAGGGGGAGTAGGTTCGACTGATGTGAGAAAATCACCTACCTACTGAACGGACCAATAGCGTTGCAGATGAGAATGTGGAGTGTGACGTCAGTGGCAGGAAAATTTAATAAATATTTTTATAGTAGAGAATTAGTATGAAAGGCACAATGTGAGGTATTTTAAATTTACAAACTTACAAATTATTAAACTTAATTAAGCTAATTATTCCGAGACTTCCAGTTATTATCTTCTAATGATTCAATTTTTCCCCTTAAAATGTGTTTCCATTTTCAAGAAAAATAATTTTTTGTGCATTTTTTTGTTCGGGATCGACCTTAGTAATAGCTATAGTTCCCCTCAGGATCTCGGCACCTTTTTTTATAGAATTTTGATGTTACCTGATCTGTATTATAGTTTTTAATTGCATAACATGAAGACCATTAAATTTAAGGGATTTAATTATGCTATGAACATTTTATTTTATAAGTAATTCATGATTAACAAATGGTAGCTATTTTTCAGGTTTGTTTAATTATAATTATTAGGTTAAAGATTTAGAGAAATTTAATCTTATTATCAAACTATTTATGAATCGTCCCCATTCTGAACGAAAAGAGCGGCAACACACAATCGTAAAATATTTTATGTCCTTGCATCTCCACCGACTTATTTGATCAGAATCAAAGAGGGAATCCTTTGGACACGGGCAAATCATGTACTACTTTTAAATTAGGATCTTCCTGTCCTTTAAGATTTCTCGCGTTTGAGTATAATGTATAGTATACCATTTATTTCATTCCTAAGATGTAGGTCATAAATTGTAGTATCTAAATATTAGTTTTTAATGGAATTTATCAATCAATATTAAGGAGAAACTTCAAAGACTCCCTCCCGAACGTGCGTAGTAATAAATCCGGCGGGGGATTCAGCATATGGTGTTTGCACAGAGCCACATTTTGGCCCAGATTGTTTTCATAGTGTCTTTTTTTGTCGACATTAGAAACGTTTTCAGTTTGTCTCGCAGCTAAGCAGGCCGAAGTCTCCTGTTTTCGAACTAGCTAATGAGATTCAACAGTCACAAATGCCTCAGAGCTCCAAAGTTCTTTATTCGAATTGTGGCTATGAGATTTAACTTCGAAAATATTGGTGGTAATGTTTGCGGAATATTCTAACTGACGAATAGAATATAATTTAGTATGCTAATGCAATTACTGACGTCAACTATTTTTTTCTTGATCATAATAGTAATATTAAGTGGAGCTACAACATAGTACGAGGAATTATATCTTGAATTACATACACAAAACTAATGGTATAGATACTACAGATTATAGAAGATCAGTAATTCTAATAAATTATTAAGTTAAAAATATATTAAATCGACAGCATAATTTAATCTTTTAAGATCAATCCAAAAATATATAATAATTTTAATGCTGAATGCACTATTTGATCAGAATCATAAGGAACTGGCAAAAAGAGATACTATAAAGTAAAGTGCAAAAAAAAATTAAAATGATCATAAATCAGAAAAAATAACATTAGTACGTAATTATAAGTTTCACTGGAACTATGAATATTTCACCTAAAATACTTCATAATTGTAAATAAAAATGTTAATAATAAATAAATGTTTTAAATGTTAAATGTTATCATCACGGCATTTTCCGACTTTGTGATTCAGAAAATAATTCTTATGTATAATAACGGTCTCAAATAAGATGATGTAGTAACTGATTGAATAAGAATGTTCTTGAATATTCTAAATGTTTATAAAGATCTTTAATTATACCTGTTCTGTTTACTAATTAATATAAATATTCCAGTATTGTTATAATTAAGAACAAACTGAACAATTTAATTAAGATTTCAAATTAGCTTTAAGTATTCATTATGCAATTGCCACATTGCAGTTCCAGCACCAGTAGTTCGAGAGATTTCGAACATTCAGTACTAAGCTAATTTCGAACTTGAACTAATATATGGACATATAAATGTTATTCTATGAAATTAACATTAACAAAGTATGTAAAAAATAATTCATTTTAATATAGTAAGTAACTTTCATTAATTACTAATTAATGAATTGTTTAAACTGCAACTTGTCACGTATACCCGGAGCATCACTGATATAGAGTAATTTAGTGTTAGCATGCATGCATGTTGCTTATTCATATTACTAATAAATGATTGGATCTTATTATGTATTAGGTTTAGTTAGCACTTTTAAGTAATAACATTCGCTATTGTTTTTGCGATATCTTACTAAATAAAGTTTTGGTATTAAAAACATAATACAATAGAATATAAAATACTGGGGTGTAGTATAACGTTTCAGATGAAGTAACTATCTGCTCCGTATCAGATTATTTGCCAAATTGTCATTATATTGTATCTACACGTACCTTTACAAAGTTTCAATAACTATTAGGCATTATATTTTGAAATGAATAGTGACATTGCAGTGCAAAGTAGGGATGGGACGAAGTATCGGCAATGGTACCGGTATCGGCATATATTGAAAAGTATTGGCCGATTTTGAAAAGTATTTTTTATTTAAATTTTATTCATTTCATAATTTCTTCTTTTTTATCAATGTTCTATTATTCTGTAGCCATAAATGAAATAAATAATTTAAAAAAATCATCATAAGTACCAATCTAATAATTAACCAACTACCTACTTAAGTTCTAAATATAATTTTTATTTATTTTTTATGACATGCATGAAATAATTAAATTAAATTAAAGAATCTACCAATAGGTTTTTGAGTCTGACTATAAATTTAAGATAAGAATTATTCAGCTACTGTTGACCATTTCTGCACCTATACATGACAAGTACCAAAAGATGATATAACACACAGCAGATTTGATCAGAAAAGTCGTCTAGCCTATCTTTCAATTTCAATTAATGTGAAATATGTGAGAATCACTTCATGTTAGTTTATTAACTTTATTAAACTTAAAAAAATAATTGATACTTAATGACTCATTAGGGATCAATGACTTTTATAAATATAAACTTTAAAAAACTGCAAGTATCGGTATCGGCAAGAATCGGCATTTTTTTTAAAGTATCGGTATCGGCACTTGTTGTGAAGTATCGGTATCGGCAAAAATTTTGGTATCAGAGAAGTAGCCGCAATACATTGTTCCTTCGCAAGTTGCAGAAGGTAATGTTTATGCGGCATTTATTTGTCATCCTGTTATGTAATGAGACTCCACCCATTCTGCGGCCATCAATTAATGATTTTACGTATTTCAGAGCAGATGTAATTTCTATCTCCTTTTCCGCGTCTAAATAATCTTGGAGAAACAAAATATAACGAATATTGAGAATGAATCAAATGATTGATTATGTTATTGCTTCCAACCGATTTTCAGTTGGGAATAATTATTCTAAAATGCGATTTATTCATTTAAATTCAAAATTTTTTGGACATTAGCGACATGTGGAGGTGGATCAGATGCGTTATCTGTGCTGAGAGACGTACATTTCTGTGATTGAATCGCGTGATTTGTCGCAAGGAAATACATACCATTGGTGAGGCTATTAATAAAAGTAACAACTGTTAAGTCCGTTCACAGAATGTTTCTATGTCCGGCGCTGATGATGCAATAGCAAGTCTTTTAAAACACTGAACTGTCTCAACATCTATGAATATAGTTTATGGGATTGAATCTCATATGGTAAAGTAAAGACGCAAACCTCAGTCGAAACAGATATCAGAACAGAAACTGTTAAGCTAAAATTATTCTGTTAATATCATAATGAAATGATTACTGCTATTTATTACAATTTCAACAGCATTTCTCATCACATTCAGGTGAAAGATTTAGTCGATAATGAGGGATTTTTAAACTTTGAAAAAATGAAGACAAACTCTAATTTTTGGGGGAAAAAAATCATCACGCATGAACCAAAGACCAACATTTACAATATCATTATTGCATGATCATTTTAGAAAATTCATAATTGTGAACAGAAGACTCGTTCACAGTAAATATCTACGAAATATCCAGGTAAAATGTTAG